>VXAX01004276.1:303304-314674 GCA_013399835.1 Leptocoma aspasia | reverse complement strand
GCATATTTTCACCAAATTACATAATTCCTCAAAGAAGGCTCTAGGAAATTGTTATCTATAATGATGAAATAATAGGAACAGAAAGACTTGTGGTGAGCTGATTGTGAACTCTTTGTTGGTTAGAGCTCTACCTTATAGATTTCAGACTGGGAGGAACTTTACCCTCCCAGAGAGAAACAAGTGGAGTTCCAAAGAAGATTTTCTTTTTTGCTACTTGCTGCAAGTTATACTTGATGATACTCAGAAGGAACTGTACTGGTTGGTGCCCAAATAAAGGTTCAGATACATAAAGCTAATGTAATATGGTTCAGATATATAAATATTCTGAAAAAGAGACTATCATTCTCATCTCCCATGGCTTTATCAATGTAAAAAACAATATATGAAAAAGTTTGATTTTCAAACTTGTATGACTTGTAGTTTTGATTATAGCACTGTAATACCTCTTTATCTGGCTTTGTTTTAATAATGTCTGAAGCAGGTACACTGAAAATGCAGCTCTTCTGTAGGAATGAGGGTGTTTGTCCCTTTTATTACAAAACTTCTGTTGGTCCCAGATTTATGGATCAGTGTTGTTTTCTTGTGTGGGATTTACTTGCAGTCAGGCTACTTGTCTGAACTTCTTTTCCTATCAATGGAAGGTAATACAATTTGCTCAAGTATGAGTCATCTTGTCCTTCAGCAGATTTCTAAGGCAGGTCAGATGAATCATTTTTCTTGGTACCTACTTCTCCCTGCTGACAATAAAGGGAATCTAACAGAGCAGCTCTGATATATCCCATACATGGTGTAAGTGTCTAAAGCTGCTTGAGATGAAACCCACTTCCAGTGTTTGTGGAAAATGTACACCATCTATCAACATGAATTGGCTTCTGGGTGAAATGGGAGCTATGGGTACATAACCTTCCAGCAGAGGTCTGTCCTTCAGTAAAGGACTCCACGTAACCACATTGCCTACAGTCATGACTTTTGTCTCTTCAATAGGTTTGTTGTGTACCAACCAATGCCCTATGCAGAAAGGCTTCGTCCTCTGTTTCAGGGGAAATAAAAAAGAGTATTTAGCCTGATGAATTTCATCAAGTGTATGGCACCTTTCCAGCAAAACCTCTCATGCCTATTTTATTTAATTGGAAAAATCCTGGCCTGTTTTATCTGGGGCATTTGCTAACATGTAGGAGCAGTAGCAGTAACATCTGACTTAGATGTTTGCCATAATTTTGAATAGCTGAACTTGGGGCACCTGCATGGTACCTAATCAATGCAAATAATTATGTTGTGGGCTTAATTAAGCAGTAACAGACCATTCAGTAATGTTAATGCACACACACAGAGTCAAAAAGACTAATTAATCTGACCTGCAGCTTCCTCTATCATTTATTATTAAACATTTGAGAATACAGAAAAATGCATAATGGGCTAATCAGATACAGCCCTTTAAAATAAAAGTATGGACTACATGAACTGAAGATCAAAACTTTAAGACTTGGACCATTCCTGTTTGAATCTTAATCAACACTGGCTCCTAAAGAAAATGTGATCTAACTGTCAAAAGAGCTAGAGATTTTCTAAAAGTCACAATCTTCAGTGTTCCTGCTAGCAATCAAGACATCCTGTTACCAATTCCATTCAGAATTATCATTTTACCATCAGAATTGTTGCATTTTTTTCCCACACTATAATTTGTTATACCTTTCATGGGTTTGTTCTGCACTTAAACCTTCCTTAAGAAAATGGGAATATATTCAGTGGCTTGCATAACCCAAAGGTAATCATGAAAGAATTTAGAAGATGGCCTTCCATGGGATCTCTCAGGTTGGAACTGATCTCAGATAGGCATCTGCTCTAACATCCCTCAGAGCCATTTGGCAATGGAAGGTAAGACCCTTGCCTCCCTCCCCCCCTTCCTCGTCTGGTATGAGGAACAATTTGGAAATGAGAGGTAAGAACCTTGCTCTCCTCACCTCGCCTGGGCTGGCCTCGCCTCACCTCACCTCCAAAGAGCTGTTTGGAAATGGAAGGTAAAATCTTGCCCTGCTCCCATCCCCTTGTCTCCTCTGGAAATGGAAGTGAAGAAACTTGCATTTGTTATATTTTAGCTTTGGTCCCAAATTTATGCAAGATATTCCTAAAAAAATGCAGCTCTCACCCTATAAGCGTGTCCATATATAAATACCATATTTTTGTAAAACCTGCAGCTTGAGGATCTGTGGCTTAACACAAACCATACATAAATTTATGTGGCTTGGAATCAAAGCCCAATAGACACATCTGCACCACATGCAGGTAGTGGGGTTTTACACAGTCTTTTCCCCTCTTTTTAGTACCTTTTCAGAGCAAGAGAGAGATTTGCTGTTAAAACAACAGGTAGAAATGTATAGTTAGTCACAGTTCTTAAAGTACAAATGTTTTCTGCAATTTACACCCCCCTTGAACCACCTAGATAATTTCCACTGAGTCATTAAATCAGAAGAGATGTATCTTATTTCTTCCTGCCTTCAGATTTTGATGTTACTAGATTGACAAGTTTATAAATGTCAAAACATTTAATGGCAGTACTGTTTATTTCTAGCTTGAAGAACAAGGAACTTGGTGTTTATATCTGCTTGATTTTGTGAAAATGTGGTAATTAAACTTTTCTGTATAACATTTAAATTTAAATAAAATAACATGCAGTAAATGTGTATGCTGGCATTTGAGATGATTAAAAGTGCTTTCCAAAAGAACCCATCTTTTTCAAATCACACCTGTAAAACAATATTTGGAATATAAATTTTTGGCTATTTGAAGCACAAGTAGCTATAAAATCTTTGGGATTTCCCCAAGAATGGAATTTCACATTCTAACTTGATGCTCTGATTTCTTGCAAGAGCATCTGTCTTATAAACTGTGCTGTCTATGCTAATTTATGCACCATTTGACTAAATAGATCCCATCAATGAAACAGAGGAAAATATTTACATCTTTTGCTCCAGTGCATTTTTCTTTTTGTTTGTTTTTTTTTTTTTTTTCCTCAGAGAACTCTCTTAGGCATAGAATTTGCAATTAGCCAAATAGATATTGGCACAGGTAATCCTCAGCCAGGTTGGAGACTCATTGTTGTAGATGCTACACAAACATCCAGTGTGTGCCAGGCTGTGCCCCAAAGCAGTCACAGTTTGAAAACACAAGCTGTAACAGGTGGATGACAAACAAGGAGAGAAGTGAAGTAACTCTTGCAGCAGAAGGCTTTAGTACAACTAATTAGTTGTGCAACTGAAAGCCCATTGGTAACAGCAATGAAGAAAAGTTTTGAGAAAGACATAAAACTCAGTATCTCCTTCTGTTTGAGTTTCCCAATAATATACACAAACCTGCTGTCAGCAATACTTTACCAAAAATTGTCAATTTTTCTGCAGTAACGAGGCAGTATGATCTACCCTGCTAAGTAACCAGCCTTTGGAAGACTGTTGAGAGTTTATAAAGCTTTTCTAAAGCATGGACTGTAAAATAAAAATGAAATATTAGTTTAATAACATTAGACCAACAGTTTAATGTGCTTATAATTTTCAAAGACCCTAAGCAGTAAGCATCAAGAGCTTATATTAAGTTCTGTTTTCTTATTTTAAAATTACTTTACGTCTCTCAATGGGGACTTTAAAGGTTTGCTGTAGCATTCCATCTGAAGAGAATCATGGATGATAGCACATATGAAAACATAAAAGCTAGCACAATCAGGAATATTACAAGCCCCAGTATTTTGTTTTTCTTCAATTTGGTGCGAGACTTTTTAAGAATTATTGAGTTAACGCTTCCAGTAAGGCATAAGTTCTCATCCCCTGAAAATTCTCTCCCTCACAGAATTTTTGAGATTTATGTTGTGGTGTTCTGATTTATGTTGTGGTGTTCTGTTTGTTTGGTTATTTGGGTGTGGGGTTTTTTTTGGGTTTTTTTTTTTGGTTGGTTTTTTGTTTGGTTGGTTTGGTGTTTTTTTTTTTTTTTGTTTGTTTTTTTTGATGCCTGATCAAATCAGGTGGATTATAGACCATCTCAAAATTTGAGGACTTTCAATTATTCATGATGTCTTTGACATGTCATTTGTAGTAAGAACATGCAGATGTCTACTCCTCCAGCACCTGACTTGAGCTGTGGGTACAGACTCAAAGCATCCCTACCACAGTAATGTTGCTTCACTGGAGCATCATTGTTTTACAAAAATACAATTGTCAGATTCAGATCTACCTTCTAGGACGTGCTTCTCAGGAACAAAGCAGGTCTTCCCAATTTATTTTAAGTCCAGACAAAGAAGACCCCTAATAGAAACCACAGGGGTCCTTGTGTGAAGGAAGTAAGCCTACAAGCTAATAGATAGTTTCCAGGTATAGATTCTGTTATATCCATAGCTTCACTCTTAGCCAAATATATTTATTATTCATACAATTTTTTAGTATAAATGTATGTCATTTTCATTTGGCTGCACAAATAACTCCATATATTTTCTGAAAAGCCACTAAATATGCACATGGAGTGGGACCAGCTTTCAAGGCTATTAGTATTTTCATAACATAAAAAAAGTACAATTTAATGGTACATCTTTTCTCTCATTTAGTTTACTTCATGTTTTTCCTTTGCAGAAAGTAGTATCTCTTTCTGCATCAATCTTTATTGATTCAGACAGCACAAGCAGTATTTACAAGTTTTATACTGAAGGGCAGGACCTCATGTGTGTAACTCAGGAGATTCTAAACTTTGGGATGCTCAGAATCCTACCTCTGTTCAGCCTCATTGGTTTCCAAGGTTTCCTTTGCTTTTCCTCAACTTGCCAGTGAGATCTTACAACTACGTGTCTTATAAAAGGCACTGTCAATTCTATTCCCAGGCTCATTGCCCTTTTCTTGATGTGAATGGCTTTCTGTTTTTAAGAATGTGCACTCTTTTCTAAGAAATAAAAAGCAAGGAACAAAACAAAAACAGAGAGGAGGGTGAATTGGTCCTTTACCTTTGCTCTCTGGTGGTGTTTTAGGGAGAAGGAGTAAGACCTGAAGGTTTGTGTGAGGTCTAAGAGAGACTTCTTTCTAGGTATTGTAATTCTGCCTACCTGGTGGGTAGGACTTTCTTTCATGCTATCACACATAGAAGATTTTTCATATTGGCATTTTATACATTTAAAATTTCTGTTGGTAGGTTTATGAAGGCTTCTAAATTATATAACCTTATTATGTTATACATAATATAATGTGTGATACCTTATAGTGTGATTAATATCCTCACTAGAATTTTTACTGCAGAATGCTGGAATGAAAATTCTGTCATGTACCTCCGGGAGAAATTTTGCATTCTGATCACTAAGAAAGTTAATGATGGTGTCTGGAATAGGCCTTTACACCATGAACAAGTAATGTAATAACTGTTCTCTCTGTCAACCAAACAGTAAATAGTACTGGGAATCTGTCTGGCCTTTTATTTATTATGCATGATTTTGTTAGGCAGAGACTTCCCTCTGGTGAGCTGGGTTAGAGGCCAAGCCTAGATGAGGAACAGGATCTAGTTCTGATTCTTGCTGTCCACTCTCCTTTTCCCTCTTTCCTAAATACACCTCGAATGAGTGCAGGGAGCAGACCATGCATGCACTGAATTCTTCTGTTGCTGGAAACCACCCAGTTAATGGTTACTAGTAGCTTTTATTTTTCCAGGATTGTTTTGACATGTGTCATGTTGATTGATATATTCCATCACCCAGCTCGACAGGCTTTCCCAGGAAAGACAAGAGCCAAGTGCACGCTAACGCTGACAATATAGGATCAATTCAGCTCACAGCTTTCTTTCAAAGGACTCCCAAGAAAAGTGGTTATATAAAATCTCACAATTCAGGCCTGGACAGATTGCAGGTAACTGAAAAAGCAATGGTAGATCCTCTGCTGTATGTAATAATATGTACATATAAAGTATATAGGTCATATGAAAATGTTGGGGAAAAATTTTGCTCAGAAGAAAATAGTCATATATATGGATCTGTTTGTTTATGTCTGTTAGTTAAAGGGAAATTAATTTACACTCTTCTTCATTCTGTTATGTAGAACTAGGAAAGACCTTTCTTCTCCACAGAATACTTTCGTGCTATGTTGAGGACATTCCTCATTTGCTGCATTTTCATTCATAAAAGATCATTGTGCTAATTATTGGTGTGACTCACGCTATTCTCATCTGACTCTCAGCTTCTTAAATTCCGGTGGATAGTGGCATCACTCCAGTGCCCCTGGGCCACTGAGAAGCTGTGCACAGTATGGTGGCTCAGGTTCTCAGACCCTCCACTAAGCTACTCAGTAGGATTTCAATGTTTCTTGTAAAGACAAGATAAGGCAGTTGTAATGAAAAAAATCCATCAAATCTTGACTTGCCGTAAGGACTGTCACTGCATTTGTCATTAAGGGATGTCTGAAGTAGACAGGAAATGCAGGGTATCGTTTTGTAAGAGCTTTTTTCCCACAGTACTTGTTTCTGTCATTTGCCTGTTTAAGGGAACTTCATTTTTACATCTCCAACAGTAGTCAAGGGTATAAATGTCTTTTTGATCTAATGGAACATTTGATATTCTACCCTATCCTTTTTTATGGCAGTACTCTCATTTCTAGTCACAAAGCATTCCACTTCTGAGTAAGTAGCCTTCTAAAATATACTTCACCTTCAGTATCCTATCTAATGATGATAAAATGGGTGGCAAACCAGAAAGACCAAAGTGATTCCACTTTTCTATACTTCATCTTTTTACTTATGTCTCCTTTCTCTTTAACCCGACAAAATAACTTATACTGTAATATACCTGTTTTCCTGGCAGGCTCTTGAGAGGCAGTTCTTTGAAACAGGTTTCCATTTCTTGATATGTTCTCTGAAATGTTTATGGGCTCTTAGGCATTGAAACTTTTTCCATCAATTAAAATATATATAAATGCTTCCAAAGTAGTTCTCAACTGTTACGGAGAAGTATCTTTTGAAAATGCGAAAAGCCCTCTTTTTTCTTTTTTTTGTACAGGTTCTGCCTCCCAAGAGATATAGACATAATCGGTGCTAGACGAAAAGTATGCTACTTAGCTGTAGGATGAATCACTTGCCATGTCTCTTGCTCCTAGATCTTTCATTGTAAGTTTAATAGCCTTTCATACTTTTATATTTTCTTCCTGAGAATCTATATTTATCCCTTCATAAATCTTATGCCTTGTTAAAATCCATCCACTTATCCCAAACCTGGTGATTAAAGTCTACTGCTAAAGTTCCCCAAAAGTTGGGCTGTGCTCATAAAGTCTACTCTAAATTATAGTTGTTCTCAGCACAGATGGAAAGGGTAAGATCTGAGGTAAAACATTAGTTCTAGACTCACTAGAAAGGTTAGGAAGAGATAGATGCCTCAGACTTGGACTAACTATAAAGTTGGATCAGAAATGGATTTTTTGGCTTGGTAAGTTGAACTGGGAAATAAATTAGGTCAGAGCAGAAACTTTGGAGAGTTTCATTAAAAGTCGTCATAGTACCAAAACTTCAATTTCTCACTCTAAGACTAAATAAAAGACATAAACTATCAGTATTTACTGAAATATGTTTTTGTGCCTTTTTAGCCCATTAAATATGAAGCAATTTTAAAGTGAAAATGAAAATTTCAGGAAGAAAATAATAATGCCTTAGAAATTATAAATAAAAGCAAGTCAATAAGTTAAAATGAAAAAATTCTATAATATCTACATTGTCCTCTCTGTTTTTCTTTTTTTTGTGTGTGTGTGTGTGTTTGTTTGTCTGTTTTTAATTGTCCATGACCATTTGATATTTTCTCAAGGTGTTGCTTTTCCTGAATTTCCATTTTAATTTCATGTGCATGCTAATTTCGTGGTTGCTGAAAAAAATAGTCCAGTTAACATCAGCCAGCATTCTGGATTAGATCTCTTGAAGTTAGGCACTAGGATGCACTGAGATCAGGACTGCACCTTAATTACTGTTTTACTGCAGGACAGAGATGTCTTCATGTGGATCTCAAGAAAAATATGTCCTTCATCTCAAGGTCCATGGTCTTGAAACATCTTCTGGATTGTGCTGCCTTTGCTCTTTCTTTTCAAACAAAATTGGAAGTCACTAAGTCTTTCAAAATGCTATCACACAAAGAGGAAATGATGGTATTTCTTCTGCTTTTAGTCCAGTGCCTGCTTAGTGGTTCACCTCTAAACTGGAGGGAGAGGAAAGGGAGTGATCTCTTTGGTGTGACGGATAAAGCCAGGAGGACAGAAATATCAGAGAGTACGGAAGAGGAAAGGCTAGTCAACAAGGAAACCACCCATCAAATCTTTGTGTGCTCTGGCATTTCTCAGACACAGGTTTTCAGAGAATTATGAGGAAATCTTTCTGCTGTTATAGGGCTGCTTACAAATGCAAGGGCTTGGGCAAAGGCATGATGATGCCTTTCAGAAGTGTAGTGGGACAACACCATTAAGGCAGCGACTGCTCAGATGCAGGAGACAAGTTCTTGCTGAGACAAGAGATGCTGGGCAGGATCCTAATAATATGACTAATGTCCCACACTGTCCTTGAAGGTAAAATCAATAGCTTATATTTGATATGGGAGACACCTGCAAGGTTTCCAGAACATTTCATGGAACTAGCACAAAGCACCTATAGACTGAAGAGAAAAATCTATAAATTCACACTTGCAAAAAAAGCTGTGTTGAAATCTAGGAAGTCGGACAAGGTCCAGCGAACTACCACAGCTGTTTCCATTTATCTCATGCTTTAGAGAAGCTGCATGGTACTCATGAAAAGCTTTTGCAGTGGGAAGGAAATTCCAGAGCTCACACTACTCAGACACTCAATTTCAGGATGGACAATCAGGCCAGGAAGGATTTTGCTGGCTGTAATAGACACTTTGTCAATTTAAAGGTGGAAAGGGAGATTTTAGACTTTGTTCAAGAAATCCAACAAATAAATGAAGATGCTTTTGCTGGAAGAGTGGCAGGTTTGTGGCAGTGGTATTCAAGACACATATAATGCCAAAAGAGCTGAGGTCTTCAAGGGCTACTCAGGCTGAATTCTTCAGAAAATATAATTTGGGTTCTTACTTCAGGCATGGATTCATAAAGACTCTTCATCCCATGCTGAAGTCAATGTTTTTTAAACATGCAATTAGAGCATATGTTTTATGGGTCTTGTTACTTGAGAAGCTTAGCCCTTTTCCTGATCAGCTGGCTGGTAAGTTATCTATTCAGTGAATGTAAATCATTAGCTTTGATCGCTGGTTAGAGCATGGTGCTAATATCACTGAGGTTGTGGGTTTGAAAATGAAATATTACATAGAAAAAGCAGAATGTCTCAATAGTGCTTCCTGTCTATGTATTTATTTTTTGGTCCCTTCTGCTTAAAGTCTCCTTCAGCTCCTTGTTACCTAAATAAATATTCTTCTGCTGCCTACCGCAGCTGAAAAATCAGGTATTACTCAAGTTTATGCAGTATTTGCTACTCAAATCTTCACTGCTATCACATAACATAGGGAATATCAATGCTATTTTGCCTTGGAATCATAGGGAATATTTCATTAATAGTTCACTATTAAATTATATCAAAATTATTTCAAAATATTTTTAAAATTATTTCAAATTATTAAATCAGTTAAAAATTGTGTACATATAATTAATTATTATTAAATAATTAAAAAAATATTTGTCTGTATAATTATAATAATTTCAACTAATCAAGCTGTCACAATAAAAATTATAGAATAATGTAGGTTGGTTCATGCACATTTAAGTTCCTTAAAGGAGTAGTAGGGTGAAAGCCTGGCATCAGAGGACAAGTGCATCTTTCAAGGTGTGCACAACTGTTGTTTTAGCAGTTGAAGGAAAACAGATGAGATGACTGATGTGTCATTTCTGTAACTAGATAAATGAATCACTCCAATTTGTAAAGTTCAATAGCTTATTACAATGCATTAGTATATTTTCTTGTGCCTAAATGATTCTTACTTTCATTTGATGGATTTATCTGTGAAAAATTATTGTTTGAGATTTTTAATTTACATGAAAGCTGTACCTGCTTTGCCTCTAAATGTTTCTGATCAGCAAGTAAAAAAGGAATAACAACATTTAAAGAGGATTATTATGTTTAGAATCCCTTAAGTATTGACAAAGACCTTTTCATTGGTTTAAAGCTGATGGTCCACTGTTCCCAAAGAGACATTTGAAAGTGATATGGCTTTTGGAACATGAGAAGTGCATTTATACCTGCCACCATACAGGATAAGTCAATGGCAATGGAACAGAAACTAGAATTAATACTGCAGATTTTCATCAGGATTTTCATCAGGACTCCATAATGAAACTTTTATGAACAGCATCTAATGAGGCAAGAACATCTCATGAAATATTTCAGTGGGTCTAGACACGTCTATCTTTGAAGAGTGTTGGAATGTCATTCCTGAGAAATTGCAGCTTCTGTGAAAAAAACACCCAATTGAAACAGGAGTATGGTTGAAGAGAATATAGAATAACTTAATATTCCTCAAAGTCTTCTTCAGAAACAATCCACATTTAATTTATGGTAAATATGTTTCTCTGTATTTATTTCCTAGTTCTTTTCAAATCTAAGTTCCTATTTGAACTTTTTGGCTTTATGTAACCTTCTTCTGCAAAGGATTTCCTGAGTTCTCTTCCAGCACAGTAACCTTATGAAGTGTTAGTCATTTCTGATATTTAAAGCTTCTGGTAGAATGATAGCTTTCCTATAATTAGATCAACACAAAAGACTGAAAGGACAATCTAGGAGACTTCGTTCTCAGTTTAAAAGTCAACCTTCTCTCTTCTTGCTGAATGATTTCAGATGCACACCAAATAAATTACCATAAAGTGAAGTTTATCATTATCACTCTATCATTATATTGCAGTAGCCCTTCACTTCCCACTGTACCAGACACTGCAGATGATCACCTCCATATAGCTTGAACCCTGAGCTGTCAATGTAGGGAGGAGACAGGGAAGCAGAGGCATAAGTAGGCAAGGTGATTTTCCTTCTGGGTTAGACCTTTTTAAAAATGCAAGAGATAAATTACATTTAACAGTGACTCAGCTCAATGCAGAAGGTGCAACCCCTGTGCTGGGATGAAAGTTTTCATCCTGTCATCAGCCCTCTCTGCTGTGTGTCTGCCATAACTCTGGGAACAGGGAACTTTCCGGGATGGTGGCTCTTGGAAAGGAAATCTGAGACCAAGTGATGCCACAAGGCTTCTGCATGCAGTGGCATTCCCTGTATTTAAGGACTATTTTTGCTAAAACAGAATTTCTGATTTCTTGAATCCTAGAGGAGAATCCAACATACTATACTCAACTACATACATGTTACCACCATATATATATTTATTTATTTATT
>VXAX01004276.1:207076-302966 GCA_013399835.1 Leptocoma aspasia | reverse complement strand
TATTACATATACATATATATACATATACATATATGTGTGTATATATATGTAATAATTCTGGAGTCTTCTAAATTCTCCACTACAGAAGAATGCCTACAGATGCCTTCGTGCTTGCTGTCTTTGCAAACAGGAAAAAAAAAAAAAAGGAAAAAAGCCAGCCCAGGCTGAGCTGTTGGGTTTTCTGCATCTTCTTGATAGTTGTGCTTGTGTTTAATAGTGTTCCAATTTAAGACTACAGTAAAAATTATAAACTTTATCGTGGAAAGACCAATGTTATCCCAGGCAATTGCAAACAAGAGCAGAAGTTATCTTGTGACAGCTCAGATAATGACCATACTTTTTGGTTTAAGCAGGCTTTAACCATTTTGCTCTTATATCTTGTTTGTTGCTCTGTCTCCCAAAACATTCTCTGTTGTAGAAAAAAGCATACAAATCTGCATTTTCCCCTCATGTGTTTCTAATCCACAAAGCATAAATGAAAATTAAATTGCACAAGATAGTACGATCAATAGCAAGGAATAACTTGAGGTAATGTGATAAATGATAAATAATTACAATGATAAGCAATTCCATTAAGGCAATCAAATAGTTTATGATGCCACCATAACTTTGAGCCAGCATCGATTTCAGCTAACTATATCCATACAGAACTACAAATTTACTGTGCAGTGAGTTTCTTAATTATGCTGGTTTGGAGCTGTGGAGGAGGACAGTATAAATGGGAGGAAGAGCACAGGAACTGTGCAGGAATCTGAAAAACCTTGCTCTGTGTTGCAGTACATTAGGCTATAACTGTTCATTTAATTATCGGGTTCATGTAGTGTAAGTGTGGTAAGAATAGATGGTCCCCATTCATTTAACTGCTTCCCATCCCTTTTCAGCCAACTGTTACACATCTCCACGGCTTATTGCCTGGGCCCTCTCTCCCACGTTCCCTCCTAAGTCCTCTGAGTCACAATTAGATTTTCTACCCTTTAGCAGCAACTTGTTGGCAGATGGTTTTGGCTGAATTTAGACAGGCACAGATGCCTTCATGCTTGCTGTCTTTGCAAACAGAAAAAAAAAAGAAAGAAGAAAAAAAATAACCACAATCATACTCCATTTTCTTTTCCTTTACTCTTTGTGTGTACAAATTTCTCTGTGTGCTGTGTCTCCATGAGCATTTCACCTGCCCCAGCTCAGAAAGGGATAATGGCAAAGAAACCCATTGTACTGACAGGTAACAACAACTGAAATTTGTTGATTTATCTTCAGAACGACTAGAAGATTATGGATCTCTTATAGATACAAGCCTCATTTACTATGGAACATATTTAGAGACTGAATTAGAACTGGTAAATTGTTCCTATGAGTCTATCACGTCTGATGGTCTTCTGTAGACAAACTATGGCTCTTTCTTGCTTGCTTGCTTGCTTGCTTTCTTGTCTAGAATTCTATTCCTCTTAACTCTTAATATTTAACACAATGAAAGGAGGGAAAGGTCATTAGCATTTAGATAACATGGAGAGAAAAGAATTATCAGTTTTTACAACCTAAATTTTTGCAGGAAAAATATGTTCCTCGTAATAGTTATACATACTTCTGTAGTGAGTGCAGTTCTTAACTGTTCCTCAATTAAAACAAATCTAAACACAAAATCATAAATACTTAATACAACCCCTAATTTTCTGTAGAAAGAGTAAAGAAGAGTTTAAAAATTTTCCTCATTGAAAGACATTCTTAGAAAAGAATAGAGAATATATAAATCAAAATAAAATCCTAGGGTATGAATTTGAATTTTGCCTCTCTAACCTCCTACTTGGTTTCTATATGTGCAGATCTGAAGAAGAAAATAAGAAAATAAATCCTCCTATCTCCTAGCTAGGATCTACAAATTTCATCCTAAAACTGAACTTGGCTACTTTCTTATTTGTAAATTTTTTGCATTTCTGCATTGCTGCTTTACCGTCTTGTAGAATTTAGTATGAAAAACTATGCCTCAAGGCATGCATCTAAAATAAGGATAAAGAAACTTCAAGGGACATAAACAGTGTCTATCTTGACAACTTTTTCCCAAGTAATTAATCAATTTTTTTGAGAAGCAGTGAAAGAGGCAGTAGTACTCTTCAACTAGTCTTTAGAAGTGTCAGAATCTACAAGTCTTCAGATACTGGATCTGCTATACATGGGATTTATTTAATGTTTTACCCGTAATCTATAACTAAACAAATTTTTTCATAGTGTTTTTGTTCTTGTGTTTCTGTACCTACATAAGTGATAAGAGCTAAAATTGAAAGAGGAAAATGGTGTAACATGGATCATTAGAGGCAAACAGAAACCTACAAGGCAATTTATTCTGCTGGTTCATGTTCAATTTGCATTTGAATGAGGTTCATTTCACCGGAGCATCTAAATCCAATTCTAATTTAAATTCACATCTAAATCTAATTTTAGCAACAGCCAAAGAGTTTAGAAACTTGTTATTTCTGCTGAGAATTTTACCCAAAACATTAAAAATTATAGTTATAGAAAGATTATTTTTATTATAGGATTTGCTCCTGGTTTAATAAAAGTAAATGTAGATCATTAAATACAGGTTTTTTAACTTGTGGAAAACAACCAAATCTAATTCCTGTAGAAATGGGGTCAATACACCCCTTCTGATCTGTCATAGATCCCTCTTCCAGAGATTTAGCACAGAAAATGGGGAAGTTTTTGTGTGAGAAGTCATTAAATTAAAATATGTTAGTTATAAATGTTGCAAAATAGATATAAACCTGCAGCAATTGGGAAAAATAACACATCATGTGGATGACACACATGGGAAAAGCAACAGTAGTGCATTTTTAGAAGTATGGCTACTTTAAAATATTTGTCACCTGCAGATTTGCCACAATAATATCTGAGTGCTTTCCGAGAGAAACAGATAATATTAAGGAGGTGCATGAGAGATTCAATGAGCTTCTGGCCTTCCCTCCCCACTCCTGGTGAAAACTTCTTTATTCCTTAGAGTTAGAATATGGCAATACTTGGAAGAAGACATTTTTCATTGTGACTCTAAGTGAAGCAAGGTTTGACTGCCACCATGGGATCCAGCATCTAGCAGTTAATAGGAAGAGAACACCAGGAAGGAAAAGCCAGCATCAACAACAAACCAACCCACAAGGTTTGAGCATTGCCCGAGTGCATTTTTTGCCATGTTAAACTATTAGGACAGCTATCTTGTGCAGGAAAGTAGAAGAAGAGGTTGGAGGACTGGTGATTCAAGAAAGCACTTCCGTATTTTGTATTTTTTCATGTGTTTTCCATTGAACAGCACTTGCCCAGTGCAAGAGTTTTTTAACATCAAGTGGTGCTGGGCACTTGACATAGCTGGGGCTACATAAAATTGAGTGCTCCTGTCCCTGTTTGAGGTTGTGTTTCCTTGCTCCCACATGTATTCTCAAAGGATTCAAGTTCACTTTTCTCCAGAAAGATTTCACTGTGCTAAAGGCACCAGGGCTGCCTACAGGCACAGCACCTGTATGATGCGTGAAAACCCACCTGTGTGGCAATTGCATTGTTTGCTCCTTCTCTATGGAAAGCAGGAAAACTTAAGACTCATCCTCCAGGCATATTAGTGGTTATATGACTGCACTTGGGGTTTCAGCACAAAGTAAGAGACAACTCATCTTCGTTTTACCTTGACACTTTAAACAACACCCATGTTTAAAAAGCAGCACCACTCAAAGATGTTTCTGTACCTCCCTGTTGGTGCACGCTCTTTTTTTTATTCTCCTCTTTCACGTTGTCCCAGAAAGCTTTTGCAGCTCTTCTTGGGATGTGTTTTTTGATGACCACTTGCTGGCAAACCATAAGTGTTTTGTCTATGATGAGAGTTAAAAAATGCATATACATTTTATGAAGTATTTTTAAAATATTTTGATTTATGATTATTTATAAAGAAGACATGCTGCTTGACAGAAGTATCCTCCTGAAAGAAGGAGAGGGCACAGAGATGTTAAGGGAAGGAGGAAAAAAGAAACTCTAGTTAAGTACTCACAAAATGAACAACTTTTGAAAAAAAGGAAAGATAATATATATTTTGATGTTATTTCTGCCTTTAAATTTCAAGTGTTTCCTCCTTATGGCTCATTGAACTCTATATTATTTTAGAACATTTGATAGCCATTAAATGTAGAAGTGATCCCAAAGTTTAGTTTAGTCCAAAAGTTTTATTTTTTGCACAACTGCAATTGCCTAGTGCTCACTATTTGCTGCTGTAGTTACATACATGAAGCCTGATTCTGACTCACAGTGCATTTACAGACTTCCACAAGGATTTGCCTATCCAGGGTCCTACCAAATGTTTGTGTAAAAATTGAACTGTCGAGAATTTGAGACTTATATTTTTGCCGACTTTTACAAAGTAGAGTTATTTACTTCATTATTTTCTCTGCTTTTGAGGTTCTCAGCTGACTTAATAAAAAATTAAGCCAAAATCTACATCAGATAGTGAAATATACATTTACCTGCTGGCATGTTTTTCAACATGTGGAGGCTCCTGCATGTGGATATAAATACACAAACGGTCTGCAGCATAAATCTTTTGTTCCTACTCCCAAGAAATACATAAGATAAATTCTTTTTTCCTCCATTAAACACATTCTTCAGCACATCAAGAGTTTAATTTTTTCTTCATAAGGGTCAGTAATTGGCTTTTATTTTGGCTTTTATGCAACAGTTTTTCAAGGATAAACAGATACAAGGTACTCTTGCACGGAAGTTGTTGCTAGGAGGATTTATCAAACAGATGTGGGGTTTTTTTCCCTAGGAAATGTACTAAGCATAAGAAATATCTTGCCAGGTGAGGAGTTATTTCATTTTTCCTCCCACTTGCTCAAGGTGACTATTTTGTTTATAATTAGTCCCCTTTTCTTCATCAAACATCTATTTCTGCAAAGAGTGTGGTTCACAAAGAACAGAAAACAAGTATTATAATACTGGAATTTCAGCTCACTTAGTGCTTTTGCTTTCTATTCCTATCACTTTGTCCTGGTTATAAACAAAACTTGTGAGAATTTATGTTGGAAAGGAAGAATCTGGTGCTAGTGTGCAGGATGTAGGCTCCTGGGACTTCCCAGCAAGGAACGTACTTTGTCCACAAGATGATTTATCTTTTAGAGTCAGCCTGTGCTACCCTGTAGGGTGCATAACCCAAATACTCTTCCCTCATCTCCATTTACCTGCTTTTTCTAATTAATATTCCATTATATTTTTAAAATTAAATCTATTGTTGTAAATAAAAAATAAATTTGAAATAGCACAATAGATAAGTGTGGAAATTCATGGAAACTCCGTGACCAGCCTTTAACCAAAGAACTAGGAGTCAAATACTTCCTGGTAATTTAAACTGAATATACTTGTTTCTGTATCATTATTCATTTCTCCTTATAAATGTTCTTACTAAAGTCAGAATTCAAGAAATATCACAGACAGAAAATATTATTGAGCATGGATATGTAGCTGGTGAAAATACTGTATTCCAGCTTACTCTGTAAAATAATCACACAGCCCTGTGTCCTCTGCCCCTTTTTTTAAGGGAGTGAAATAAATAGTTTTGAGAAAATACATATTTTAAAGATGTTTTAAAGGTTTAAAAGACATGCATATTTGTACTTTTTTTCTTTTTGTCAGTAAATTAAATCTATTGGTAAGAATGTTACAGAGAAAAGGCGTTCATGTTTCCATTTGCCACTCTGCAACTCTTGAAAACCATCTGAATTCTGAAGTAAATCCAACAACCCTGTAAATAAAGGAAGTAATGTAAATCTTTATTCTGCCACTCAATGACATTTTTTAACTATTGAAAAAGTTTTGAAAACTGGCAAAGTGATAAAAACAAAAAAGGAAAAAAAAGAAAGCTTATAAACAACACTCTAGATACCATTCATTTTATTTCAGGTGGACACAAAAGGTAAGTAAGGGAATACTATCAGCATTTTTGTGAATTTTATTCCATTTTTTCAACCAGATGTAACTGTAAATCTCAGATGACTTCAAACAAGGTGCTTAAAATTAAATTATAATTGGAGTAGAATGCATAAGAGCAATTAAAGATTTAAAAAGCATTTTGTATAGTCCTATTTGTAATTCTGAGGAGATGAACTATTTCTGAATATTATCCTGGTATTTCTCTGAAATTAATCCATTGCATTTCGGTGATTTTTATCCAAATTTCTGATTAAGTTATCGGTAATTTTAATTGCTCTAAAGCTACTGAGTTGCCCATTTTGCATAGCATTTCAATAATGTTGACTATTGAAAGTGTCTAGGAAGCACTGCAACTATTGGACTACCACACATAGTGAAGTACTATGAGTTTGATACAATGAAAAAATTTAAGAAATATTTAGATCTCTTTACCTCAATACCCACAGTATTGCAGAGAAGAGGATTTTTTTTTCATCGTTAACATGAAGTTTAACTTTCTTTAGGGGAGATGCATGAGCTAAGGATACTGATCACATTTCAAAAAACAAACACTAATAAGTTAGGAAATGTTGAAATTAAATCAACCTACCTGATCTTCATTTAGCCCTGCATTCCGAAGACAGAAGCACATTTAAATCTTTCCACAGATGCCCTGCCTCATTTAGTGGCTGGCAACAGTGATGCACAGATCAGAAAAATTTATTCAAAAAACCCCCCTATTTTCCCCTAGTCTTCAATCTTCTCTTTCTCCTCACATCTAATGTACCAAATGCTATCTGTGCATTGGTGTACAGACAGAATTGCTCCTTTCCTCACATGCTTCTCAATGGCATTTGTCACTGTATTGCCACAGCAACTAATCCACGTATCTGGTAATGTATTAATAATTAATTTCCTAATTTACACAACTCCTGTGAGGTATTATCTCACCTTTATTGCTTGGGAGCCAAGGCAATGAATATAAAACCTACTCACTTCCCTTGGACATCTAATTTCAAACTTTCCAGAGGATAACAACCAAAACCCTCACTTTAGACATGTAAAGTGCATTCCCAGCTGACACATCTGTCTGTGCTCTTCAGAATATCAGGCACCAGGACCCCAAGCTGGTTCCCTCAGATAATGAGCTTCTTAAATTAAAAAACCTTTCCTTAGTATCGTATCTGAGGCAATGCAAGGAGTTGATTCTTAAGGGCAGGATGCAATTGATGTGCAAGGAAACTCTCCTCTTTCCACAAGCTGTCTCCCACCCTGTTTCTCCCCTCACCTCCTTGATTTTGCATGCAAAAGGCAGTGTCCTGCAGCTGGCATTTTCCTTCATTTCACAGCCCTCAGTAATCCCCTATCTGGTGCAATAAGTGAAGCAGGGAAGAAGCAGAGTGTGATCAGGCAGTACAATGTGACAATGTCAGCCCACAGACTTGGGCAGAAGGGGGGGGATTCCTTGTACCAACCCCAAAGCTGGTGCACCCCAACACAATCCAGAACTGGGAAATGTCCTGCTTAGCCTGGAACAAAATGTTTTCATGGAGTGAATAGCAGGAACAATCTAGAATGTTTCTCTGCTACCTGTGTGAAACAGGGTTTTCTTTCCAAAAAATAGTCATACTCAGCTAGGACTTTGCAGAAGTTAAAAACAATATATTTAGCATGTAAGATACACCTTTGTTATGCATTAAGCGCAAACTCCAAAGTGTAAAGGTGTATTCTTTTTGAGGCAAGATTATCAACATGCTTTATGCTGGAAAAAAAATTAAGTCGTTTCCTGTTACGGTCATACTTTTTCTTTTCCCTGACTTTTTCTTTTCCCTGGAAGAACAAAAATATTCAACTGTAAGAGTAGCTGGGTGTGTCTGAAAGCTGTGTGTGAAGGTATGTGTGTCTGAAAAATTATTTTGAAATAGATTCCCATGCTTCAAAATTTCAAGTCAGACTTTTCAAGTATTGTAAAGTTATCTGCAAATGAAAAGAAGGTCTGACACAGACAACATAAAATGCACCTCTACGAATGCAAACTTGTCAGCCTGCTTATGGAAGTGCTACAAAGCTAATATCCTCTTTTAATGTTGAGGACAAATAAACCCTGAAAAGAATGAATACGATAATTTACAATGATTCAAGCAGTTTATCCTGACATATTTCTTGCTGATTAAGCTGTGAGAATAATTGATTTTTCTGTGAGAAATGTGGAGAGAAGCAGGTTAGTGACAGTGTAATTACTGCAACATAAATACCTGAAAAAAAAGTAATTTTATTTGACATAATGAGCCTTTTGATGTCAAGTGTAATTTTTATTTCCTGGTACATGTAAAACATCAAAATAGTAATAGCAATACAACCTCAGACAGATAAATGCTTAGATGTCTTCAAGACCAAAATCAGTGCTGTCCAATAATGATTAAAGAACTGAACATGTGGAGCAGAACCAGTTTTATCTCCAATGCTCAAATGTACCAGGAGAAGGCATCCCACTCTGTCCTGGGTGTGTGTCCTGACCCCCCACTGCTCAAGGCAAAGGTGGAAAGCATGCCATCAGCACAGTCAATCTGCATCACTGTCCCCTTTCAGATTATTTCCCAAATGCTAACTGGATTTGATCATATCTTCTGCATAATTCAAGGGGAGATGAAACCTAATTTTCAACCAACTTATTATGCTGGAATTAAATCATTCTCTTCTTGCTCCCATGCTCTTTTCAAGTAAAGCTACCTTGCATGTAGCCTTTAATGAAATAGTGCATGTCATTCAGTGCTTGATGGTTGAGCTTTCTTTCCTCTCTTCTTTTGGGAGATCTTTCCTATATCTGTTTCACACCTTTGGTCTTTCACACCATTTATCACTTCACACCTTTGGAATTTTTTATGTTCTTTTGCCTCTCTATTTCTCTACTTCATCAGTTTCTTGTACCCAGTAACATGGAAAAAAACTGACTAAAAAAGCAATATGCCTGTGGTATTCAGCATCTTCTATTGTTTGAGCTGTAAAGGCTTTTTGGGCTTCCTTCTGTAAAACTTGCAGTTCTTGTCAGTTGGATTATTTTCTGGGTTTGTTGTAACTGTACTTCTGTATTTCTGCTTTTGTCATGTGGAATGAATGGATAAATTTGTCTTGACAAGCCTTTACCAATATCAGTGTTAAGGAAGGGATGACAAGTCCAGTGCCTATGGCAGTGCAGTATGGGATTTTATTAATTTTCTTGTAACACGCCCGATATGTCCCAGTTCCCCTCAGATGGAGCAATGCCTAATTGTTCATTAAGATTTCTTCATGGAAAGGCCTTTCTCTCATGTTTCTGACAGTAGTCCAAGATTAAAATAGGAAATTCAGGTCTAAGTGGCTAAATGAATTGCTTCATATCATGTTGCAAATATTTAAGAGACTGATTTCTTGACACAAAACAATGCAGACTTTGAAAGGTATGAAGCCCATCATTAGATTATAAAAACAAGTAGCACAATCTGAATTTATTATCTTATTTTGAAAAATATTCTTAAAATAATGCCTTTCAGTGAATTATAAATGAAGCAGGCTCCCATTCAGAATGCAGAGCACGCCACATCATCGTTTGTGTATCCCACAGCCCAACTATGAGTGACAAATCAAGTTTCCTAAGGCCTGAGGAATTAATGGTACTGGGAAAACTAAGCAGATAGCAGGTAGGAAGAGGTTTCTAGAAGCACCATGGAAACAACATTACCCAGAAGTTACAAGCCAGCTTTTTAATTTCTTGTTTTATTTGCACATCACATGCATTTGGCCCTTGTTACTGCACTACTTTTCAAAAGTGTTATTTCTCCTGCAGTTGAACGGTTTACTCCCTGAAAAATAAAATACAACTGTAAAACTTCAAAGTAATGTTCTGTCATGAGTCAGCTACACCTCAAGGCACCCTGCAGGGACTATTTCCACAACCATTACCATGATTTATGATAAGGTAGAGTATAAGGTGGATAACTATTCCACCCTGGGCAACTCACGAAGAAACTAAGATTCTTCATGCACTTAGAAAAAGTAGAGCAACCTTAGAGCCAATATGTCTGGGTGCTCTGAAAGAGTGGGTAATTAATGCAAAGTATAAAACAGAACACCATTAGAACTATTAAAGCATCTTCTTAGATTTTTAAAATTTTCCCACAGTGTCCAAACCTCATCTTGGAAGCAAGCACAGGGTTGTTGGTAGCACAAGCCAAAGCTGGGACTGTGGCTCTCTAAATTTGTGCACAAATGTTTCCAATAACCCAGCAGTGAATCTGTGGCAGGCTAAGGTTAAGGCTTCACACGTGGCTAAGACTGCAGGACACTGGGAAAAGCAAAATATTATTATTCCGCTTCCTAGTTTGGCACACCTGAGTTGGTAGAAATCTGGGGTTTCTGTCTGCTGTCTGCTCACAGGGGAGTTCCTGGTTTGGCAAAAGGATGTGAGGCCACAGTTATTACCATGGGTGGAAAGGATCTTGTGGGAACTGATTGCCGTCACAGTTTTCTTGCATATTGAGTGATACAGAGCAGCAGAGCTGTCTCTTAGGTCTGTACTGCCTATCTTCTGGCCTGGTCTTCTTGTCCCTGGGTCTTGATCTCACCTGAGTCATTTCACATGGAATCTGTACCAGCGTGGGGCATTTGAAGGAGAATTTGTATGTTGCAAAGTTCCATCAAACTGCAGCATCAAACTGCTAAGTGACACTGGAAATGCCTGAATGGCCCTTAACAAAAATGAGTTCCAGTTTTTCACAATTTTTCAGGAAGTTCTCTGACAGCCATCTTTGTTATTGAAGAATTTTAAAGATGAACAAGGCAAATCATCTAAATGTTGTTTGGACACTTGATTTCCATAGGCTTACGTGCATATATATTTGTATAAGTCAGTAGACTAAAATTTTAGACTAGAATAGGTTTGCAAAACTTAGCAGTCTAAAATTTATAATGAAAAACATCTATGTAAAATTTTCAAGTATAAGGTCATAGGACTGATAGGCAATTACTGCAAAGTATTGTTGAAAGTATTTTACATACTGAATAAATTTTAACTGAAAGAATGAACTTAAAATTTTCTTCTTATGAACAGCTGTTTTTTTCTTTGTTAAAAAAAATGACGGCATGCCTAAATTCTCTCATGGACCCATCATTGCTGCAGGATAAAAATCCATTTGAAAGTGAGAGGATGAATTGTTGGGCACTTCTTGATAAGCTTGTAAGATCAGAAGTGCAATTTCAGAGCCACATGAGCCTCATGCACTGCTGCCTGTGTGTGCTTGCCTGTTCCAGCACAGCTTAAGGGATTTGCTGGGGCCTATCTGCTTTGACACTGCAGTCCTATTCTAGGATTTCTAATATGTTGTGTTAAAGCTCTGTCTCCTGACAATAGTCATGACAGCCTGTTGCTTCACCCAGGGATCATAAAAACTGATGATCCAAGTAGAAAAGAAAAATGAAAAGGAACATGGGTTTTCCTCAGTGGATTTTCTACTTCGATTATTAAGAACGGGAATATTTTCATTTTTCTACATTGCCTGCCAGCTGGTTTGTATCTCAAGCTGCCAGACTATTTTTTAAGCTTTGGTTTGGCTTTTCTGAAATTTTGTCAGAAAGATTCCGTTTCTCAAGTGCCACTCTCACTTGTTCCAGTTACCTCTCTAGAGACCAACCCTGTAAATCTGGGGTAAGAAAAAATAGAAACCAATATTTCTCCCTTTTGAAGCCACTCAGACAAGGAAAATACATTATCTAGATAGCCTTCATAGATCATAGAGATTTAAAGGAGACAAACAAAAGAATATACTGATTTACAGTAATTGTCTGAAGATCCAACAAACAATGCAATAGCAGAAGTGCAAGATAAACAGTTCAAATTAAGACCATAATAACCCTGCTACTAAGCAACAGGTATTATAGATGATACCAGTAGCAGGTACTTTTATCCTCTGTTTTATGTCCTTATCATTGCATTAAATCAGCTTTAGGAGGTTAATTTGAAATTTTCAGAGACTCAAAGGATCACAGCAAGGCTAGGGCTGCAGGGGTTCTCTGGAGGTGATGTGGTGCAAACCCCTGCTCAAGCAGGGCCATTTGAAGCAAGCTGCTCAGCACTGCACACCAATGGTTTCTGAATATGTCCAAGGAGGGAGAATTCACAACCTCCCTGGACAACTTGTGCCAATGCTCACCCATCCTCACAGTAAAAAAAATGTTTCCTGATATTAAGAGGGAGCATGCTTTGTTTTAGTTAGTGCCTTTTGTTCTGCCACTGGGCACCACTGGAAAGAGCCTGGCTCTATCTTCTCTGCACCCTCCCTTAAGCTCTTTGTATGCACTGACTATTTCTCCCTGAGCCTTCTCTCCCCCAGGCTGTTAAGCCCCAGCTCTCAGACTTTCCTCATGGGAGAAATGGTCCAGTCCCTTCATCATCCTTGTGGCCCTTTACTGGACACTCTTCAGTATGTCCTTGTCTTCCATGTACTGGGAAGACCAGAACTGGACCAAATACTCCAAATGCAGCCTCACCAGTGCTGAACAGAGGGGAAGGCAGCTCACTTGACCTGCAGGTAACATTCTTTCTAATACAGCCCATGCATTAGTCTTCTTTGTCATGTTCAGCTTTGGTTTCACCAGAGCTTCCAGGTCCTTGTCTGCCAAGCTGCTTTCCAGCCAGGTGGTCCCCAGAATGAACTGGTAGTGACTGGGACTGCTCCTCTCAGGTGTAGGACTTCGCACTTCCCCTTGTTGAGTTTCGAGAGGTTTCTGGCAGCACATTTCTTTAGCCTGATGAGGTCCTTCTGGACCAGGGCACAGCTCTGGTGTACCAACAGCTACTCCCAGTTTTGTGTCATCAGCCCCCACTTGCTGAGGGAACACTCTGCCCCATCGTCCAGATCTATAGTGAAGGTGTTGAATGGGACTGGATCCCAGGGATACACTGCTGGCCACTGGCCTCTTGCAAGACTTCACTCTCTGGGCTCACATGTTCTGCCATTTGTCATCTCGCTGTCTGCTCATCCAGCATAAATTGTAAGGATCTTATGGGGGACAGTGTCACAAACCTTACAGAAGTCTGCTTATTCTGTCCACTGATCCCAATTTTTGACCAGTTCCTACTATTTATTGCTCCCTTCCCTTTTGATACGAGCAACAAGCCTATGAAGACATTTTATTTGATAGACAAAAATATAGTTATGTGCCCTGCAGCAAGCTGAGTCTTAAATCTGTATTTTCTCTTGCATTTTCAGCTCAGTTGCAAATCAATGAGAATGGAAATTTCTACTATTTAAAATTAACAAATAATAGCGTAGCACAATATTTCCTATGTTTGGAATTTTCATATTACATTCAATTTACCCTTCATTGTGTTTTAAAAGTCTGTATTAATAAAGTTAACTTCTCATGACTTGCTGGAGGAAGTAGAAAGGTGAAAGTTTTGGCAACAGAGATAGGGGCACTTCATCAGTTATCAAGTGTGGGAAGTTTTTAAGGGAATAAGCACATGAATTGCATATGTCTTGCTAAACCTGCCATTACTGACATTAGAGAAGTCTGACATTAATTAATCATCAGTGGGTGCAAAAACTGGAATTTACCAATTGTTTATGTTATGGTTTCAGGCATATTGCAAACTCTATTTTTTAATTTTAATTTTTTTAGAAGGTGATAACATTCTACAAGGAGAAAACTTGTTAAATTCTTCAGTTTTGCGAGAGTGAACAGGACCCTGCCTATAACAAAATACAAAGTATATAGCATTTTCCTTGGGATGATTTCATAGCCTGAAGGAAATTCGGGAGACAAGCAATTTTTCTTCTGGCAGGGAAATGCATTTTAAGTTGCTAATTCTCATATTTAAGAATCACGAGGAGAATCAAGAGAAAGATCAAATCAGTGGATTACAAGGAACTAAGAGAGGAGGTAAGATCTACATAAAAATGAGAAAATAAAATTCACTTAATCACAAACATTTTTCAGAAAGTCTCCTTTTCGAGTTTAAATAAGAACTATGCAAACTATCCAAAATGAAGAAATCTGGATCCAACCACTACATGTCTTTCACTTCCACAAACAGTATTTTCGGTATGTGCGTCTACACAAGATACACTTAGCTTTAATTTAATGACACTGACAATGCCTTATAATATGTAATTTATTCTGAAACCTCATCTAATCTGTATGTCCTTAGATCATAATCTATATGTGTTAAAACTTAGCAAACTTACCTAAATAGTTATTTATACAAAAAAAGGAAAGCCAAAATGTTGCAGATGAACTCTAAATTCTCTTTTTGGCTGTATTATATGTCAGGTAACAGTCTTGTTACAGAAGTAATTGAAATCAATATGATTGGAATAAAAGTGCTTTGCACACTGTACCTCCTTCACAGAACTGAAGAGTTTTTATTCTTCTGATTTTATAACAACATTTATATGAATGGTGCTGAAAAAGTCATGAGTCTCAATCCAATAAAGACAGGAATGATGCTGTAAACTTGATGTTAGCAATGTAATATAAGCAACAATAGCTTTCAGAAGAGGGAGCAAAGGGAAGGTGTATTGACACCACTGCTCATTTTATTAACCATTATGTAGGTGGCAAAGTAGCTTCAATATATCTGAGAAATATAAGTATAGTCCTCATCCTAAAGAGCTCACAATCCGACATCCTCACTCTGCTGGACTGCTACAGTTCTGTGCAGGATGCTCTGCTTTGGGGAAATCTCGGTTGCTTGTATCCTTTGAGGGAAGGGAAGAGGGGCTGCAAAAACAGGAACCATAGAAACCTGCATTAGATAGGAAGGTGAATAAAGAGTGGCAGTTTGACAGGAGAAAGTGAGAATCCTGACAGAACTGGCAGACAGTCACCTGTGTCATGAAATAACCTGTTTGAGGAAGAGGGAAAGAAAACAAATGAAGCAAAAATGATGCAGTGGAGGAGTAAGGACAGAAAGGTAGATGGCAAGACAGAGCCTGAACATCAGAAACAGAAAATACCCATCTCTGAGCAGACCATTGCACAGGCACGCATACATATCCTTGCACGTCTACATTTCTGGAGAAACTGATTGGATTGTTTCTTACTAAGTTGGCTTGCCTAATTAGAAATAATAGGCCAGATTGATTAGCCTTTCCAAAAACAAAGCAAAAACAAGGATCATTTTTCCTCATTAAAATCTTGTGTATTTGCTTTTGAGAAGCAGGAGACTTTCTGTGCTCTCTTTGCAATGTATTTGTTAGTCTTGTACACTTTGCCATTCTATTAAAAATCTGTTCATCTTCAATAAAGTTTAAAAAAATCTGCAAGTCATTTTTCATTTTCAGCCCCCAACTCGAAATAACTAGAGCCAGGACTGAGAGGAGGGAGGGGGTTTTTTTGCACAGTCTAGGGCTCTTCCATTGGTATCCAGAATTTAGACAGCAAAATGATGTCCCCACAGCAGGACAAGGTAGTAAAGGAGAAAAGAAACACAATTCTGGGCTCGAGGGAGGTGGATGTTGGGGGAGGAGAAGTTTCTAATTACCTGTTTTGAAGGATTTTGAGGGAAAAGGAACACAAGACTTATGGATATGGAGATTTTGAGAACGCCACAAAGAGCTAAAGATTTCTATGACTCTGAGCACTGTGACTTTGGGGCAGGGAAGACTTATGAGCTGATCAGATCTGCCTAAGACCGAGAGGGATGCAGTGGCTGCCCCTCTACATGGCAGAAGTGGCTATGAAGCCATATTAATGTGCTAGAAAATTAGGATGAAGGGAGAAAGCAGAGGCTGCCAGTGCTTGAGCAGACAGCCTAGGATGAACAGCTTGGGTGGTTTCTGGATCTCAACTGGGCTTGGGATAAAGGAGAATAAAATTGTAGCTGCAGGGACTGAAGGAGACTGAGTGTGAAGGACACAGAAATAAACACCTGAGAGAAGCTGTGGTCAAAAAGGGAGTCAAAAATAGATCTTAGCTTGCTTAATTTTTTGATTTAAGCCCTTAACTGCCCAGTCTAGCTTTTGTCACTTTCATCCTTTATTAGAATTCATCCTTATAATATATGTTTTTTTCTTTGAATTGGAACGATGCTGTAAGCAGCATTAGCTCCCTAACTGCTGTGTAAAGAAAATAGTCCTTTAGACTATATATTAAGAGATTTAAATATTTTTTGCTTTTTTAAAATCCATTTGATAATGGTCACTTCTACTGTGAGTGTAGAGATACTTCAGGAGAAGAAACCTTATGGTTATAAAACAATGGGGCTGAAGCCCTTGCTTAGATGGTTAGCATGTACGACAGGTACAACCACAGTTACACCTGTTTGGCAATATTAACACCAAATTTAATTGAGGAGGGTGAACTCATGGTCCTTGTGGTTCTGTGCACATGCAGTAGGAGAATTAATTTCTGATTATGGTTTGCCTTTATTTTTATATCGGATTTTTTTCTTTCTCCAGAAGTTAGCCAACTTAAGCAAGACTTCTTAATCTTATAAGGTATAGCAGGAATGATAAACCTACAAAATCTCTGCTTCTAAAATTCCCAATTCCTGATGATAATCATGGATATAAGACCTTTGTGGGTGCTTGTCTGACAGGTGTCTTTGAAGATGCAGAGATCTCTCCCCAGAGCTCGGGTGTACGTCTCCTATATGGGGTTGATACGCCGACTGCAGTGAGAAAAATATCCAGGCAAACTCATAACGAAGAGAAGAAAACCTAGTAGCGCCTCTTAAGCCTCGCTCTATGTTGGTGTGTGTGTAGGTGAAACCCAGGAGCGGAATTTCTCGGCTTTTCCCTGCTTTCCGGGCGCCAGCCCGAGCCCTCTAGCGGTGCGAGCGAGCGGAGCCTGGTCCCGGGAGCCGTCCCCGAGCCGTGGGAGCTGCTGATGGAGCGCGGCAGGAGCCCGGCAGAAGGCGGCACACAAGGCGAACAGCTCCGTGCTTGATTGCAGGCTGCTTGCGGGCTCAGCTGGGCGGAGAAACGATTTCCAGAGCAAGCTTCTCCTTCAGCGCTTGCTGCGTCCTCGTCCGGCGGCCACGGCACATCCCCTGCCCCCTCTCTCCGGGCTCGGCGCTTCCCACCGGACCAAGCTGCGCTGCAGCCGCGGGGCTCTCCCCGCCCGAGTGCCGCAAGCTGCCAAAGGTGGAAGCTGCTGCTCCAGAGGTCGCTGGTCCTCACTGAGCCATGGCTCTCACAAGACCTGCAGCCTCTAAGTGGCCCACATGGGATGCTGGGGAGCCTCCTGGGCAAGCTGGGAAAGGAAAAGGGAAAAAGATGGGGTTTATAACCTACAGTGGGCCATTCGAGCTCTCCCAACCTTCTACGATTTCCAGAGGAATTCTGTAAATTTTGGTAAATCATTCCAACCTTTTTCCAGTGGATATTTATTTCCCTAATTAGCAACACTTGTAACCTTCTCCTAGTATCTTATTGTAACCGTTTAAAGGCATGACTTTTTCTCTAAATATGTAAAACGGTACAAAAAAATGTGAGAACATTTATTTACGTAAACATGGGTGGCAACACTTTTCTGTGATGATCTGAACACCCTGCTGCAAGTCAGGGAGTCTCTAGCAGAAGGAAAACCATGTGATTTTGAGGATCAGACCCACCACACAGTAAATTGCGAATAATAATAATAATTATTATTATAATGATAATAATAATAATAATAAATAGAACAAGACTGGCCTGTGCAAATTACAGGCTGGTATGTTTACAGAAACCATGTATTGAGAAATTTTAAATAACAGCAAATTTGGGAAAATTTGGGATCAGAGAAATACATTAATGCATATAAAATTTTCTTATTTTTCTTATTTTTCTTTGTCCTGGCTGTAATTCATTTGTTCAGCTTTATTAAATAAAGCCCCTAAATGCTGGTGGAAAGCCTAGCTGCATCCTATTTTAAAGGTACCCCGGAAAATTCTGAGAAACATTGCTGAGAGCATTGAAATGTCCATCATAATAAATTGTCCTTGGCACAGCAGGCATAGGGACTGATGGCTCTCTTACACCAGGGAAAATCAGAAATAACTCCTCCTAGAGAGGGGAATGACAGTGGTGTCTAATCTGTGAGGGAGGAGAATGAGGAAAAGCGAGTTCAGGTCCCAGTGGGGGGCTGAGGTGGCCAGCATCCCTTTGATGCCCCCACGGCCTCGCTCTCCAGGTGACATTGCTGCAAGCCTGGCTGTGCCTGAGGTTCCGGCTGAGCCAGTGGCACAGAGTGCACACGAGGCTGAGGAGATTAAACCTCAGCACGTATTCCAGGTGGGATCTCCAACTGACAGGTCAAACAGCCTCGCAAGCTGCAAAAAACATGGGGTGTTTCTAGATTTTCCTGTGGACATGATTGAGTTTAAACAGGCTCATCTGCACCTGATTCAAAAAGCAAACAAAACAAAAGCCTTGTTATGGCATAGTAGAAAGAAGGCTGTAGTTTAATAAAAAGTGTGCTGTGATACTCTGTATGAAAATGAACAGACCTGTTCTTGTAACTGGGCTGAATGCACTGTTTCCTGAAATAATAAGCTTGGCTTATTTCTTCTGCTTTTGCACAAGTGTAAATCTCCTTTCAGAGTAAACCAAATTTCAGGGGTTTTTTTGGTTTTTATTGTGTTTAGAGTTATCTTTAATTTTAGCTGCCAAGATTATGGATTTGCCATGCTTATGTTTTGAATATATTTAGCCTTTTTTTCCCCCATTTATTTAATGAAAACTAATTATTATCCAATATCTACCTTCACAGCCTCTGTCATTAAACCAGGAAAAAGTAATATATAAGATCCACCTAAAGACAGTTGTTATCATATGAAAACCAATGGAATGCAAAGAGGCAATTTGTAGAGGAGGAGGAAATCTATGCATAAGTGTATCCTATTAGCAGGAAAGTGCTGTGTTAGAACTCTGTTAGAAATTAAGTGATGTAATAAATAACACCACAGTCTTTTCAAAATTGTAATGTTTTATGTTTAACCAGTATCAACAAGATACATTTAGAATATGTTTTGTGTGAAGAATATCCTTCTTCTCGGAGATATGTGTGTGTGTGAGTGTGTGCGTTACAGTTTTATTTCAATTTCTCACATGAGGACATAAGGCTAGTCTGGATACTTTCCAAGTTTGCAAACTATAGCTTTAAAATGAACTTCAGTGCAGCTATGCTGTATTCAACTTTATGATCTGGTTAAACACTGCCTCATTACAGTGGTCATGAGTGGTTCATGTCATTGAATTTCTCTCGTTCCTTTTCCTCCTAGAAGACTGAGCAAACAGAAACTGAATATATGAGGCAGATGGTTTGAAAAGAGACGAACACTTCAATTTAGAAGTGGTTTTGGGCCTTTAAGATCCTATTTTTTAGTTATTTTCATGGCAAGGAATTCATCTGACAGCAACATTGAACAATTTGCCAAATAAAGAAGTTAAATAACATGGTAGTGCAACTACTATCTGCTGTGTTGGGTCATCTCATCCCAAAAGGTCCCCAGGCAAACAGCAGCAACATCCCATGAGTCAGAAGCAGGAACTGCTACTGGGCAGTGGAGAATGACTGAGGGAAAAATGGAAATACCTGAGCATCCTGATCTGTCACTGCCTTTCACTGTGGCTTTGAAAATTCCAGCTGACAGCAACAGGTCAGATTCCCAGGAGTGGCTTTTTTTGCTTCTTGGACTTTTTGGAGTTGTAAATGCAAAAACTAGATGTAAAAGAACCTTTGCTTGGCTTGCAGGTACCACCCAGGGTCATTCACCCCTGGCCGCACTGCCCAAGCTCATCTGTCACACCCTCCCTCCACCCGTGCCCCACATAGCAAATTCTCTACTGGAAAGAATTTTTTTTGGTTAAGCTGAACTGGAAGTCATGGCTCCCTTTGGATGGGAGACTACCCTACTGTGCTCTGGTAGGATCCCTATCTGCTATGTAAAGTCCCCTCATGGATCAGGATGCTCTGCCCACACTGGCTATACAATTATTCTGCTCGTTTGCCCCACTGGACATTTATTGATGCCAACAAGGTCTTGCCTCATACATTAGTGATAGCAACCAGCTTTCTTCAACAGTATAAAACCAAACCACATATTTTATAGCAGGGTGATTAGGGCAGCATTTAGGGGTTGAAAGAAATTTTCCTGTCCTCTTAGGTAAAGAAAAATGCTGTATTTTTTTTTTTTACCTTTTCCTCAGCTACAGCCAGCCAGCAAGCATGCTGCTCCTTGGGTGCTCAGCTGCACTTGTCTGTCTAGGTTTACAGGCAAGTTCCAGCTCAGTTCAGTTTGTAGAGCCTCCTCCAAGAGGGCACCTTCCTCCATATGAGGAACATACATGTGTGTACATTATACCCTTCAGCCTGCTCTCATCTAAGACGTAATTTGCTACATAGAAGTGAAAGGTAAAACAAGTGCACAAACCACTCTGGCTTGGCAGCCATGTCGAGGCAAACAACTTTGCTTTGAGTAAAGAGATACAATTAGGCAAATCAATACAGAGGTGCTATGTAATTGTTTTCTTGGCATGTGCTGTTATTCACTGTCAAGTCATATAGGCACACTAAGAACAAAAGGAGTTAAATTTTAAAAACTCTATGTTATTTCATTTTTTTTATTGCATGGAGAGAAAATGAAATCTTAAGGAAGTGGGTGTCTTGAAAAAAGAGGAGGAATATAAAAATCTGTGTGTCTGTCTCTGAACCATAGAAATAATTTTTGAATTAGATTTATTCTTTGCCATTCAGGAGTAGAGATGGAGGAGAAGATGAGATTATTTAATTGTGCTATAGTGTAGGTATTTCAGAAGTCATGTGATGGGGTTTCAATAGATAGGAAGAAAAAATCCAGAAAAAAGATCCCAATATTGACTCAGTCTTCACCAGGAAGATTATATCAGTGATGTTCAAAGTGTGGTGACCCTTATTATATCAGGGAGAGTCTTTTCTGGACATTACTGAGACCTGAAGAACACTAGTGCATATATTAGAGTATATGCGAATATAGTGAAAGACATCCTGTGTTGCTAATCAGTTTAAGAGTGGGAGATATAGTTAGGAAAAGCAGTAGTGAAATACCTGATGGTATCCCAAAGACTACTTTCAAGAGTACTGCTGTAGTTTGAAACCTGAAAAAGGGAATTAGCCTTATGAGAATACAAAATAAGAAAAAGTTTCAGTACACTCAAAATTTATCCTTTTTTTTTTTCTAGTGTTGTCCCTTTGTGGCTGTGCTCACACAGACAGAGGGAAATTTTAGAAATAATAAGTGAGTTTCTGAAGAAGAAATGTAAACAATAGTTAAGTTTAGAGACAGTGTCCTCGGAATTACGTTGGCTGAAGTCACCAATGGAGTCAGATAAATTACCATAAGACCAATCAGCTAATGGCAACTATCAATGTTATAAAAGTCTGTGTTCAAAATAAATTTCTCTCTTCATATTGTCACGGTTGGCTGGTGAGTTTCTGTCTCGCTCTCTAGCACGACTGTGACATCCCTTCATCAGTGAAATAAGCAGTTTTAAAAATGAGAATCCAAGCTGACGTCTTCAGAGAAATCTCTGCATCGTCCATCCCAAAGAAACAAAAGTATAGGGAGTAATCTCCTGTAAATAGTGTTAAGAAAACTTTTCTCAAGAGTGAAAAATTCTCCAACAAATTTCTGTAATTCTTGCAGCAAAGTGTTACACTTGTAGCAAAAGGGCTTTCATTTCCTTCTCTGAACCTTCTCATATTGGATATTGCTTTTACTTATGCTGGAAATTCCAGTGTGATTCCATGACCATGAAATTGAAATGTTTATCTCAGTGGCCAATCTAAGTAGCTTGGTCTGAGACTAAGGGATTTCATGGGGAGAAAGAAAGAAGATTGTCTCCTCGTCTCTGCCTCCCTCCGTCTCTCCCTTCTTTCCTTCCCCTTTCCCATCTCACTTGTCCCTCCCTTTCTCTCCCTTCACCTTTTTTGTTTTCTTATGTCCTAAGACAAACCAAATTTGCTCAAAGCAAAGGGAAGAAGCAAAGGTCAGACCTGTCAGCCTCCCCATCCCTCTCAGCTTACTTTGGGGTGTGGTTGCCATAGCTCACACTAGATGTGCCCAGTCCATCTCATCTTCCCAGTAGCTCCAAGCAGTTTTTATTTCTCTTCTGATGCTCTGCCAAACGTAACACAGGCTGATATGTGCCAGGCTTGGGCACAGTTTCCAAAGGATGGAAAGATACCTCTCTGGGGAAGAGAAGGACTATAAATAAATGTTCATGGGGACCTAATATCAAATGGCAATGTTCCATTTGTTATTTTTAAATCTGACTATTGGAGGACTTTGTGGAGGGATGGGGAATGGCAGGAGAAAATGAATAGCCTGTCAAGTTGTCTGAGCTCTAAAGCAATGTGCTGCTTCACCATCGATTTCATCACTTCCTTTGGGTCCACATACTTCATGCAAATAGGAGAAACATACTGGGAGCCAGCCACCAAGAGAACATGGCATTTATTAATTTATTTTTTGATACTTAGTTTTAGCAGGCATGACATAGTTTCAATTACTTGGATCAGGCTGCTCTGTCCCAAAAGTTAAGCACATCTGTGGGGCTGAGATTTTGTCAGAATATTAATCCAGAAACACCCTTGAAACCTCAAACCACTGTCCAGAGCATATGATTTGTGAAAACCAACCTTCTATGACTTTTGAAAGCAAAACATTTCAGAAAAAGAAAAAAAGTGAAATCAGCCTTTCTCATTTACAACTTGTTTTTTGTGTACAATCCTTATTACAGCAGATTCCAGCCTTGCAAAGAACTATATAATTAGCTTTTTTCCTCAATTAGGAGACTGTAAGTTTGCCAAAGAAAACATATTTTGAATGTATCTTTTATCACGTGATCAAAGATCACATATATCTTTGCCTATAATGAGAAGCTCATGTGCTAATGTTCTGTAGTGGTCCAAAACTTACAACTGCAAAAACCTTTGATGTATCACTAATTGGTTTTAGCACCATAGATTAGGTGCTGAAATCAGTAGGCAAGAAATTGTGAGTAGTAGGTGAAGAAGGGATAATTCTGATTCTCACCATATGCTTTGAGAAATTTAAATCATTACAGCATAAGTAGAAAAATAAGGCATAACTTGTTGCTTTTTTATTTTTAAGAGAGTCTCATAGATTAGCTGTATGATCCAAAAATATGTTTTGTTCTAAATCATTAAAAAATCTCCATTTCACAGTTTTTATTCTTGTAGAAACAACATCCATCTCGCCTGCAATGTGCTGTGCATTCTAACACCTAATGTGTGGTGAAGAATGTAGTAACAGGGGAAATATATCTGCATAACACATGAAAAGTGCCAAACCTTTAATTAATTTCAGACACCATGTCACCAAATAGCAAACTCTAACTATAGACTTCATCTACACCACACAGAAACAGGAAAAGGAGGCAAGTGATGTTGTACGTGCTCTCGTGATGGTGGTGCATGTTACATCTTTGATAGCTTCTTGGTTATAAGGACTTGTTATTTCATCAGTAATGAAAATAATAGGTGGCATGGCCTAAGGATCATTGGCAAGCTTGGAAGAGAGAGCTCTATTCTGGATTGAAAGCTACACATCTGCTCTGCACAGAGGAATCTGCAGAAGCACACCACAGCAGACATCATCTCTGGCTTTAAAATATCCTCAGATATTCAGTGGTTGGGTTTTTTTTTAATGAAAATTGAGTGATTTGTATAATTCTACACAAGCATGTAAACACTCTCTTCCTGTGGGCCTTGTTACCCATTTATTACCAAAACTCAAAGTTTCACGTTCACAGCAAAGGTATGGTAAATATTTTATCCCCATACTTCTTCGTTTAAAAAACAAGACAAACAAACAAAACAAAACTCTCAAAACATCCAAAATCAAACCCCACCAAAATGTAACCCCAAAAGAAGTGACAATTCAGGAACATTTCTGCTCTGCACTGCCAAAGTGTCTTTATTTAAACGATCTATATTAGTTTGAACTTTCAGTATTTAGCTTAACTTTGAAGTTAACCTCCCTTATTTTCAAAGCTAGCTTTGGGGGCTTTTTTTTGTGTGTGCACATGTGGAAGTTGGGACTCAGAGGTTTTTAATGTTGTGTATTATAAATGGGATTTTTTTAATGGCCTGTTCAATTCAAGAACCACTCATTGTTGGAAGCTCATCTAAAGTAGATTAGGACTCCTACCATTTGTTCCAAGGATTTTCTCCCTATAGAAAGCAGAGGATGAAAGTGATTGCAAATATACATTAAACCAAGGTGTCAACCTGGTTTTATTGCTAGAGCATTAGTAAATGCTCAACAGTAAATAAGAATTTGGTCCACTATTTACAATTAACAATCCTATTCAAAGTGTCACTCAGGACTTTCAGCTTCATTCTTTATAATAAAACATTATTTTTAATGCTACTGTAAAGGAACAAAAAAGTAACAAAATGCACAACATTGCTGTGTGTTTCACTTGAAAGTGAACCACAGGGTATCCTCTTTTAATGGCAGGGTGAAAGCTGAAGGCAACAGAGATATGGATCCTTTTGCCCTTGATTTAAATGCTCCCTACTGACTTTGATAGTGTCCTGAAAGTGCTGTTTCTGTACTTTGGTGTAGTTCACTAATTTAATGTAAGACCTTCATACATTTTTCACATACATTTTTACCCAGATGATCATCTTACTTTTATCTCAGTAGCAGAGCACCACACTCTCACATCAAACAAATCTTCTTGGAAGTAACTTTTCATCATCATTAGTCTCCTTACATGTACTCATTTAAAAAAGATTGTCTTCCTCTCCCTGCCCCCACTTTCTTAAATACACACTTAACAGATAAAAATATTGGGGACCTTGTGTGAGACAATGTCAGTATTGCTAGAACCCAGGCAATTTTTTTACAGTGATGGTTGCAGCATCTTACAGATCACTTGTAAACTGTTATGTTTCTCGTGATATTTTGCTACATGAATAGAACAAACCACCCATGTGTGTTGCCCTACCAGAAAGAGAAGGGAGGGAGATGATGGAATAAACTATTGTTTCCTACAAAGATTTTATGTATTCCTATTGAACAGTTGGGGGTGGGGGGGGGTGGGGAGTAGGTTTTTTCAGTTGTTTTGTTTGGGTTTTTTGTTGTTTTTGTTCTTGGGTTTTTAAAAGTAAATGCAGTATAAAGAGTGAAGGTTTAAACCTAGAATAACAAAGTCATCGTGATTGGTGTGTGAAGGCAACATGGCAGAGAAAAATAGTTTTGAAAAATGGATTTGATTTCCCATATAATTTTCCATCTACTTCAGGCTGATTCATTCAGTTTTGCTCTGTTCCTGTTACAGTGATGGTGCCTGAGTGGAGCTTGGCACTGACTGCTTTCCTCTGGCTGACTTTCACCCAGTTGTGCTGATGTGCTGGATACCGACGTGCCAGTGTTGATGCTCATCAGCAGGGCAGCATCTGGCTGAATAGGGACATTACAAACAAACATCTGCCAGGACACTTTCCTTGTAGCTGGGGAGTCTGGTGCATAGGTCAGCAAGCTTTCTTGGCATCTCCTCCCCTTGCTTATCATAAAAAGGTCTGCTCAAAAGTAGTGAATCCTTACTTGCAGCAGATTTCCTTGGTTTCCACATTCCTTTAAAATTAGCTTTAAACTTGGCTTTTGACTGCTGTTCTCTTTCCCTGGTCACCAAGGATCAAGTATCCATGGTAATGGCCTCCATCTATTAGTCTGGATCACACAGGGATGACCTCAGAGGTCAGAATCCCTTTTTCGTCTCAAGGTTGTAAGAGAGAAATGTGTCTATTATATTAGGCTTTACAGTGAAATTGTAAAGAATAGAGGAAATAAAATTATCACTGAAGGCACAACTCCTGTTGAATCTTTGCAGGTACCTTGTTGTTTCTGAGATTTTCTGCTGTTTCTGTTGTTTCTGCTTTAAAAGAAAGCCCTTAAGATGCTCTCTAAACATGGTGTTGGCAGTTGAAAATTAGTGCCTCTACAATTTCTGTGATTTATATATCCAGGCTGGTTATAAATTAAATGACTATGCATAGGTTATATTGCAACAGAAATTGCATTAAATCTTAAATACACCAGTTAATATAGGCAGGGAAGTTATTAAATATGAGCTTGTTAATTGAGTAAGTTCCTTGTAAAGGAGACTTGCGTTTGCTTCTGACAAAATACCAGTGTGATGTAAATTGCCATTCCACAGCCACTGACTATCACAGTGATGAAAATTGCACTACTGTGCCCGCAGATTTAAAAATAAACCTAGTGTGAGCATGGAGGGAGGGAAAGGACAGATTTCCCAAAATAGGTTGTGCAAAATGTTTCCATTTTCTCTTTTTGAGGTGTTGTCAATTATGTTAGTATCAAAAAGATTTCAGCCTTCTCAAGTTACTCATGTTGCTTTCCTCCAGAATTGCTGTGCTTACAGATTGACTTACCCTCAGCTGCCTATGGACATATTCTTGTGCTATAAATCAAAGCAGAGCTTGTACAAAAAAAGCTCCTGGTAGCCTCTATTATTGCATATCATCATAAGACAATGGAAGCAATGCTACTGAACAGTGAAAACAAAAGGAAAAGAATGGCTTTTTACTTTATATATAGCAGGACAAAGTTACAGTGGGAACAGAAAATAACCCTTTTTCTTTAAAACTGAGATGGAAAAAAAGATCACCCTCAGCCTTTAATGGTAAACAGAGCATTTTCAGTGACGGATCACCTAAATGGGTGGTCTTCCCTCACCTGTGATTTGCAGCTCATCATTAAATGTCAGTCTCAGACTGTTGCCTTCAGCATCTCCCCAGACATGAGCTCAGCAAGTGTCAGCACTCACTGGGAAACCTTCATTCAAGCACGAGCTGCATGAGCCAACAGCCACTTATGACTCAGAAAATGATGGATCAGCTAGCTGGGCTGTACCTGCAGTAGCTCAAACACAAGAGGGATGTTGGATGCTAAATCTCATTCATCAGCCATGTGTGACACCTTGTAAAGCCAGAAAGATTTTACCTTGTCCTTCTACCTTGGATCCAATAAGGCTTAGAGGGTAGCAGTGTGCATCTTGAAATAGAAACAGAACTGGTTTGCTCTGGGAAATGCTTTTACTATGGGAAACGCTGCAACTCCCAACATTCAGCAAGAATGTTGGGTTGTCAACATTTAGGCAATGCCCATTCTTGGACCCTTCCCGAATTAAATCAGGGGGGATGTGCAGGGGCATGATCTGATATTCCCATCTATGTGGGGCAATGGAAAAAGCACTTGCTGCCAGTTTTATGGAGGGTTTTTTCTCCCATTGACAGAGCACATCTCTTGCTGGGGTTTGCACAGCAGATATTGCAACAAGTGCAAGGTTCAACACTGATTAACAACCCACCCTCTGAATGGCCCATTCCACTCCATAGGTCATGGTGAAGTCATCAGAAGAGCCTGTAATTGATAATATAAGAAAGATTTCAATTGCCTTCTAGTTAAGTCTGTCTTAAAATTCCTATTAGAGGTGTTTTGGGTTTTTCCTCCAATAGCTTACAGAATCACAGACTCAATCAGGTGGGAAAAGGCCTCTGCCATTGTTGGGACCAACCTATGACTGAACACCACCATGTCAACTAGTCCAGTCTTTCCTTAAATACCTCCAGGAATGGTGACTCCAACACCTCCCTGGGCAGCCCATTCCAATGCTTAACAACCCTTTCTGTGAAGAAATTCCACCTAATGTCCAGCCTAAACCTCCCCTGGTGCACCTTGAAACTATGTCCTCTCATCCTGCCTCTAGTTATTTCCTGTATTGAATAAGCAATTGTTGCCTCATAATTGATCTCATTGCCTTATTATTTATTGATCTTGAAAGAATGAATAAAATTTTGAAATCAAGAGAAAACAGCTTTTCATCAAAAATAAGATGTAACTTACAATTACATGTGGTGGGTAGCATGAAAAAAATATTTTAGAAAGCAACAGAATAAAAGTAGAAACAATATTTTTAGGTTTTGAAAAGCAGAATGTCTATTCTGTGAGAGTTTTAGAACCTCATCTACAGTTCCACTATTTCCTTTCCCTCATTTTTCCTGTGGTAAGTAGGAGAAAACAACAAGGGAAAATAAAATCCACTATTTTTTGTGAGTTCTTGGCTAAAGAAGAGTTAAAAAAAAGAATGTTTCTGAATGGAACACATAAAATATATAGATTATTACCATAATTATTGGAAAATGATTGTTATTGAAAAGTAGAGTTTCAGGTTTTATCACTAAGAAAGTGTTAGGCATTGCCACAATATATTTTTGATGCACAGTGCTGCTAAACATGCTTTTGACATTATCTTCATAATACTACATAACTGTAGAGAGAGCTATCAGAGAGGGCTCCATATCTGTCTAATGGGGGCTTGAAACCATTCAACATTGTAAAAACATGCAATATGCGAGATAGATGCATATAATTTAAGTGTCAGGAATGTTGCACTCATTCTGAAAGCGAGTACCCTCCAATCCACTTTAATAAAAAAAAAAGGAGAGCATTGAGACTAACATCCTGTGATTTTCACAAAACCTTCAAGTGTCTTTGCTGGACTAGCCTAAATGCTCTTACTTCAACTGTAGCCAATAAAAGCTTAAGACCCTTGGTTTTGCAATGTCAATAGTCTTTTATAAATCCAGTAAATACAGATGGCATCATTGTTCTGAGTGTCCATTGGTAAATGTGAAAGTTGAATTTTACAAACGTAGTATTTTTCTTCTTAAAACACATAGAGTTAAAATTTTGTGTTTAAATATTTGGCTCATATTAGTGGGAGGATAGGGCATACGAATTTCTATTTCTCCTCATAGACTTAAAAATATTGAAGAATTTTTTTTAAAAATCCTTTAATCTTCAAAAAATATTGCAAGAGGTGTTGTCTAGCAAGAAATGGTAGAAACCAAAATGCTAATGTGCTAGTGTGGCACAGTATTTTCAAGAGGTTTTAAAAACTGATGATAGCTAATCTAAAGGTGTTCTCAATCTCTCACCAAAAATACAACAGAGCTCCTGTGGGCAATGATACAGAGATAGATGAGAAATCAAAAAGGTCCTAAATCCTAACCCAGTTTGATTCACTGATTCATTTTATGGCCTTGGGCAGGCCACACTGTATTCCTCTCCTAGCTTATCTAAGGAATGTACTAAACATCATAACTATGCTGAAGGAAACCTCAGGTGCTAAACAGGCCTCTTCTTTATTTTTAAAATAGAATTTGAAGTAGCAAAATAAAATCCTTCATCCTAAATGTATTTGCAGCCTAAATTCAGAGTCCATTATTTTCCTCATTTTCAGCTGATGCCACAGAAGAACGAAACTGTTACTTTTTATCAATATATAACATGACTGGTGGGGTCACTTTAATAACAAATATCAGCTACCACAAAAATTACAGACTTCAGTGTATTTTCCACAGTATATCCATTGATACTTCTCACTTTTCTTCATATTTGTTTTTAAGGACTGAATTTGGATATGTCTTAAAACTTCCTGTGTCCACAGGCAAGATATTTCTTTGCTGACCTGTCCAAATACCTGTAAATCTGCCCTCCTGAGTGCCCTCTCTGGAAAAAGGCTGACAGGCATGCCATGGCCATGGCCACGTCCTGGCTGTCCAGGTGATGCTCACTGTCATTCTAAACTTGTTACACCTGCAGCACGAATGTCCATTCTCTTTTCAGCAGTATAAGTGATAGAGGGAAATAATTTTTATATCATCAACATGTTTTAGAAGTAAACAGGATTCACTACCCACTTGAATGACCACCCGTGAAAGGCATTTCACTGGGAAGGGCATTAATCTTGGGATCTGTGTCCCACTCTACCACATTCCTTGTTATCTGAGGAAAAGCCTTTAGCCTCTCTGTGTCTCAGTCCTGCATCTGCCAGGAGAATAGAAGGCATTTCCTGACCTCACACGGGTTTTGTCCAGATAAATATATTACAGTACTGAGATTGTGCCAAGGGTGTCTCTAATCCACTCCCCTAGGAAACTACAGCTCAGAAAATGATGTGAGTGGAAGGACAGGGTTGCAGTCAAATGAGAAGGGAAAACTTCAAAGAAACACACGCCTTGTATTTCAGGGTTTTTGGGTTTTCCCCCCATTTAGTCTGATTTCAGTTGTTAATTGAAAAGTTAACCGAAAGGGAATCTCTGTATTTATTCAAATTCATCACAGTCAGTAAGACAGTGCAGAGACAGAAGCCAGGCTCCCCAGTGTCTTTTGGAAGATTTGTCATTGCTGAATTGAAGCTGATGTAACAGTCACAGTCCACAATGAGATTCATGTCAAGTTACATGATAACTTTTTGATATTCACTACAGCAGGGACAGGAATAAATGCATGTGGAGCAACAGCAGTAATGGGATTTGATGCTAATATTTTACCCTCCATGAGATCAAGGACTCTCCTTAACTTTTCCAGAAACATTTCCCACTTTGTGGCTTGGAATAAGATAATGCCAACAGGATCTGGTGTGTTCTGAGAGACTGTTTAGGAACAGGAGTTATCTGGTACTTCATGTGTGCAAGAGAATAGGACCAAAATGGTATATGTCACTGAGTATACAAAGACATACAGGATGGTACTCCTGGAAAGACCCTGCTGAAATTGTTTAATTGTTTCTCTGAAACACTGAAGGGATACAGAAAGAAGATCAGCCAGCCTTCAAAGAAAAAAAAAAAAACAAATGACAAAAGGGAAAAAGAAAACCAACAAAGGTGCTGTACACTGTCAGGAAATCACTAAATGTCTCATGTTACATGGTTTCTTTCTTAGAAGTAAGGAAGAAATAGGAATACTATAAGAAAGGAGGAGCAAGAAACAATTAGATTCCTTTTACCTGAAACTGTAATGTGTTATTGAATTGTGGAATTGTGAATTGTGAATTGTTTTCCTCATTTCAGATCTTATGAAGAAAGAAAACAATGTATTTTTCTTCCTTGTGCACAAACAAGCTTCAGACTATTCTGAGAAACCTTCTTTCAGCTGGGCATCCAAGAAATATTGCCTATGTATCATGCATATAAAAAATTGGCCAGCAGGTCCAAAACTATTTGCTATAACATAACAAATGTTAAAAATCTTTGTAGCAGTAGGATTGCTGTAGTTTAAAAAGCCAGTTTTCTTTCAGAGGGTTTCACTGTGTGTCCCATTCTGTCACGGTGTATTTGGCTTGTATGGCAAGGTATTGGTACTGGGAGGGGGCACACGGGTGGCTTCTGTGAGGAACTTCTGGAGGCTTCTCCCATGCCAGCCAGTTCCAAGGCTGTCCAAAGCTGAGCCCATCAGTGATGGTGGTAAGTGCCCTGGGGATCACATAATTAAAAAGGAGTGGGGGAAAATTGCTGCAGAACAGCAGGCAGATGAGAAGAGTGAGAATATGTAAGAGAAAGGACTCGAGTTCTTTCTCGACTCTTGAGTTGAGACATGCAGGTCAGTGAAGAAGGAGGTGAAGGAGGTGCTCCAGGCCCAGAGAGAGAGAGTCCCGTGCAGGCTGTGGTGCAGACCATGGTGAGGCAGCTGTGCCTCTGCAGCCCATGGAGAACCCTCAGGGAGCAGAGATCCACCTGCAGCCCATGGTGGACCCCGTCCTGAAATGTGTGCTTGCTTGAAGGAGGCTGTGATCCATGGCAAGTCCATGCTGGATCAGGCTGCCAGGATCATCCTGCCAGGGCCTGTGGAACCACTGAGGGAGGAGCCCAGGCTGGAGCCGTTCGTCCCTGAAGAGCTACACCCTATGGAAGGGTCCCATGCTGCACCAGGTGAAGAGTGTGAGGAGTCATCTCTTGGCAAAAACAAACCATGATAAGCTAACCACAGCCCTCATTCCCCATCTCTCTGCACTGCTGCAGGGAAAGAAGGGAGAGAAATTCAGGACTGAATTTATGCATGGGAAGAAGGGAGGGTTGGCAGGGAGGCTTTTGAAGGTTTGCTTTTATTTCTTATTACCCTACCTTGATTTGATTGGTAAAAAATTAATTTTCCCGAAGTCAAGTCAATTTTGCCCGTGATAGTAATTGCTGAGGGATGTCTCCTTTTCCTTACCTCGACCCATGAGTCTCTCATTATATTTCATTATATTTTTTACACAGCACCAAGCCCCTACACCTTGCAGACAAATACCCATACCAGGGCAGTGGCTAGTGCTACAATCTGCCAGCATAGCAGAAAGAAGAGCTGTGAGAGTCATTGCAAGTCTGTGTTTTCTAAAAATCAGTTCTGTGCAAGGAGCTAATTTAGGACATCTGCCCAGTTTACACATCACAAGGGACTTGAACGAAATGTAGGAGACAGCACAGACTGACACCTTGGTTGTGAAATTCATCTGTCCATCACATGGGCCCCTCATCGCCATTGTGTGAGCCACAAAGTTTGGCAGCACTGTGAGATCCTACATTCACTACAGGGAGCTAGACACTGTTACAATATTGGATGTCTACACAAGCCAGGAATAAATTAAATCACAGACAGACTAAGGAGAGCAAAATATATAACCTCAGCAGACCATTCTACAGAACCCTGGCAAATAGCCTTAGTTCTACCCAATTGAATTTGCTTTCACCATACTCCAGGGATCTAAGTGTTTAAGGTTATAGACACTTTTCAGAGGATTGTAAATAAATTAAGAGACATGTAAAACTTTGGCAAAGCAAATATTGATGAAGTAATTGTTTATAGGCGTAATGGGGACCTCGCTTGTATGAGAGCTTCGATCCCTCAGAACTCAAAATCTCAATTAAAAATTAAAGCATGCTCAGCGTGACAGTCCTGAAATAGTATCTGGACTCAGGTGGGACACAATGGTATGTTTCCTTGCACTCTAAACATGATACAAGGTTGGCTTTGTTCTGTATTGTTCCAGTCCCTGAGCTAAACATAAAATACTCTGCCAAATCATCCTAAAAGAGGACCAAACGAGATGGGTATCTGTATTTCTTTGACAAACTTGAATCCTCGGAATTCTGTATTTTTCGGTCTAAAAGGTGGTAAGTCATCTTAGCTACCTACTAGCTGTGCTCTTTAGAAGCTACAAAGCTATCCCAAAGTTTAAAATACAACTGTGCTGATAAAACTTTGTGGGACTGAGACCTGATCTGCTGAAGAAGCATACTAGTTGTGCTAGCCTGAATCAAGACATCTAGCAAAAAAATAATACACTGGGTGTAAAATCATAAAGTAAGTTTCTTTAAAGGTTGAACTACTGGAAAATCCCTCCCTCCCTTCCTTATGCTGGTTTGGCTAGTATAGACTTGATTTTCTTCAAAGTAGCTAGTATGGTGCTCTGTTTTGGATTTGTGCTGAAAACAGCGTGGACAGCACGGGGATGTTTTAGTCACTGACGAGCAGTGACTGAAGGCCTTTTCTCTCTCTCACCCCACCCCACCAGTGAAGACACTGGGGGTGCATAAGAAGTTGGGAGAGGACACAACCAGGACAGCTGATCCCACCTGGATAAATTCCACAGCACACCACAATGTGCTCAGCATATAGAGATGGAGGAAGAAGAAGGAAGTGCGGGATGTTCGGACTGATGGCATTTGTAATCCTGTGTAACCACTACACATAAGGGAGCCTGGCTTTCCTGGAGATGGCTGAACACTTGCCTGCCTATGGGAAGTAGTGAGTGAATTCTTTGTTTTTCTTCACTTGGGTGAGTGGCTTTCAGTTTACCTATGAATCTGTTGTTATCTCAGCTCACGAGTTTTCTCACATTTTCTCTTCTAATTCTCTTCCCCATCTCAATGCAGCATTATTGCAGTTGAAAATATTGTACAGCAGCATGCATTGCTGAATGAAGCTCAAAGGAATGTTTGTTTTGATTGCCAAGGGAATGAGGATCCCACACAAAGCTTGCTCTCAGTGAAAAGGTTTGAGGATTGGGGAAAACAATCAATTGTTCAGGAGACAGAACATGAAAATTAATGGATGAAAATCGTCAGGAGGGAAACCACAGCTTGTTCCAAGTCAAATTTAGTTTTGCTTTGGTTGAAGGTAAACTAGCTATTAACTGGCAAGTAAGTGTTTATGTTAGGTGGGGTTTTTGAGAGTTTGCATAAAGAACAGACAGGCTTACTCTCTTGGAGCATTAAAAAAAGAAAACTATTGACAGTATTCCAAATACTATTTGTTGTCTCAAATACATATGCACAAGTCATCTAGGTTTCATATATATTCACCTTATATGAACCTCTGTCTAAATTTTCCATCAAAACCCAACTTTCACACAGTAACCTGGTCTTTTACAAGCAATACTGTTGAGCTTTACCTCTGCTATGCTTCCCTGCAAGTCCTTATTAGCTAGAGCTCTTACTTGCACTTCAGATGAGAATTAAGCTGGCACCAAGGAATAAAGGGATGAAAGCAGAGTTGTATATAAAACTGCTTCAGAAACTCCTTACCCATCATAGCATCCTTAGTGCTGAGCTCTATCGCTCTCAAGCAGTGATCCTTGTGTGTCCTGCTCCAAGGAAATGTGCATTTCGAGGATAAAGTGCTAAAAGTATTTTTCCTGCTTGCATTTTAAAAATTTTTACTATAGAAAAATATTGTAATGATTAAGGTGAAGACACCTTAATGTCTTTAAAAAAAGCTTAAAAAAAGCCACCCTTCATATTAAAAACATACCAGAGGTTTCAGATATTTTATGAGATTGAAGGAACCTATGTCTTCTGGAAGACAAGAAACATTGTTGACAATTGGAAAGGATTTAATCACAGGTGCTACTACAAAGTGAAAATACAGATAGTATTACATAGGAATTTATTCCATCACTATAAACTCTGCACGTGGGATAGCTGTGGGATAGCAGCTTTCTTTACTGCTACAGGATTTGCAGAAGCACTCTAATTCATAAATGTCATTAATAAAAATAACTTCACAATTCCATTTCATTAAAATTGTGCATTAGTCAGTGCATTCTACAAATGTTAATGGATTTGTCTCTTTAGACTACTTGCTTGCAGTGCCTTTCAAACACTCAGTACTTAAGATGCAATAGCTGTTTGCAATTGGCTGGATAAGTCACAAGGCAGTATTTTTGCACGTGGCCTAATAAATGTGTTGGTGTACATACTGGTGCTGGTAAATGTAGAATTTTATCACTATGTGAATATTCATGCTTGTTATATTGATATTCTCTTCCTGTAAATAGCTGTACCAGAAAAACTCTGTTTTGTGAATATTTGCAGAAGGGGAACAGATAAAAGAGACAGTATGTTGGAGGTAAATAATTTGAACATTTGTCATAATATTCAGACTAAATATTTTGCAAGATTCACCTTGCCTTGCTGAAGAGCAGCTTCTCTGTAAATGAATTGAGAGTTTCTCCTATTCCCACCTCCTTGCTTCTAGGGGGAAGTGCAGAAACCTCATCTTTCCCAGCATGTTTTCAGGTCTGACCTATTATACCTAGCAAACCCAACCAGCTCCCCAGGGGACACCAGACTGTAGGAAAAATGTCAAGAAAGGCAGCATATGTGGATCATAAGAGGTGAAACAGAAAGCCTTTGAGTTACTTCTAATATACTTCCAAAATAGAAATTTCCATCCCAAGCTGGCACATTTCATATCCACATGGTTTTGAATATTTGATGTCTATTCCCTTGGTGCTGACCTTGCTCCCTACAGCTGTATACAACCCACTCTTTCTGCAATTTATAACAGAAATGGAAATGTAAAACAAAATCACATACTTGTGAGTAAGCTTGGCTTTGTACTCGATGGGCTTGCTGCTACAGCTGTGCCATGACAGTTGTGCTAGATTTGACATTCTTGAGGCCCAACATTTCTCCATCCAGTGACAAAAAGCTATTAAATTTTCTGAAATTTCTAATGGGGTCCTTTGGAGAGCAGGTGGACTCTTGTACCAGGGCAGCCTCTGTGTCTTCCCCATCAGTTAATCTGTGATATTCACTGTTGCAGAGGGAAGGTAACCAGATGCTTGTGGCTCTCTGCCATAGTTTCACCAGGAAGGGGCTCCTGCTGGGCATTTGGCTGCTGCTGTTGGATGGGAGAGAGCTGTGCCTAGGTATCAGTGGGGGAAAAGCAAGGGGCATGAGCAGCTTCTGCTGCACCTCTGTAGTTGTAATGTCCCATAGCCAGCTCCTAACAGTGAGATCACAGTAACTCTCCATTTGCTGAGAGCTGGATGATGCCTCACTGTCCAGGACATGGACAAATCACCTGACCTTTACTTGCAGCCACAGGTAATGTCCTGGTACCTTGCTGCTGTTCATTTTCCTCCCTCATCTCCAAGTAACTATAAGCATTTAATAAAATGTAATTTTATTGCTGGGCAGTGTCTCCAGGGGATGAAATGGCTATGTGAAATCCCCATGGGAATCATTGCACGCATTTTCAGGCAGGCTGAGTATAAATGTGATGACTTTCTGATTTTTCTATCTTTCCACAAATCAATGAGTTTCCAAACTACACTGCCCATCAGCTCTTCAAAGATCATACAGTGCCCCAAATGCACCAACATCTTTGCCAAACTCTGCCAGCAAACTGGGGGTCCTTCTACAGCAGCAAGCAGGAGGGAGAACATGTGTGCCAGGGACAGACGAAATGCAGATAAAACCAGGTGCTCTCTAGCCAACAATCTACTCAAATGCTGGAACAGAAATAATTTCCTTCTGAGTCCGTATCGCCTCCAAGGAGGATCCTTGCCAAGCACAACCTGGTGTGCAGGACCATGTTGAGTGCCTGCCTCCTTGGGTCCCCTGCTCAGGCAGAAGAATTTGGGGGAGAATGAGAACTGGGAAATGAAAAGTCACAAAATTGCAGTTCATGAAGCATGCCAGTTTGTATGGCCTTTCACTGTTAAAGTCAAGAGCTTGTGGATTTGGATATGGGGGGAGCAGCTATGACATCTCTTTTCAGCTGCTGCCTCTGCTGTTGAGTGCTTTCACTTCACTGGAGAGATCACTGGCTAGGAACCACTAACCAAAGCAAATCTTTTTGCCTTTGAAGCTGTCTAATTTGAGCACATGCCTCACCAGTTTTGGTTAATTACACAAGAAGTTATTGAGGAGGAAACACAAGAGATATGCAATATGGTGTGACATACCAGAGCAACAGCCTTGTCTGGAGAGTGATCCCCTGTATTGCTACAATCTCACTTGCTATAACCTCTCAATGAAATAAATCTCTCCATGGGCAATGCATAATGCAGTCGAAAATAGAATGGTTCTCACTGTTTGTAATCCAGATTGGATATGCCCTTATTGCCCTCTTTGTCAGAGCTATCAAGGACTTAATAGCTTTCTTGTGCTTGCATGATTATTTCAAATCACCTTTTTAGTGATTTAGATTTTAACCAAAGATGTGTTTGATCATGCTTGAACTTGCAAACATGCTATTTAAAAGCTTTACTTCATTTCTGGATAACAGATCTTATATATGATTTGCAAAATGAAATGCAACATCTATCTCTTTGACCTGAGACTAGCACCTTTTCCTCCGTGTTGGCTATCTCCACTTCAAGAATTGTCTCTGCCTCCTGCATGACTTTCATCTTGTCCTCTCTTTTTGTTATTTCAGAGATCTGTGAGCATTGGTCACATTGTTCTTTGAACAACTCTGCTGGCTTCCACATTGCTTCTGCTCTGCATTCACAGCAAGCGCTGTACCAGCCGCATGGTGATCTCTGTTACAAATCTTCAGCCCTCTGGTTAATCCTGCTCCGCTGCTGACAGAGATGACATTGCTGTGCTACCTCACTGCTCTATCCCTCACGTCCTTCTGTCTTGCTGGTGAGATTATGCAAAAAATGCATCAGATCTGCCTGATAAACCACTGTGATTCTTTTACTTGGTGAAGTTCAGTATGCTGCTCCTAAGGGCAATGAGCAAACATTGGGAACTTTAGTGTAGGAATATGTTAGTCTACTTTCCCCTCTCTTGCTCTTCTCTTAAATGACCTGACTTCTAATCTCCTTGTGGTTAATTATTAGCTAGAAATTCCTTGTTTTCACATGGATTTCCCAGTGCAGTCCTTATTTCCATTTAACTCCTTCAAGGCCCATTCTGGAAGACAGAAAAACTGGTTATTAAAATGGTGCCAGGTTTATATGCCCTTACCATAACCTGTCTCCCAGCCACTGGTGTTTCTCCAGGCTGCCACTGCTTCTCTGATGAATGCCATGGCAGAGGCATGGCTCAGCAGGCAAGCCCACCTCTATCTATCCCTTCTTTCACTTTTGCTCAGCCTTGGATCTGAATGCCATCCAAGAAAGGTGCAGAGAAATTGTGTAATTCACTCTAGGGTATCTCTTCTCAGAAATAATTTATGTTCTAGGATGACACAGCCCTACCCAAATGTAACATATTCTCCTTTCCACCAGCCTGATCTTTTTTTCCTGGAACCCTCAAGTGTCGACCCCCAGGCTTAGTCATAGTGGGTGTGTCTGCATCCGACTCAAAGGGGACTCAGGGGAGACAGATAGCACAACAGCCAAGGACTTATTTGGGCAACGTGCTCACTTAAAGATAGTGCTGCTCAAGGCAATTTTGGAAGAAACTAACATCTGGATATGATATGCATATATAGCTATGAGTCAATTATTTATCTCCATAAATAGTGGACAGTACAGGGTCCATTGTGCTTCTTGCATGGCAGTGGGCTGCATGCCAGAGTCTCCCTTCGAGGAGGGATGCCTCTCAAGGTTATTCCTTGAGGCTGAGAGATTCCTTGCTGCAGCAGATGCTTTGTAAGTAATTATCAGTGTGCTAAGCTTTAAAATCTTAACTAAGTGCTATAAAGCATTGCTTATGCAGAAATAATCCTTTAGACATAAACCATAGTCTGGGACTAAGTCTGGATCCAGATGCACTTCAATTCCTCTCTGAGAAAGAGTTTAGAATGCAAGGGATTTCTGAATCTCATAGCTCAACAGGAGGGTCTCCCTAAAAGGTTTCGCTGACCTTGTTTGCTGTGTAGTACCATGCCATGGAATGCTGTAAAACCACTGTAAGATTTATTATCAAACTTTGCTAAATCACTGGTGTGTATCAATGAACATATTGATACTTCTCTCTAACAAGTGAATTGCATCACTTCATCCACGCCACTACACCATTCAGCAAGAGGACATGAAGAAAATGCATTTACACGGGAAGACAATGGAATATGTCTGCCCTTACTGGTGAAAATCAGCTCTGCTTCCTTCTGAATTAAGTCAGCAAGGGCCAAGACCCAACTTTTCAGGGTTCCCATAAATGTTTCTACATCCTTACAAAATATCTTCTTGAATAACCAAGTCTTTGCAGGATGAAAACCAATTGTCTTGTGATTTTGAAAAACACCCGGCTATTAGACTGGAAGCATAATTGGGAAACACATTACTTCTAAAAACAGGGCTGCAGATATACACCCTCTTCTGCCTTTTTCCTCATTAATATTTATGTGCCATAATCCTGACTGGACTCTCAAACTTTTATGTTGACATTGGGTTTTGACCCATGGGTCTTGGAGGTGCAGAGATGCAGCACAGTTGCTTGGCAACGCAAACACACCAATTCATTGGGGTTGATGAAGATTTTTTAAGGAACATTTTCTTTTTTCTGTTCCTGAATGGATAAGAGCACAGATGACTCAGACCTCAGGTTTCAGGGACATAATTCAGGGTTTTATGGTTACAGAAGTCTGGTTTGCATGGGGGAGAATTTGCACCCAGTCTTGACTTTCATTAACCCTGGGGATAAGGTAATTATGTTTAGATGTCCAAATATTTAAGATTTGGGATTTTTCTTCAGACAAAAAAGACGACTCCTCCTAATTCCTGTTTTTAATCTCTTTGTGAGGGCAGAATGTGCAATTCCAAGCTTTTGCAAAGGGAGAGAAAGGGAGGATATTGTCTGCTGTGTAAGCAGAGAGCTTGTCTGTCTGCTCTGGGGAAGACCAACCCACCATCTCCATGCACTCCATTTCACAAATCCATGCATACATGGTGCCTGGCCCTTGGAAAGTTTTAAGCTATATAATACCATGATGACCTGCCATTTACCAAGGTTTCAGACTTGCCAAAGCTTGCAAAAGACCAACAGATTCATCACTAAGGTAGCCAAATCTCTGTGCTTCGTTTTGTCGAGCACCTGTTCTGGTACAGCTCCCATTTTCAGATCAAGAGTTTCTGATCTGACTGTTCCTTCTTCTATAGTTCTTTGTAATTATAATTAGAAATTTCATAAAAATACATTTATTAACAATAACAATTTTGTAATTCTTGCAATTCTGTGTGTAATTCTTCTCTCTGGGTTTGGTTTACAAACCTTTCATAAATTTGCCTCCCCGTTGGGACAAAAAATTAGGTAATTCAGTAAACTTAGAAAAAGGTAAGTGCACATAGCCCTTGCCTCTATGGAAATTTCAGGTAGAGTTAAAGGAAACTAAGAAGAGTCAGTTTTTGGAAGATCTAGATGTATTTGACATATGCACAGTACCTCCAGTCTTTACTTAGAATTGATGCAAGCCATAGTAAGTTAGACAGCCTCTGGGCTTACTTACATTCTGAATTTAGTCCTATAACATTATTTCCTCCAAAGTAGCAATCAAGTCATCCATCAGGTTGTCAGCAAATTGTCTGTGTGTCATATATTAATCTCACTTTTCATATCCTGTATTCTTCCATTTTAGTGGGAATTCAGTCACAAATTAAGTCAATTTAAACACAATATTCTACAAATAATGTAGCCCAAGAAATAGTTAGCTAATAGCAGAAAAAGTGGTATCTAAGCTGGCAGTCTGTGGGTATATATTGCCAAATGAGTGTCGTCCAAAGAACTGTAGCTGGAAATTCTCACTCGAAAAAAAACCCAAGCAAGTAGAATTTGACTTTTTTCCTACTAGGTGATCACTAGCAGGCTTTAAGGTAACAGTGATATCAAATGGTTTATTTAGTTGTCAGTTACAAGGACAGAATTCTTAGTAGAAACAAACAGGCAGCCTACAGTGACATATTTAAGAGAAGTCTGCTTTCATATTACTTGGAAAGCACAGAGTTATCTCCACTAGGAAGCAACAGAAAAAAATCCCATGGAAAATTTTTTTAAAGACCCTTGCTTTTGTTCTACATTTCCTGCAGAGAGCAGTGGCTTGTGTTGCCACCAGAGACTGTGGATTAAAGATAATGGCAAAGTAGATTCGAAAAAGGAACCAGAATTTGTGCCATGATGCCTTTCCTTATGTTTGTTTTCTCACAGCAGCCCAACAATACAAAACAAACCTTTAATGATACAGTCAATGAATCAGTACAGGCCCATGACATAGGAATCTTTCCAGCTTGTTTTCCTTTAAAAATAAAGTGAAGGAAAATGTGTTTAGAAGCAACATCTTTTCATCTATTAGTAATGGTCAGTAAGAAAATAACAAAGTTATGGCAAAAGAGAGAAGTTGCTCACAGAGCTGACATAGGGACTGTTGAATCTTTTCATTCTTTGTCTTTATAGTAAGTCACGTAGCGTACTAGAAGTGGAAGCTGAAAGGTGATAAAGTTTTTCCACTTTCTTTCAGCAGATAGTCCTTCTCTGTACATGCAGAGATCCCTGATGGTTAAAGGGAATTTAATAAGAATATGCACAAGTTTCCTGTTGTTGAATTTCTGTGTGTGATGCCAGGTGCAGACACACTTACTTGACTTCTTAAATCAGTTTATTCTAGAAAATACAGTACTAATAGTGAACTGAAAGCCATCTTCACCAGCAGAAGGGGATTGCTTACCTTATAGTGGGAATTAAATCACTCAGTGATACTGAAATAAAGCAAGATGTGCTTTTATATTTTTTCTCGTGAAGCAAGTGGTCTGACAGGGAATTCACCCAAGGCACATCATATCTCCAGACAGGGCTGAGTGCTTTTGATCCTGAAGAAGAACCTGGTGGCTGTACAAGCACGGAGTTCTGGGAGGGCACTGCAGCTTGCTACAAGCCCACAAGCCCTGGTGGTCTGCAACTGGAGCTGGTTAAAGCTCCTATCTCCCCTGGCCAAACTCTTCTGACTAAGTGCAAAAAGAAGAAGGAAAGAGTGTCCTGGTGCAGAGCCAGGTCTCGGTGGAAGATGAGGATGAGGAGGGGGCTTGGCCTAAAGCTTGGAATTGTCCAGATTTGACGTGCAGTGCTATGAGTCGGCTGTATATCTTTATGATTATTTGGGTATAGAATATATTTTAATGAATCACCTAATTCTATCCTTTCATTTTAGGCAGTTTGTTAATGTTGAAATGCAGGAAAAAGCCTTTAAAAACTCTGAGATGGTGCTTTCCATTGACCTAAGCTCTTGACAGGGAGTAAAGAGAAAAGTAACAGAAGAAGAATGTCATTTTCATTTCCCTCTTGGATTTTTTGATATCTACATCTTGTTGGCAAAGCCTATGTCTTTCTCAATGCTTGTACATTTTTTTGGTACAAGAAACTTTCAGGAGGATTGGATCAAGGAAGTTTCTGTGAAACTACTTCATTGCTCTAGGGTCAGCATGGCATTGAGATCTTCAGGTTTATCTCAGAGTAGAATTCTTTTCAAAACAAAAACAAAAACTGAATAATCAGTCAGCAGGAAAGGACAGAAAAATAACTCCAGACTTTCAAAATAAGGAGAAATAGCTTAATCTGAGGTTGGAGGAAATAAATCAATAAAAGTAATTTTGTGCTATGTGTGGAGAACTCACAGACCAACTTTCAACTTTCTGTCAGTTTTATAGTTTGAATTTGATTATGGAATTTTAGATTGAACCTATTTTTGTCCAGTCATGCTTTTTCTTGTGACAGTTTACAAAATCTGATTTTGAGAAACCTCATCCAAATAGTGATTGTCTTTGTAGACCACCAGAACTGGCCATGTCATATGGCATGAGAGAACATTCGGAGGGATCCAGGGAAATATATAATGTGCTGCTGGATCTGGAGGCATTGGGGATCTGGGCTGAACTGCAGCTGGGGTTTACAGGTGAATGGTGTACATGCAGGAGCCAGAGCAACGTGAGCTTGAGCTCTGTATGCCATTTTCCCAGGTAAATATTGTGGAAATGCAATCAAGCAGGGGTGAAGCATTCTGTTTTCTCGTCAGGCATTTGCCTCCCAAGATTTGGACACCTGACACAAGAGAATATTTTCATCTAGCATATCTACAGGTGACAGTGCCTCAGACTAAAACTTTTCAAAAACATCTGAAGAGAACAGAAAACAGAAGGAATTTAACAACTTCACAAACTGGCTGGCTTAGGGCAAGTGTCAGTGAATATACCCTTCAAACTTCAGTATGTGCTACACGCCTTGCTACACTGCTGTAGCAGCGTGGCACTCAAAGTCAACCCATTCCCAGTTATTTCCTATGACAATACCTCCAGAACATTGCAACTCTCTGCTTTGCTGGAGCAGCTGTGACTTGCCAACACACATCACACCGTCCCAGGGACATAGATCACTGCAACTGGAAAAAAGTCCCCACATCCCTGCAACTCCACAGCAGTGTCCCTCTCATTGCAATGGCCCTTCTGCCTGGCTTACCTGGCTTTGCAGGTTTTTATAGGCTGATCAGAGCAGTGATAATGAATAGGTTTCTCTGCACGTGACCCCTGGGTTACTTAATTTCAGTCACTTGCACCCTTGCAGACCTTGTTGAAAGTATCCAGGGGGAAGAGAGCTCTCTGCATGGGCAGCCTTTGCCCACAGAGGACAGAACGAAGCCCTGGCCCAGCCTGTGACAGCTTTGTGTAGTGGCTCGAGGATGCCCCAGGGAGGAAACACTGGAGCTGCTCAGTGGCCTATCGAGCTCATTCATTGCCCAAAATGACTGATGGACAGGAGACCTGGTAACTGGAACATCTTCCTCAAAGTTCTCTGTATGCTAAATATTTTTAGGACTCAAATTCCTTTCCTTGTAACCTATAAAAATATTTTCCAGAGCACATTTTTCAATATCAGATGTTTCATGAAGAAATCTGAAGCGGTGGGACTCTCCAGGCTGAATGGAGAGGCCAGTTCACATCTGTCAACACATTCCCTAAAGGGAAGTTTTGGGAAAAGACAGAAACAGTTTATGAATCTTCAAATGGAGTGTCAGAGATATCGAAAGCAATGGTACTGCTGTTTAAGAAACCCGTGGCTTCATCTCTCTTTTTAGATGCTTACAAGAAAATAAATGAACCTAATAAATATCATCACTAGCTCCGTCAGCCCTCTCAAGCACTATCAAGACCAGCCGAAGGCAAGCGAAAGCACCGAGGCCCCTTTGACCTCACATAAACTAATCTGGGGGAGAAGTGTTAAAACAACAAGCGGCCCCGGGAGACTGTCCCCGCCCGCTCCCGCGATCTGCTGCTCCTTCCCTCCGCCTCTCTCCTCCTGCCGTGGCCACCAGATGGGGCAGCGAAGCTCCGCCGCCCGCCCCGCCCGGAGCGCTCCGGCGCGGGCTCAGCCCCGAGCCTGCCCACGGCAGCCGGGCTGCCGGGAGCGCCCCTTGAGAACGGGGCAGGAGCACGCTGCTTCCGTCCTCCTGCAAAACTCGGGAAGGGGAAATAGCTGCGCTTTCTTTCTTCTTGTGCGCCAGCCGGGAGAGAAGAAATCGGCGCAGACCTTCCTGGGAGGGTGACTCGGTGGAGCTGTGCCCTGGCTGGCGTTTGGTATCGAACTGCCCCTCCCCGGAGCCCTACACCTCAGCTGGGGGCTTGTAGGTTTGTGTCACCACCCGAGATCATGCCTGTGATTCCTGCATTTTCGTGAGTGAATAAATAAATAAAATACAGCCTATCCCGCTGATAAAATTGCAGCTGACCTATACTATAGGGGTCGGAACACACCACCTTTTTCAAATAGCACAGTGTGAGAGGATCTTTAATCCTCCCTAACCAAAATCACTGGCATGAGGAGGAAAAGGTGGCAAAAGAGGGAGAAGAAGCCCAGTATCATATGAAAATCTTCCTCATAAAGCAAGTGAACTGCTGCCCACAACGTTTTGCAGTTTGTTTACTTGTGGCTTCATTAAAATTTTATGCAGATCCAACGACTAGATTTTTGTTAATGGCCCACAGAGGGACAATCATTGCTGAAGCCTGAACACTGTGATCCATTTTCCCTAATTATTACTTTGTAACCGTTTCTAATTTGACAGCTCCTGCTGAACTAGTGTTCGTTTATTTTGTTTCGTTGTTTCATATAAGAAAACATCAGATAAGCATAACAGCAGAGCATTAATAATAAAACCCTTAATTTGAAACATGCATTAGTCGCATGTTAAGTGCACATAATGGTCCTCATTGTAGAACCCCTTTTAGAGGGTACAAAACACAGGGCTGTGTTGCACACTTAACAATGAGAAGGGAGATTATCTAATTCCTTGTGGCCTACAGGTCAAGAATGGAGAGTGGCTAAGAGGTTAGTTTTCCTCCTTAGCTCTGTTCGATGATCCTAAAGGCCTCTTCCAACCTAGTCATTCTGTGAATTCTGTTTCATAACTGTTAAAAGATGGAATAAAGATGGATATATTTGCTCACAATGGAGTGGTTTCTAAATTTGTATGTGAGCTTTGAGGGCTTAGTTGCTTTCTTTAGAAAAGAAACATCTGGGGTGGTCAGATGTTTCTAAAAATTCTATGCAGCTCATGGCTTTTTGACAGCTCTAACATAAGGCTACGTATTTCTAAAGTAGCAAAGTGAGAATGTTTAGCTACAAGGGTCACCCAGCCCAGTCCCCTGCTAGCTCAGTTAAATGTATCAATATTTCTTTCTAGAACCTGTGCAATTATATTTTAAATATATTAGGGGTGTTAATTTTGATCCTTTTTATTGCTGTAACCTAATTTCAGAAGTCTATTCCAACACTCCATTTTATTGACTTGCCTCAAAATTTGTGTCTTCAGGAAATTTCATTATCTCATTCTTGTACTTTCTATTAGCCCCTTCTTTATTCATTTTATGACATAACTAGTCCCTATTTGTAGTTTAAAAGTATTTGGCATTTGTACATTTGTTTTCTTTTCATACCCCTGACTCTGCTACTACTGTAGCAGGTTTTTCTCATGGTGTTTACCCCTTGTTTACAAAAATGTGTTTGATTTCAAGCTTCATTTTACTAAGCTAAACAGAGAAGGCTGTTTCAGTCTCGTTATTCCTTTCCTCCATTACAGTCTGACTTTGTCTTTTTTGAGTGTGAATGATTGGAATTATGCATTCTTTTATGGTTGGAATTTCCACAATGCATTGTAAAGTGCGTCAACATACATTTATCTCCTCTGGAAATGGTGCAACTGATAAATTCTTGGAGTTTTTTGGTGTTTTGTTTTGTTTTGGTTTTTTTTTTTAATTTTTCTGTTGCAACACATTGGTAGTCTGTAGCTCTCCTAACAATGCTTTGCTTTGCTCAGACATTTTTATCATTTTTAGCTCTCAGCTGATGATGAGTCAGCTTGGAGCAGTCATTTTTGCTATCTTTTTACTAAGGCATGATTTGCACTTTTGCACATTGCACTCTTAAATTTAAACTATTTCTATTTTTCCAAGCCTTGTGATCATTCAGTTATTCCCATAAAATATTCTGATCTTCTTCAGGTATTGGCAATGCCTCAAAATTCATGTCACCTGACACTCCTTTGCATTAGCCAGTTCTTTACTTTCTCTGTGATTTAAATAGCTCCTGTCTTCTCCAGTGTGTTCTGCTTTAAATGTCTCCCTGAAGTTCACATAGATTAGGTAGTTCTGCCTGCTTACTCTGGATCTTTAATTACCTATTCTATACAGATATGGAATTGATCTCATTTAGTCTGCCACAGTTTATACTTTTTTACCTTTCCTTTCCACTCTTTACTCTTTCCTTCACAGTTTGATCCAGAGCCCTGTGTAACACAGGGGTCAGACTAATGGGCTTATGGTTGACTGAAACATTGCCTGTTCTTAAATATAGCTATTAAATTTGTCATTCTCTGGTTTCACAGCAATATCCCTTCCTGTTGTTTCAATGCCTATTTAGGGAACAAAATCCATCAGTGCTCAAAAGCCGGGAATACCTGGGTCTTACCTTCATCTGAACTTGTTCTCTCTGTATCTTTGTATTTTCCTTGTCTCTCTCAAAACATTGTACTGATGGGTTTGAATTGCAACTAATGTTCACTCCCTTTGGATGGACAAGGTTCCCAAATGGTCGCTGCCATCTCAGAGAAGTCTGTGCAATGACCACAGGGAAAGTTAAACAACCACCTATGATCCAATCTCGTCTTAGAAGATGAGTTACTCTATAACGCATGGTTTGTGAAGAGTCTGCTTAGACAAGAAGAGGATTTTTTGCTTTTATCAAAAATTTCCCTCACTGTTCCAATACACTCAGGTCATACAGCCCTGGTAGGCCATGCTGTCCTCTCCAGACAGTGGACACAGTGTTATGCTCAGAGAAAGACCTAACAGATGCAGTTATTTGCTGTAAGAAGGTAAAATTCCTTGCTCTCTCTGTTCACTCTGGCCACTACTCATTAACAGCATGATACTAAAGTGCCGTACAATTGTTTCTCTGAGAGTTCCCCAGCTTTGCTCTCACTAGCTGTGTCCTTCTGCATTACCTCTTCTAAGTGGCTCCATTCTTCCTGCTTTCTGGGTTTCTTCCAACTACTGTTGAATCACCTTTTAACTGAATTTTCTCATTAGCTTCTGTTAGCAAGCTTCTCCCAGGCTTCTACACACAGAAGGGTAAAAGGCATGAGATCAATCCTTGTTCATTCTGGGATGGATATCACAATCTAAGAGTTTGCAGGTAGTGAGGGACACGGCATGAGCAGCCAGTCTCTACAGGTGGCAGTGTGGTTAGCTGAGAGGATTCTGCTCTCTCATTACTTTCAGGAGAGAAGATCCCAGCCCCAAGCAAAATGCATCACATTCTCTGTATCCTTTCTACCAGGGAAATTCTGGCAAAGCAGGTAAGAAGTTGTCCTTGCTTTGCAAGAACCATGGCCTGTGTGCACAGGAGGGGCACAACAGAAGAGCGAGAGTTGATCAGAGTCCACCACTCTTTTTTGCTGGTGCCACTGTCCATGTGTAATCCCATTACGTTTGATTTTCTCTGCTGGCATTCATTTCAGCCTCCCCCCCTGGCTGGCCAGGGTGTGCAGCAGCTCAGTCAGTCTCTGTTGTGTTCTGCCAGGAGCTTCCTGCTTAGCTGTAATAAACTGTACCGAGCAGTGCTTCCCTGGCTGCCTTCATCTTTAAACATGACCTTTTTCCAGGTAGTACATTCAACACAAATTGTTAATAATTGAGCTGAGAAGCAAATTTTAGACCAAATTTTCCATACTCCATTTAGGTTTCTATTCTAGTCTCTGCCTCACCACCTTCCTTGGCTATTATTGTAAGTACATTATTACCACAGGGCAGGAATATATTTGTGCCTATAAGAAGTGAAGCAAGATAAGCCATAAGTACTCATCTCATTCTTGCCATTTTTAAGTAACAATTTATCCTGTAAATAAAACTTTCAATACTTGCATTGTTGCTTTTTTTCCATATATTTTTAGAGCAAGTCTTGCCTTTCTTATGTCCTTTTAAGTGGTGACTCACTCTGATTTCCTGATTTACACTGCTTTAACTTACACTGTTTTCCCCCCAAAATTTACAGGAAAGAGTCCCCTACTTGTGCTATTTATTAACAGGTTACGTGTCTAGACTATATTTTCAGTTAACTTGAACATCATTTCCTCCTATTTTTTTTGTTTCTGAATTTCTTGGGCTAAAGCTCTTAAAGCACATACCAGTTAAATACAATGCTGAATTTGTAGGCCACTTGTCCACAAGCAGATGCAAACAACATCTGTGTGTTTGAGCAACCCACTAATGAAAATGAGTGAGCTCTACATGCAAATGAACTCAGGTTCCAAGTCTGGCCTTCTTCCTTTCTTTATCCTGTTTTATATCTCAGATAGCTTCTGCCATGCATTACTGTCTATAAAAGCAAAGCTGGGCCCAGCCCAACAAATTCAGAAGCTGCCTGAAAGTCTTTTCACAGCTTTCCATCTTCTGGCTACAAGCTCAATGTTAAAATTATCCCTGTTCTAAAAATGTTAGTGGTACTCTTTTATCTTTTTTTTTTTTTCAAATATATATTCTGCATTTTTTTAGCTGTTGTTTATTAAAAATCTTGTCAAACCCAGATTTCCTGTAATACCATAATGTTTTCCAATGCCTAATTTCCAATAGTTACCTTGTTATATTGAACTGCATTATTTCCCTCATTAATTACTGCCATTATTAAAAACAGCCATAGCTTTCAATTTGTGTTGATTTCTTTAAAAGTCTACTTTGATTAATAACCTGCAGTTTATTTAAATTTTTATGGCCTCCTGGGCATTGTTAGACTGAAAAAAAAACCCTAATGAGAAGTGGAATGATGGTAGGAAAATAACTGTATTACATGAAAAGCTTGACATCACTTTCATAAGAACTTCACATTTAGATTCCAGAAGAAAATGAAAAGGTAAAAAAGCATCCAATCCATAGAAAGCCATTAAAATAAAAAATTCCTGGAGTGTATTTACACAATCTAGCACCTCACATTTTCATTTTTCATTCTGAAAAGGGAAGATGAGAAAATTTAAAAAATTATTTTTACAGTAAAGATTTTCAGTTGCATGAGAGAGAAATAAGAGGTCACTGTGTTCAGGACTTGGGCTCTAAAATAATTGTTTGCTGGCATTACATGTTTGAACATTCCCCTAAAATGGAACTTCACAGAATCACAGAATATTCTGAGCTGGAGGGGACCCACTGGGGTCATCGAGTCCAGCTCCTGGCCCTGTGCAGGACTCCCCACCTAGAGAGGCTTTTCCTGATGCCCCCAGGACATGCTTGGCCCTCCTGGCTGCCGGGGCACTCCTGACTCAGATTCAACTTGCCATCGACCAGGAGCCCCAGTTCCCTTCCCAGAGCACTGCTCTCCAGCCTCAAGGCACTTGTCCTTGTTCAGCTTCATATGGTTGGTGATTCCCCATGTCTCCAATTTGCTGATGTCTCGCGACAGGGCCTCCCTCTCTTTGAGGGAATCAACAGCTCCTCCCAACTTAGTGGCACCATCAAACTTACTTAGTATTGATTTGAGTCCTGTGTCATTAACAAAGCTCATTAAGGAAGATGTTGAAGAGGACACGGCTGAGGATGGAGCCCTACAGAACCCCACTAGTGACAGGTGGCCAGCTTGATGTCACCCCATTCACTGTAACTCTTTGTGCCCAACCCCTGAGCCAGTGGCATGACGGGTTTATCCAGCTGAATGCTGGACATTTTGTCCAGAAGGACACTGTGTGGGACACTATGGAATGCTTTGCTGAGGTTCAAAAATGTTACATACATTCAAGATGTTTGAGACTTCAACGTCTTTGGGTGATTTTGTACTTAGATAACATGTCTTTCTAAGAAGTTACTACTGCAAGTATAAATTATGTCAAAAGAAAATACTTATGCATTGTTTCCCTTGCCATCTGTGGTGCAATTTGGGTTCCTTCTTAGAATATTTCCTCTGTGCTACCAAGAATCCCATAGACAGCCTTTGAAACAGAGCTCTATGTTGTATCTCTTCTTTTGCCTTAGTTGAAAAGTTGTTTTGTGTTCTTTGATGGTTAGTCAGAAATATTTGTTTGGTTTTGTTTTTTTAACATAATTGTAGGGGGTTGTTTTTTTCTTTTTTGGGGATTTTTGTACTAGGTAAAGAGATTCTTACAATCAAATCTTCATGTGTCAGAAATCTAATGATCACTACTGACTTTAGGGGACCTACTTTGTCTTACAAAACCAGATCGTATAATGCTTTATAATATATCATAAATGTTTTCACTAATACATTGGAAACATGATCCTGGAAGAGATGGGAAATGATTCTTTAGTCTGTACTTTCAGTTGACCAAGTATCTCCATAGTCTTTCTGACCTAAGCATGCAAATTCTGACGTATTCATGCAAAACATCTTTGTAAATTCCTTTGGAGAAGGAGAATTTACAATCTGTAAATTCATGTCTGAATCTACAATCTGTAGATTTCATGTCCTATGTCTCACAGGATGTCCCTTCATGGCTGGAAGGTTTTCTGCTTCTTCTTTGCCTCTTATTAAGTTGTTTTCTCCATTCTCCAGAGTGCTCAAAGCACAAAAATGATTAAGCAGTCTTCTAATTAAGACTTTTTTTTTTTTCAAGGGCAAAAATTTGAGATGTTTAAATATTCTTGTTTGTACAACCCAGGTCATTCACTAATGTTAGTACTCCATTTAAATATGCCTAGTGATCCTTATGTGTGTGCTTTCCCCTCTTTAACATACAGGGAAGGAAAATGTATCCAGTGAAAGTTTTACTGCAATGTACAACCACATAGTTTTTCCCATAGAAATCTGTCTTGTTCAGTGATCTGTTTCCTTTTTTTCCCTGGAGTGAGTCAGACTGGTGTAATGAATGAGACTTGCTGGTAATGCACCTACTCCATTCATCTGAGGAGACAGACAGTGTAGTGAATGGCTGCTGGGAAGGGAAACACAGCCTTGTACCTAATGCTATTAAAGAACCCTGCAGTGACAACTGAATTGTTTCCTGACCTCCTCCTTAGAGTCACATTTTCCACAGGACTTTTACCCTCCTTTATGGATGTTTGGGACCAGTGAAGTGGAGTTGCTGACCATCTCCATAGACTACTGGAAGAAGAGAGAGATGGAAACCTTCCACTCAAAGTGCCTCTCTGCCCTGATAACTGGCATGATTTTAAACACACCAGGTTTTCCAGCTTCATTTTTATTTTCATTTCCATTTAGAGTTAAAGCAAATTCATCACTATAAAACTTCCTGCAGTCAAAATTACATTAGGACCCTGTCTGCAGATCCACCAGAAATGTCCTTTAGGCAGTGTTTTTTCCAGATGTCAGATTTTATATCCTAAATATTTGCTTGGTTTTAAGTGTATTTTGCATATATGTTTGTACATACAGTTTTAATCAGTTCCTGTCTCTTTACAGATTTTAGACAAACGATAAATCCTGCAGATAACGAACTGATCCTGTATACCTATGATTTCTATCAGTGGGATTTGAGAAATGCCTACTGTTTGATTTGGAGGTATTTCAATTAGACATATTCTGCACTTTTTGAGCCTTGTAATTAAGGAGCAGTAAGGAGTAGACCATAATGTTCTGAGGCTTTACATAAGAGCTGAGCTCCATTCAAGAGAATAGCTAAACATCAGAAATAGATTTTTTCACCAGTCCTGAAATAAAATGTCTGCTGATGAAATATGAAATGCTATTAAAAATTCCCATGTCATTTAAAATCACATTTCTTTTGGTGTCTTGGAGTCAAGTGAGTATGTTATTTTATTTTATTTTATTTTATCAATAGTCAGAAAACTCTGAAACCCTGAAAAGAATTCTCTCATGCAAATTTTTTCATCGAAGAATAATTCTAGCCTGCTCTCTTTAAAGCATGTGCAGAAGGGAAGATATATTTTAAGGATGTCAGACTTCCTTCCAAATGATTGAAAGAACTTTGTTGCTCAAGTTTATATTGGGCAGCCTGTCTGTATTTTGATAGCTTTTCATTTTTCAGAAGCAATTGGACAAAATTACCACTATGCTACATTTTCAGATTTCCTTGATGCCTAAATGTTGCAGCTTTAGGTTTGCTCTAATGGAGTCTCCTGCATTTTTCACATAACCATGTTACTTGGAAGAGGAAAGCTAATACATTCCCTTGAAGAAAATAAACCCTGCCATTATTCTAGGGAATATGCTCCCACCTGCCATTTCATCTTCGGTAAATAAAACCCAGGAAAGCAAAACATTACCATAAATGGCCCAATTTGTCTACCTATGTATCTATCAAAGCATCAGCAAAATTTCACAAGGGATCATCACCAACATTTTGGGCACTGGGTAAATCAGTTTAAAGAAATCTATATTCCCAGTCTGTCTCTGCTCTCTAACCCTGAAGGTCACTCAGGAAAGAGAAGCAACTGCACATGGAGCAACTGATCCCTGGGTCACAGACCCTCAACTCACAATGTCAGTACCTATCTGAAAATGCACATGTTGATTACATTATATTTACTGAGAATTACACTTTCTTGGAAGTCACAATATGAATTTTAAAATACTGACATTTTCCTCTCTTTTTAAGAGAAAAGGAACTCTTTGGTGACTTTATTCTTTAAATAGAAAACAAAGAAGGTCAAAAGCTATATACATCATCTTTGGGGTTTATTGTAATTTTTGCATAATTTTTCATAGGCTGTTGCATTCTGCCATGTCATATTTTCACTGTCTATGAAAATTTCCTTATCTTTTCAGTCTGATTCAGAAAGTACAGAGAAACAGAACTGGAAGGCTCACAAAAAGGGATAATTGAATGCATAAAAATCGAGTCTGTTCCATGAGCTAGTGTAAGCACATGTAGCTGCTTTCAGAATCACTGTGCCTATGAAAAGTTATCACACCAAAGCACTGATCGATGATAATTCAAATTCGGAACCGTCCACTATTGGAGTTTTCAGCCCCCTGAGGCTCAGATAGCACATGAATGGTTGGGCTACCATTTTTGAAGGTTTGTAAAATACTCAGAAAAATACCAGCCTCCAGATCCCAGCTGGGATTTGAACTCAAAAATTGTTGAGCAAGGTCATAAGAGCTTGTGATTTTTGTAAAATTATCATTTTATAACTAAAAGAGATGAAAACACAGTTGAATTTGAAGCTGTGTACTTATCTTTGGCTCTTTATTCATGCAGCCAGCGCTCTGCTCACTAAAAGAATGGGAAGACTGTGGGACAGATCGATCATCAAAATATATATTGTGTTTTCTTTGAAAGTTCCTGAAGTCTCTATTTTCTGCATGTATCTCAGCAACCCACCTTGCTAAATTTAAATGGTATTACTTCATTTCCTTGCAAGCTAATAGCTAATTTAGACCCTGAATATTGCTGTCAATTTTCCATCCTCCACTGTGTCCGCTGTTCTGTCTTCTTTCTATTCCTCTTAAATCTTTTACACCTACTCCTTTTCCACCTCCTCATGTCTCAATTTCACCATCAGCAAATATTGCCTGTGGGCAATTGTTCAAGAGTTTAATATTCATACAACTTCTTTAGTTTGTTATTGCTAGAGTCTGAACAGACTGATAGGACTTTCTCTAGAACAGGGAACATTAAGTCCACATTTGCTTTAATTTCTAAAAACAAAGTTTTGTAGTCTACAACTTTGATGGGCTTTTTACGTGAGAGACAGGATTTCTCTAAAAATCAGAAAGCAGTAATTATTTATTCCAAATAATCTTTTTCCTTTTCATCTCCTTGTGATTCTGTGTTTTTCTTCAAATTGTCCACAGATTTAAATTCCCTGAGCTCAGAAAAGTCCAGAACTTCAGGAAGTTTGAGGAGAGCTACAGTATTACTGATTTCCAGAACCACTAAGGCAGATTGCACCACATGCAGGGGAGAAAGAATAAGGGAATATATTTGTTTAAAATTACTGGACAGATAATAGACTGCATTCATTTTGTTCTTATTCTGGTGAGAAAAATATATTAATCACTATCAAAGAAACAAGTAAAGCTTGTGGGAAATGAGCCTCTTTCTTTCAGTGATATGTGAAGACAAATACCTTAAGCAAACTTCGAGTAACTGCAATATTTCTCCTCTTATATGGCTTCCTTTGCACATAGAGGATAAAATTCAGAATTAAGAAGTTTGTCTCAGAGTTGTTGACAGACATAATCAAATGTTTTTTTCTGGTAAAATACACTATGTCATATAGCTATGTTGACTCTATCAGCTGTCCTCATCTCCAGTCTTTCTGCTGACTTGTTTTATGGGAAGTATTAAATAAGCTAACCAGGAGCTGTGCCCAAAATGATGAAATGAAGCCACTGTGGATCAGAAGGAAATAGGGCAATGTGTTTGCCACCATGATTTTTGCAAATACAATGGGTAGGGTTTGCATCTGAGTGACTGTTCTCCTTTCATTGAATTTAAATTGGAAGAGACACCTATTGTGTAGTGCCATCCTTTCATCATGTTAATCCAATATAAGAACCTAGAAGGGAGCAGTGAGAAACATGGTTGCATTGTTAATCCATCAATTAGGTCCATGGCACATCAGCTTCTGAAATGATGCACACAGTCCTGCACCCCCACCTCAATAAATACATGGTAGGCCTCGGAGATGTTTAGAAGAGGGGCAAGGGGGGTGAGAGGTATGGGATGGCACTCATGGAGAATTTATCAAATGGCACTTTGCCAGTCAGAAAAAGAAATGAAAAGAAATGTAATGCACATTTAAGAAATCTGTATCACAGAGGGTGAGATGAGGAGCAAAACAGTTTACTGCCTGTCTCTGTATGAAAATGAGAAGAATCACATATAATTAGCAGCTGATGCATTCTAAACCAACATACATTCTAAACCAACAGATACATGTGCCTGTGGCACAGCTCACAGGTAAGCTTGGGACATAAAATATGAGCAGCTTCAAAAAGGAAGCAGAGAAATTAGTGTGAAGGAAACCCCCTTTGAGCCTCTCCTACATAAATAACCCCTATGGCTCAACCAAGAACCACTGAAGACCAGGAGACACTTCTGGAGAAATTTTGTTTCATGTTTTCATCCCTTCTTTATACTTACTTCAGTGTCAGGGGACAGTCCTGATTACCTTCCATGGCTTTGTACACTTTCAGAATTTTGTAGATTTTCCCAGCTCTGGTTTTTGTAGGTTGTTATTTCCTTGGTGTTCAGTCTTCTTGCTTATAATTAAACCCGTAGCTTTCAGTTAGTTCCTTCTGGCTGAAATCAACTAACTTTCTGGCAGTGTTTGGCATTCAGTCAGATGAAGTTGTTTGACTTTATAATTTGTTTCCATGAAAGCACACTAAAGACACAAAACCAACATGCCAGTGTGCACCAAACTTGCATTGTGAATGAGAGATGTAGAATGTGAAATTATTAAAATTCTATAATAGTATTTTTCAAAATAATGTCAAAACAAAAAAGTGTTTTTCATTGTTTCGGGGTTTTTTTTCTGAAAAGTATGGAAATTTTTAAAATTCAGAAATATTTATAAATAAAATTTAAAACAAATACGGAAATTATATTTGGGGTAAATTTAAATAAGAAAACCAGTATTTAATATTTTTTCAGCTGCAGAACTGCATGATCAGTTTTTGCCACAGTTCTCTGTAAGATCTTAATCAGAACACACAACTTAAGTATTTAATTTCCATTTTCTATCATTCTAACTCAAACAATTAATATAGAAAATAATACCTTTATCTTTAACACCTAACTGGCATTACTTTCTACCACAGATTACTGTCATCAAACTCCGTTGCGTTTTCTCACTATTTGTGTTATTCCTTTAGTAGTATTTATTAATTCAGAGTGATTTAATAATTCAATGAATATCAACGTTTCTTTTTATTTTCAGCAAAGTATTTAAAGTATTTAGTTACAGCAATAACTAACCTGCTCTCCTGAGTATACAGGATTTCTTCATGTGTTAGCCAGGAGAGGATGGTAGCTGGAACTAGATATAGCTGTATTTCAAAGCAGAGACCTACATTTGACATCACATTATGTTTGCCGTACAGTAAGTCAGTTGACCTCAGTGACAAAAAATAAGGTGATATTAAGAACAAAATTATATCAGAGAACATAAGGTAAGCCTCATGCAACCTTTTTATCTCAGACAGTTTTTTCTCAAAATCAAGAAAAAACTAATTTTGTTGACTTTTTTGCTGTTGTTTTGTTACTTTGTTTTTCAGGTTTAATTTGAGTTAGAGAAACTTCTGTGTTTCTGAAAGGCTTTTGGGTTTTAATGTTTGCTCTTTTCTTTTTTAATTCTAAAGACTCCAAAGCAGTAAAATAACACTTTAATATTTCACCCTCTTGATCCCTTCCAACAAAAATAGAAATGCTTGCAAAAATAACAGCAGGTGTAAAGAAGAACTTACAGTTTGGGTACCTGGAAAGAAGAATTTGCAGCAAAATTTCATTAAAAGGCTAACATCTGTGTAGTCTAGGCTGGAAATAGTCTGTAATTGCTTTTAGGGACTATGACTTATGAATATTCTCTACTGAGAGTTCTGGTTATTTCTGGCTCAGTTTCTGTTTTCAGTCCCAAATGGGCAAACTCATTAGACAAAATTTCAGCTTTGTCCTTATGTGGATTCTGCACTAACTTCACTAACTGCGGAAAGGAAACACAAACTCCATCATAGCGCTCTTTGCACTTGAAGAAGAGGAAGAGAGACCTTTGTAAAGGTCCTATGGCTGAGCACCTGGCTGTGGTCATTTGCTTCAAAACCTTGCTTTCACAAGAAATGTCTCAGTGTCTCAGTCTCCTTCTGAATATGAGATTCAGTTTTATATTTTTGTGCTTATGGTATGAAAACTGTAGTATGTCTTAACACGTATAGTATGAAAACCCTAGCATGTCACAACTTTTTAAGCTTTTGATTCTTCTTTTTGTGTGAATACAGACTGCTTCTTCTTTAATTGTATTGTTGTTTTAGTCACAATAATTTTAATAACTGGAGCAGGCTCACCAGGGAAGGGGTCACAGCACCAGCCTGCCAGAGTTCAAGAAGCATTTGGAAAATGCTCTCAGGCATATGGTGTGATTGTTGGGGCTGGCCTGTGCTGGGCCAGGAGTTGGACTTGATGATCCTTGGGAACTCTTTCCAACTCAGTATATTCTATGATTCTATGAACTCAGTCAAACATATGTCAAATATATTTTTTGTAATGGGCAGCTGGCTTATCTAGGGATTTCAATTGCTTAATATTCAAGAAATTATAAACAGTGATTAATTTGGTCTGGTGTTTGAAAAAAAAAACCCTCAACATTAAAGTACAAAGCATTAAAATTAACATGATCATCCATTTTTCTTTTTACCATCCAGTCAAAATAACAGAGAAAATATGTATCAAATTTTACAATATTGGAAGGGTGTTTGGGAAACTTCTATTTGACAGATCACAGATCCCTTTCTTGTATTATGAAAATGAATGAATGAATGAATGAATGAATTAAAAATTTGTCTCTTGATGCATACTTGCATATAAATATTTGTGTGTGTTTTTAAATACCTGTATATCAATTTATGCATATTGAAGAACTGCACTGCCATCATAGGTCAAATATGGTCTGAAATGCTAATTGTGAAGAAATTGCCCTCATCGAAATGAATCAAAGAGAAAGAATCTTGGAAGAAAACTCTACTTACCCTACCCATCAAGGCAGCAAAACTTTTGGGATTGCTGGCAAACCCTGTTGATGTTTTTTGCGGCAAAGGAAAGGTGCTGCAGAAACCATCAGAGCAACGGGATGCAGGCTGCCCTGGTGAGGCTGAGGGGTGAGGGTCAGCACGTCTGCTGTCTGATCACACAGACAGTCCTAATCTGTTACCCAATCTGTGCATCCATAACAGGCTTATGGAACTTTGATGAGATATTATTTCTGTGGATCAGTATGAATGCTTCGTGCAACTGCAGTTTGTTATCATAGGTGATCTTCAGACACGTGGACCTCGTAACTTTTTATTGATGACTGGATTGTGCTTTTTGCTGTATTTCATGATGTACTTTTTTGACTATAGTTTTCTTCCAACAGCTACGGGTTGCTTACTCACAGGTTGTAAATTCTTCATGAGCAGTGGCAGAACAGGCCTTCGGGTAAAAGCTCAGCTACAAAAGAAAGAGTAGGAAATAAGATCAATCGTCCATCAGCAGCAGAGGTCAGCACCCCTGTTTCCCCAGTACCAAACACAGCCCTCAGGCTGGGGGCTGCTCATGGAGGAAGGATGTTTGTGCTCCTGTGCACCAGGGCCTCATGCTCAAAGGTGAGTGCTCTCTGCTCAGCCTCAGGGCTTGGTGCCATTGTTGCAGCCCCATGCATCAAAAGCTCTCTCGTGTCTTGCAGCACGTGGCAGGCTCCTGTTATCAAGGCACACACACGCTTGCAGACCCATATTCCCTCACAGCGCTCTGCTCGTCTCTTAAACTTTGCTCCCAAACAAAAAAAAAATCCACTCTGCTCTGAATATAGGATGGATACCCACCTGAACTAGATGAACACATCATGGTATTTGGTTACTTATTATCATTAAAATAAGAGTTGCAGACATACATATTTGCTTCCAAATCTGGAAGGTATTTGCAAAATGTGCTTATTTGTATTTATGGAAAAGAGAAAAAAAATGCTTTAAAAGATAAGATGGAATTCTAGGGTTTTTTCCTTTTCTTTTTTTTTTTCCCCTGGGTTATCTTATCTTTCTGAGTCGCATGGTCATGTGAGTTATTGTTACAATGGGTCATGTCAGCAACATCCTTCATTTTAGCTTTTTAAAAAGTCTTGTTGCCTTGGCAACTGCCATATCACCTCCTTGAAATAACATACACAATATAGAATTTGATCTTTTGCACTGTAGAATATTTAAGCAAAAATGTTCAGTGTTAAGCACTTTTTTTCAAATTTTAATGAAGTTTCAATGATATTTTAAACTATGTATCTGCTTTTCTCATTTAAAATTCTTTTATGAAGAAAACAAATAAGTGCACCAAGATGTGCATCCATTCCTACTGATGTCTTCAAACAGTAGCAGAACTGACAGTATACATTGTTTTCTATACAGATATTGTAGAAGTTGCATCAGTGATTTGTTTTAGTCATTGCACTTCACTTACTTAATTTCCCTCAAGTAGTTAAGACAATAGAGTCATTAAGCTGAGTCAGACAGAAAGGTTTTCCCTCACCTCACATTTATCTAAATTATTTTGTTGAAAAAAAAAATCAGATTTTAAGACCAGAAGCAATCATTGTGACCATCTAGTCTGGTGTCTTGCACAGCACAAATCAAGGTATTTCATCCAGCAGTCACTTAGCAAGCCACAAATAATCATGCTGAACTTTTAGGAACATATACTAACTTAGCACCCTCATGTAGCAAATGCAAGCAAACATCCAGGCTGGGATCAGCTTTTATTGCTCCCAAGGTGAAGGCAAAACATGTATCCCATATGTTGCAAGCTTTGCCTTGTTCTGGACCTTCTCAGGTATGGCCTTTGGAGTTACTTACTGTGTTGTGATTGTGTGTTTGGGCTTCTGAAGGCGTAGGAGACTTAAAAATCACAATTGCCTTAAACACTATTAAAATCACATAATCAGATCTTAAACACAAAGCACATAAACTCTCTGGCTTCTAAGTGTGCTGAGGCTGGCAATCCCTCAACAGCGAAAAAAGCAAAATAGATTTTTACTCAAAAATTAACAACTTTTGTAAATGCACTAAATAATATAAAAGGTCAAGCAAAGAAAATTTTTTCAGTAATTTATGATTGTCCTGTTCCTGTTCCTGGAGCTGTCAACAGTGCAACCCTTCCCTCCCCCAGCACACACTCATTTTCTTTGCCCATTCTGTTTGTTCTTAACCCTCATTGATTTTTTGTCAGTCATTAAGCTTCCAGTTATGTCTCTCAAAATCTCTGCAGACTGTACAAACCATCTAGAAATTACTACTACTACTACTACTAAGGAGATACTGGTAATTTTAAATGGGTAAGATTTATCATGAAAACAAAGATATATTTCTCCAAGAGTATATAATCCTTTTCTTTCCTAGTTAAAGTCATAAAGCTGTCAACAATGTTTGCCAAACTTGCACAGTGAACACTTCAGTGCAAATTGTTGTGGTCAGATTTCAAAGCAGAGATTGTTGGCAGACAAAATGCTAGGAAAAATATTTCTATGAAAACATCTGCCCTGATTTTTCTTTGAAAAAGGACAGTCCAAGAATTTTCTGCGATCTCTTTTGAATGTTTTTTCTTATCTGTGAGACAATGTTTTCCTTATTCTCATTTGTACTAAAGAATTTTGGAAAGAATGAGATCTATATTTACAAATGTGCACTGTTAGTATTATTTGCGTGCATCACACACAAAAAAAACCCTGGTCTTGAATAATTTTCCTCTGACAGGTAGCATAAGTCTGCTAAATTCATTGAAGCTTCACAGTTGGAATTCCAAGTTAAATGAGAAGAAATCCAGCTGTTTCTAGGAAATTTGAGAACCCTGGGGGGTGAGTGTTTCTACATTTTAAAACAATAATTTTTATGGATTTTAATACTTTTTATTTATTGGGGAAGAGAATCCAAAGAAAAATATCTCTTCATTTCTTCCAGCCTGGGTTTTCTAAATCTGGCTGAAGCAATTAAGGGTGATCTTAATGTTAATAAGAAATCCATATCTTTAAGGATTGCTTTGCTGGGCTGCATGAATAGTTACGGGAATTTTGTAAAAAGTTGCACTTTATAAAAAGCAAAACATGGTACTCAGTTCATGCTTGGACAAAGTAAATTTTCCACTTGTTTCAAGCAATGAAACAAGAGGGAGAAAATGCACTGTGCTGGGAGTGTAGGAGGAGACAAACTGCTAATAAAGGGAAGTAGCAAAACAAGCCAAGTCACACTGTTTTTCCTCTCCAGACTGTTGAAAAAGGTATGAAAAACTGTATGTCTGATATAACAAACTCTGAGCTTCTGAGGATCTAGGACTGCTTTTGTACTAGTAAGTGAAAAATACAGTCTGAGATTGATCAGGTTTTTAAAATTTCCTTCTCAGGAGTAGGCACTGTTAGACCCCTACATTTATAAGCTAAAATTCGTCTAGTTTCAAACTCCATAAAAATTAATAGATCTTAAATTGACTGCTATAATCCCAATAGGAAATCATACTCATAAAGATTTTATTCCCCCAGTCCTCCAAAAATGGAAATTTTAATTTTGATAAATAAACAATAAAGAACATAATATATATTATTTTTTCCCCGTTTGGAAGAACGTATTGTTTTAATTTAAAATTTGTTTTCTACTTCTCTGGGGCTAAGAGGTTATAAAATTACAATTATATTTGTAAAATGATATATCTTGAACACTTTCTGGAATTGCATTTTTAGAAGTAAATATCTATGCATCTCCTCTATGTGAGCTATAGACAATATGGGAAGCATCATTGAATTAACTTGGAATAGTCATTTCACATCAGCTAAGAGGCCCTTACAGGTATCTCAGAATATCATGCTTAGGATCACAATATGTATTTATCAGCAAGGTATAACTTCGATCACTACTTTACATGTAGACATAACAACCTGCTAAAACCAGGGAAAATTTCACTAAAATTTGCCATGCATCATACGTTTTCTGGTATACATTTCCCAGTGGAGACTGGGAAGTGCAATGATGTTCAACCATACCAAGCATGTCTGTTCTAGTGGGCAAAATCCTGGAAATTCCAACATGAACTTTAGCTAATTTGGTAGGCTGCATGATAATTTTATGTGCCGGGATAACCATGCATTGCATAGTTTCATTTAAATCTTTATATTCTGTTTTAGTTGCAAGGTTACATGCCTGGTCATCATAAAGTCTAGTATCACTGCCCAGCATTGTGCCCTTAGAAAAATCTTTTCTTGGCTGTCCCTTCTTTGCTGTCTGTATGAAAGCTGAATTTGTCCTAACTAACCAAATACTGATAGTGCATGGTTATGCTTACAATAGATGCATAGCTAAAGAAAGCAGCATGATTCAGGAGAGCTGAGTATTTAAAATGATCCAGCACCCGGATTTCAAATTTCCCATCTTTCTGTTACTGTCTTAGTCTAGGTAATTTTGAAGTCTATTGTGACATTTTGTGGAGTATAACAAACAAATTAAATAATACCAGAGCTGTCAAATCTCTTAGGGTGTGAATACTGTAATAAAAGGAGGTAACCTTTTCTTGTCAAATAAATAAATAAAATTAAATATTCATAGAAGAGACACAGAAGTATAGAGATAAAATAGCACAATGAGACTTGGTGGTGAGCTGCTGTGGTTTAACCTGGCAGGCAGCTGATCATCATAGGATATGGAATATCCCTTTGGCTGCTTAGGGTCAGCTGTCTCATCTCTGTCCCATCCCAGCTTTTTGTGCACCCCCAACCTCCTCACTGATGGGTCAACATGAGAAGTTGAAAAGTCCTTGACTTAGTGTAGGAACTAGTCAGCAACAACTAAAACATTATGAACATTGCTGTCATGCTAAATCTGATATACATCACTCTTCCAGCTACCAGAAAGAAAATTAACTCTATCCCAGCTGAAGCCAGGACATGGATATAAGGATAATGGGGTTTGAATAAGTATTTTAGTTCCTGAGGTTCAAAGAGAGGTGTTCTATATCACCTATAAGCTCACAGGATCTGGATCCCTTGGAATGCTTTCATTTTTGGACATGGCATGAGTTTGATTCAAGCATGGTCTCAAAAAAAAGGATTGTTTTGTTGCATTTGGATATGAGGGAAATGTCAGTGTGGGCATAATATAATGTTGTGTAGCGATTTCATAAATAGCTTGGCTTGCTGAAGCAATCTTGCTGGTTTTGCTTGGTACTGCATACAGATTGATTCACATTTCTCCTTAGACAGTGAGGGATGTGAAGAGTTATAATGAAAACAAGTGCCTAAAAGAAGCATAAGTGATAGGATCAATCTTAACTCCTCCAATGTGGTAGCCAAATACCTCAAAAGCAGATGATCCACTGCTAAGCGGATTTGGATATTTTGGGAAATGCAAAATACCAAGGAAATAGAGAAAACCATTATCAAAACAAATATAAGTCAAGAAGGTGGGTGTCATAGAAAATCAGAGGTGTGTTAAGATCCAGTTATTATGATTATTAGAGAGATGCCTCTACGTGAATTAAGGTACATCAAAATCATATGCTGAAGTCAATAGTATAGATTTTGTTTAACAGTAGACGTGAGCTAGAGAAAGAAGGAAAGAAATAGGAAAGAGAGGAAGGGAGATAAAAAAAGTGACAGAGACAGACTAAATGGAAAGATATCACCACTCCATGGATCTGACGGCTTCCCATTGGTCCTCTTCCTCTGGTCTTCCTTTGATGATCCTAAGAGTATTTAAGACAATTCTCATTTTTAAGTCTCTTACAAGGTGGTGCATTTGAATTTGATTCAAGGTTCTCCTACCCCACATATAGTATTAAAATACAAGTGAACATAGATGACTCTGGAATAAAAGCAAATGTCTGAAAGCTGTTTCTTATGTAAACAACAGCAAAACTTCTCCTGGCTACAGTGGTAAAAGATTGGTTACAAAAGGAAATACACTGATTCGTCTAGCCACAGAAAGCTATTTAGACTTTGATTTGCAGGAACATCAGCTTCAATTGACTAGTAAAGGAAATATCAGATCTGGGAATAACAGAAAGAGAAATTTGTATGAGGGCCCAAACTGGAAGCCCCATTAGTAAAGTGAAATATTATCCATGATGATTGTTAGTATTAGAAAACCAAAACAACCGGGGCTCTGAAATGAAAAAAATGAAAGGATTATTCAATGCACAGATTGAGGACCAAGACAAAAGGAGGAAAACTACTTTAAACTGAGACTTCAGAGCCTAAAAGACCTTTCTATCTCTCTTTAAACTAATATTATAGAAATATAATATAATGTAATATTTCAGCAATTATGCGCCCACCACCAATCTGAAAACCAGACTGACAGCAAAGCATCAAGAAACCTTAATTGTAATATAAAGATGAAAACCACTACTTATTGCTTTGTTATTCTAAAGGGCTACAGTGACACACATTATTAGATAAAATTACGTTTACTACCACTACTCAATCCAAAATCACATGTAGTATCTTATTCCGGGAAAAGAGAAATCCAGTATGTAGTTTGTTGTTTTCTTTTTCCTGAAATGCCATTTGTAAGATTGATAAGAAGCTCATTCTTCCCAAAATTTGGAATGCCTTCTTTGTCATGGCAAGTTCCTTGTTTGTCTGAGACCATGTTGCCAAACAGTGCTGGTTGCTAAGACCAAATGTTATTCTAGGAGTCTGCTACAGGAGGTTTGTTAAAGACTTAGCAATGTTTTTCTCTTAGTGAAACTACTGAAACCTTAGAAGATTCACTATGGTCAGACAAACTTAGCAGGAATGCACAGTGACAAAACTAATCATGGTACAGAACTTTAGTGGCATGAGCTGTTTCTGAAGACATAAGGTATAGGCTTTGGTAATATGCTTGGAAATAGAGGATGTTTTTCCCTTTTCAAAGTGAAATTATGACAACTCTTCTGATTCCAAAAGGAAAGAGGAACCTACAATCAGTAACCACTCACTGATTTAAATTAGCACTTACAGGTGCTAACCCTGATTTTGGCATTTAGTCTATAGAATACTTTTGAAGAGAAAAAGATTCTGTAAAAGCTGGGCTTGGCCTTCTCTCATCATGGTCAATAGTACTTTATTTACCAAATTTCAAAGTAAAATTAATTTCATTTCATTGTTAGAGAAAGAAGACTAAATTAGCCTGTCTTTCTTAATATGAAATCTGTGCATTAAATAAAAAGAAAAAAGATCAAGTGTTGTCATATTGCTAACATTTCTCATTTGTAGGTTTTCATATGCACCTTGTTCTTTGTCTAGGAAACTTCAAGGATTTTAAGGACAGCTATTAATAAAATCCTTATGAGGCAGGAAAATGTGGTATTTTACTTTTAGATAGCAAACTGAGACGTGAGGGATGAAAGTAACTATTCCAAATCTTAACTGGTGGCCACTGACATCTTTGGAATAAAGATTTTAATAATCTTCAATAATCTGCCTTCCCAACAATCATTGAAATAATTATCTTTCTATACAGCTAGCTTTCAATTGAATAGTCACTTGCTGATCACATCTAATAAGTAAATGACAAAGAAATGAGTTGTCATTTTTAGTCTGGAAGACCACAAAGTACTTGAGATAGCAACCTATCCAATTATTTCAGCTGCATAATTTAGGAAAGGGCTCCAGATTTACTTTCTTTCTGAGTGTTGGTGTTTCTGGTTTATGCTTTTAATGCAAGGTTCTCCATTCCTTGTGGGATTCTGTGGCAGGCATTTGAAATTCCTAGGACCACTGTGGATCTACCTAAAGGAATCCCATTCTGGGGTCATGACTATAGGTTCTCTCTGAAAAGGAGCCTTTTTGTGGTTGCTTAGGAACCAGACAAAGGGATTCAAGGGAGAAAGAAGGTGTAATGGTAGTGAATGAAAATATAATCTGTGTCAACATCTGACTCATATGGGTAACTGGAAGAGGCTTTGTGATTGTGTATACTTGATAAAATTATATTTTCATTTCTGTAAATTCATTCTTGTCAGATGAGTCCTAACTCCCTTAACTATAATTTAGCTGTAAATTATGCATCTATTCACAAAATCTGGTTAGGGTTTTGCATGTATTATCTGAGGGAACCAGAAATTAAGAAATTCTTTCTGAGAAAAACAAGTTAATGAGAATTGAAGCCTTGTTTGTAACTTTGTTTATAGAGTTGTACTTGGGCAACATTTGTCATGGGATCTGTGATTACCGTCAGGTACGGTAGATTAAGGCTGATGATCTCAGAACCACATAAATAAACTCCTGGCTTAATTGCTGCACCGAGCTATCCGTGGCTGGAGGGTACATGTGATTCAGCCCCCAGCTGTCTCCTGTGTGAATGAACACTCACCAGCTGTGTGGCAAACGTCAGCATAGGTGACACAACACAGTACAGTGTGCTGAAGATACCTCAGACCTTCAGATACCCATGAAACAGGCTTGGCAGCACCATGTGCTGTTTGCTGGGTGTGTAACAGATGTACCCTGCACAGACCAGGACAAAAGGCGGGTGCTGGTGGGCTGCTGAGCTGCCATCTGCCTGCCTCCCCCAGCTGCACCAGCACTGCGCCTGCTCGTCCTCTAAAACTTGTATTCCGGGCATCGTGTTTACTTTGGAGATGTCATTCCTGAGCTGAACCCCTGCAAAGCCAAAAAGTGAAATAAAGCACATAGCTGCAACTGCCAATGAATGCAGTCACACCTGGGAGTACACCTGGCATTCCATGTTTCCAGTGACACTGTCAGGATACTGCTCTCGGCCCTGCAAAAATAACCTAAGGTTTTGAAGCTAACTTGCCCTGATTCTTTTTTATGACAAACATGTTTCAAACACCATAAGGTTAGCAAATTTCAGCTGCTGCATGTTAAATGCTTTATATCCACAGACCTGTGTGAAAGGTTTTAGGGTGTACTGCTATGTCTATCCCAGCAGACACTAAAGCTGACTGTGAAATCCTTGTGGCGGTGTTGCACAGTAAAAGGCTGTCATTCCTGCTCTTGGCCCTGGAAACAACTTGCTTTCTCCAGCAACCTCTGTTCTTGTGAGCCACTGTGCTGTTCAGATTTCTTCTTGTTTCCAAATGTGGAAGGCTTTTGAGAATGGAAGTTTGGCTCCTTACAGTAAGTGTTATGCTGACCATATCACAGAAGTACAGACTGGCTGAGGTTGAAAGGGTTCTCTGGAGGTCATCCAAGTCAGTCCCCCTGCTCAAGCAGGGCCACCTTCAATTGGCTGCTGTTTTCATCAGCTAGCTTTACTTACTAACCAATTTCTTTTCCTTATTTTAGATCACCCTTATTGTAGCTCCTGAAACTTTTGGTAACCCAAATTCTTCAATTGCTTTCTTTCTGCGGAAGCCTTTATTTATTTTTATTTTTATTTTATTTTTATTTTGTCTTTTATAAATATATCATTCTCTTTTAGACTTTCCTTTTCGGTTAAATGTATTTCCTTCAGTTTCACCTCCAGTTTCCTTATCCACATTAAAGGACAAGCCATGATTTGAGTCTCTATTACTGTTGGAATCCAGGGCACAGAGAATGTTTCTATGCCGGTTTTAGGAAGCCCTGATTCTCAGCAGGACACTGCTTTTAACCTCTGCCCCAGGGANCTTGTGGCGGTGTTGCACAGTAAAAGGCTGTCATTCCTGCTCTTGGCCCTGGAAACAACTTGCTTTCTCCAGCAACCTCTGTTCTTGTGAGCCACTGTGCTGTTCAGATTTCTTCTTGTTTCCAAATGTGGAAGGCTTTTGAGAATGGAAGTTTGGCTCCTTACAGTAAGTGTTATGCTGACCATATCACAGAAGTACAGACTGGCTGAGGTTGAAAGGGTTCTCTGGAGGTCATCCAAGTCAGTCCCCCTGCTCAAGCAGGGCCACCTTCAATTGGCTGCTGTTTTCATCAGCTAGCTTTACTTACTAACCAATTTCTTTTCCTTATTTTAGATCACCCTTATTGTAGCTCCTGAAACTTTTGGTAACCCAAATTCTTCAATTGCTTTCTTTCTGCGGAAGCCTNTGCTCAGGGTCCATTTTGTACCTTGTTTCCCGTATGCTAAGTCTGGTGTGCAGACGGCATACTGAACTTAAGATAAGAGAAAAATAAACAACAACCTGAAGACCAAGAATCAGTGAGTCCTGCTTGTTTTTCATCCCTGGCAAAGAACTCATGAGAGGGAACCTCCTCCAAGGGCCCAGGGGGTAGGTTCCCAGCTGTGTGGGGTCCAACCAAAAAGAACCTCACAATTACCTGCATCTCTCTGTCTTTTTCAAAATGAAGTTTTGCCTTATTCACTCACACGTGTTTATTCACACCATTGTCAACATCTTCCTATAATTTTTATTCATTCAAAAATAGATTTTACAAATAGAAAATTGATTTAAAAGTGTATATATTCACAACTGTCTTAACTCTTGCTCTTATTTGCAAGTTCTGGCCCACTCCCTGCTTCCTTTTCTTTCTGGGCTTGAAAAAAGCTAGTCTTCTGTTGTCTTCAACTCCCTTCTGAATTAATTTCTGTCTTCAGCTTCTGACAATCAGTTTCTCTCACCTCCTTTTCTGAGGCTTCTGCATTCATTAATATTTAGCATTGCCTTTGATCCCAGGGTCTCCTGTCAGCTTGAGTAAAGCCAGGCAAAAAAAAAAAAAAAAAAGCCATCAATGAATCCTCCCTCACTGTGTTCCCTTAAGGAGACCTTGGTCTATTGCATCTCCTTTCCCCTAACTGCATTGTTTCATTTAATCCATTTCATTTAAATACTGGGAAAATTTCAAACACATAAAGTAAGGAAGCAGAAAGTTATAAAAGAGAATTTTGTTTCCATTCCAGAAGCCACAAAATAGCAGAAAACATCTGCATATTACTGTATACTAGCTCTAAGTTGAAATAAGTAAACTAAAATGCGCTTATTCGTGACATTTCATTTCTTGGGTATTTTCTACATGACATTTTACTATTCATGCAGATAAATTTACTCATCTATGAAAGGACACCTAATGACACCCAAACAGATATTTCATGTCTTCCTGTAAAACATAACAATGTCAGTCAGTAATATGTGAAAGTGGAGAGTGTTACAACCCACCCCCACAAAGGCAAGAGCAACCCAGGTTCTTGTTAATAGACCCCTTGGGGCAGATTAGAGTGAAACAACACTGAATGATGGCTGTTTGTGAATATGCATATGTAGAGTTCATTTCAGAACAATTTGGTTGCAATGCAAAGCAGGTATGTAGCCATTTTTGTTATTATTATATATAGTAATACAGCAATATGAAAGCATAAAGGTATTACTTAAGAAGATGTGTAAGAAAAAGAAAGAATAAGTGTAAAATGATACATGGATCACCACCCATGGATCTACATGAGGCTTGATTGTTGCAGCTTAGGTGTCCAGGGGTTGAAGTGATGATTGCCATCTTGATCTGTCTGGGGTGGGAAAAAGCCCACAAAACATGAAGTCCGATGGTTTAAAATGTGCTAAGGGTCAGGTGGGAACTTCCTGATACCTCGTGTGTGTGTGTCTTTTAGTCCTTTGCTGGAAAGGCTCAGAAATTAGTCTGGGTGCACTTTGGGGGTATTTGGTGGTTTTGGACACCTTCTAAGACAAGGCAGCTGCCTCTGATGTCAGCACCATTGAGCCAGTTACGCCCCATCCAACCTTCCAGGGGAGGGAAAGAGGGGGAGTTTTACAGTTGGGTGAGCTGTGTAAGGAAGGACAATTGCCATGATAAAAAGCACCAGCCCACCCTGCAGAATTTGCCTCCATCGACCTCAATCCCTGGCTTGTAGCCTCCAGGTGGTGACAGTCCACTCCTGAGGGCAGAGGTTTGCCATTACACTCTCAAACACTCACCTCCTCCTGGGGGTTCAAACCTGGCCTCAGCAAATGGGTCTGGGGGCTATGGCCTCCCCCAGCTAGAGCTGATTTTCAACACATCTGCTGAGAATGGCTTCCTTTGTGGATACCTTCTACTCCCCTTGGGCTTGTTTACTTCTCCTTAGACCTGAGATAGTTGGACAATAGTGCCATCTTTATTTTATTGTATCTCAAGTTCCCATCAGGTGGCTTAACTCCCAGCTCAGCTCCCCTCAGGAAGCATACTCAGGGAGGGGTGTGCTTTGGTGGTCACTGATGAGCACTTGCTTCTTTGCACAGTTTGCTACAGTAGACAAAAGTCCTTTGGTGATTTTAACAATGTTTAAGCCATTAACCATGACATTTCAGACTCTTGCAGAGACTAATCTATAAACATGAATTCTGCAATTTGCATAGCTCTAGGATTTTGCATGGACCTTAAGGGTACATGAACCACCCCACTGACTTCACTGAGGCCCTAAACAGACATGAAACCCCATGTTGGGTTCTTTGACAATATCCAGATATTCAGGAATAACATCACCAAACACCAGGAGACCTCCTTTTCTTTTCTCTTGTCTTTTTTCTTTTCTTTTCTCTTTTCTTTTCTTTTCTTTTCTTTTCTTTTCTTTTCTTTTCTTTTCTTTTCTTTTCTTTTCTTTTCTTTTCTTTTCTTTTCTTTTCTTTTCTTTTCTTTTCTTTTCTTTTCTTTTCTTTTCTTTTCTTTTCTTTTCTTTTCTCTTTTTTCTTATTTGATTAGTGTATTTTCTACAAAATATGTTTTAATACATGAATTTTCTTCGCGAACTTTGTCTGAAATCTGTATCCTCCCAGGAGGTAAAAGTTTATAGCATTATTTGTCACATAATGTGTTTGTTACAAACAGTTTAAAATTACAGGCATATTTATTGTAAGTACTGAAGCAATGAATTAGATGTTGCATGTTTCATCTCTACTTGTCATGATGCTATAGAGCTTGTTAGCAGCCTAGGATATACAGTGATTTAATGCTGGGCTCACATTCAGTATTCTCTTTCAGGCTTAGGATTTACAATTATATTGTCAGTGTATTTCAAAACGTCAGAATGCTGACTCCTTGCAAAAAAACCCCAAACCCACTGAAAAAGGGAATCCACTTAATGACTTATCTGTGTAAGAAGCGATGATCTTTTGTAAAGAGAGAGCTTTATTTATTCTACTGTCCTATTCAGATGTCTTCCTTACACAACAGGCAAGAAGTTCCTCACCTGAACCAAAAGCTGAGGCAAAATATGTGAATTTGGTCCGTGACTTGAGTGCCTACAATATATAAACTTTATGTAGAATTTTCCGACTTATTTTGGTGATAATTTTCACCACCTATACACTGTAGGGAGGTTAGAAATGTTACATATTCTGTTAATAATTTTGTAAAGTACTTTGCTTTTCTTGGCTGTTACGTGTACAGAAAGGATGCTTCCGTTTGCATTTGTAAGTTATAAATTTCTCATACATTTTATAAAACAGATGAGAATATGCAAGTTATGGTTAAAATTAAAACAACATATTTCATTGACCGTACATTAATATCTCTGTCACTGCCAGCCAACATTATTATTTTAGCAATTGCCATCCATAAAACCAAAGTATCCTAGCACTGTTCAGACAAAACACTTCTAAACCTGCAAAGTTATCACTGGATGCCAGTGGTTCCTATGGTGCTTGACTTGGAATATTCACAAACATTTTAAAATAATTTTCTCTAGTAGGAGAAAACCTTGATAACTACTAGGATTTATGCTAGATATATGAATGTCATAACTATATGTGTAATCAATACATGAATACAGGAACGATAGCTAAAAGGGGTAGAATCCTGACCTGGAATTCAGAGAGAAGAGGTTTTAAACTTGCACCAGAAAAAAATGCTACGGCTGCTGAAGTGGAATGAGCTTGTGAAGGAAGAGTGAAGCAGAAGGAGTGGTTAGGAGATTCACTTAGAAGGTGTTGCTGGACTCTGGGAAGGATGCTAGCTGCAGAAGGGTGGTCCCGCATGATGCCATTTGAACCATACATGTACAGCAGTTTGTCAGGTTTCCAGCTTCCTCAATTCACCTCTGATCCCAGTTTTCAGCAACACAGATCATCACAGGAAGAAACACGTAGAATAAGAACCATGTCTGTGGTGCAAAATAAGACCATAGGGTTAATAGGAGGAGTAGGAACAAAATACTGCAACCACCAAATATTCGTGTCCAGCTCAGCCTTCTCTGACCCAAATCAGACAGTAGTCCCACCATCTCTGTGTGTCACTGCATAAAAAACAGAGGCTTGCCCAGATTGGGTGTGAAATAACTCAGCAGTGAGAAAAGCAAGGTGTGAGAGATCAGGAATGAACACTGAAGGAGGACTTGTGGGCTTTATACTAATGCATGCCTGTGCTGTAATTCACAAACACATTGATGTGGAAACCTCAAGAAACTCACCCTTTTCTTGTATTGTGTTTTTCATATGCATTCATATGTCTTATAATTTGCTGCGATATGTACTGGTGCCGTATCATACAGGGATAGGATGATTTATTAAGCACAGGATAATCATGAAGTTCTTGGTGTAATCACTTGCTCTAAATCGTTAATATCTGCACCTTTTTACTAGGAGATAATGGCAGGGTTTTTTGTCTACTGGACCTTTCTTTCAATTAATTTTACATAAAGGATGCTTCAGGCTCTTTGCTTCTCACACATCTTACATCCTTCATGATACGTTGTGGGGGAGACAGAAGAGCACATAAGTTCTGGTGCCCTCTTTTTACATAGCCAAAGCCATACCAGTTCCCCTCTGACACTCAATATTAGCACAACAAGGAGAATAACACAGGAAGAAAACATCAGAGCAGATCACAGTTACAGTGGAAATGTCAGCAGAGAATGGCTTTCGGTTACAAATGTCAGTAATTTCCCTCTTTGGTTTTTATGAAAATTCCTTTCTGAGAACTCCTTTATCTGCCCACATGCTCGCACTCTTTGCATAGTAAATATGAAAACCTATACTTAAAAATGAAAGAGGTTGGAATTTCTCTCTTCCTGTAAAGTTGCTGGCAAAAATATCAATTCGGTTTTGTCCTTCAAGTATATGGTCTGTATTTTCTCAGTATGCTTAAGATAGATTACCATTTACAGCATCTGAACAAATCCAACTCATTAAATAAAATTGTAGTTTAAATACATTTTATCATTTATCACAGAAATAAGGATAAAATGGTCAGATGTCAATAGTATCAGTAGGTTTAAATGTTCATGACAGATTTAAGCAAGGAAATGCACTTTTAAAATATGAAATACAAAAAATGGAAAAATACTTGAAATACTTAAAAATTAAATACACTTTTAACTTTAATGATTATTTTTCATTTTTCCTTATCAGCAATGATGACACATCAAGTAAAAAGTCTCATTTAATTAATATTTAACTCTTGGAGGAACAGGGCTAGACCCTGCCTAAAGTTTTATAAAATATAAATGTGGTATTTTTATGACCCGTTACAAGGGTATGTGACATGCACAGGAATGAATAAGCTCTCTCAGTGATCACTGTAAATGCCAGACTGTCAACTCTTAGGGTCTTATTTGCAAGCACACATAATGTATGTGAGGAAGAGAAAGCAAGAGACAAAGAAGGGACACTGTCAGCAGATATTGTCACATTTGGGCTTACAGGGCTGGTCCCTGAAGTAGCAACCCCCCCACTTCTTGCTGGAGCAAGCCCCAGGCAGGTATCAACCTCCCCTTCCCTTTTTCCCTCTTCCTGAGGAAAGGATGGTAGCTGTGATCACGTCTAGGCTCATTTTGGGTAAATCCAAAAAGGTTTTTTAGATTTTGCATGTTGAGGTGATCACAATCCTCTGCCCTCTGCAAGTTCCTCACACAGCCCTGGCAAGGAAGGGACATCCCCTGAGGAATCAGGCCTGCTTTTGGGTTGCAGAGGGGAAAGAGATGCTTGGTTGCAGGCAAAGAAGAGAATCATGGTGATTTTTGTCTTGTGTAATTTTTTTATCCTGGCAATATATAAGATGTTTTCAGGTAATATCTCTGTGTAGGCTGTGAGGAGCAGTAACTATATCTGTCAAAGGGATGTCTCGAGCTCAAAGGAATTTTTCTGTGTTATGGGAACATAATTTCAATTCTGTTTTTATCTATAACTTACTCTTTAGAATCTTATATGATAGGTAACAATTACTAAATTAAGGGAAGTATGTAATGGAGGGATCTTCTAGGGAGTCTACAGAGGACTTTCAAAAGCAGATGACTGACTGTACTTGAAATAAGCATACAGAAGTGAATAGGACAAATAGTATGGTTATCGTGGAAAATGCAAATTTGGTGCTTTGGTGCTTCAAACCAGGACAACATGGATTAACCTTAATTTTAACAATTTTTGGGGTAAGCTTCAAAAAGACCATGGCTACAATAACAAAAGAACCATGGCTACAATAACAAAAGAACCATGCCACTCTTTTCCCTACTGGATTTAGAGAAAGTATGCTTAATTCATCCCCCTCTGCTAACAATCCTCTTTCTGTCAAATATAAAATATGAATACTGGCCTTGGGTCAAATATGAGTAACTCATATCTACAATATTATGTAACTGGAGATGTACTTAATATTCTAAATATCCTCATCTGTTCAAGTAAAAATTGCAGAAAGTCTGGATTAGCAGAAGGAATGTTCCTGAAGTGTCCTCAAGAGTAGTAGCTAACACCAACAAGCTTTACTTTCTGCTGCTTAAGGTTGTGTATCAAAAATGTAGAAGCATGTAAGTCACTTTCTTGAAGGTTAAGTCCTCTTGATTCTTGGATTACAGTAGCTTAGTACAGAGCAATGAATTAAAAAATTTAATTGCGAGGGGATAGATTTCTAACATTGTCCTAACTGAAATATTTTTAGTTGAAAAATAAGTTTCCTGTTCTTTCACAAATTAATCTTGAAACAACGTCTAGTTTTAAATGTTTGCTTTAATCATGGAACATTTGGCAGAGAAAGAAAATTATGTTAGTCAGTATTTAAGTAAGTATATAATACTTCTTTGACCATTTTATAACAGTGGTATAATAGAGATTAAATTGTGATTTTGTTTTAAACAGCTCATTTTCAGCTTACAACAGGATATTCTCAAAACTATGTAGAATGACAAAGAAAAGTCCTTTACGTCACTGCTTCTGTGATTCACATAAATAGAGAGGCTTTTTTGTGAGAGCAGAGCTCAGGTGGACTGACTCAGTTTAACTCTGTAGGAAACCATGCACTCAGTTTGATTAACAACAGTAAAAAAATCTCAGGCTAGTTAAACTAGAAACTTATATTTCTTTCCCCCAGAAAGCAGAAGGGCAATTTTGTCTCAAGAAAATACGTAATTTAAATGTAGAACTCCAGAAGAATTTCACACACTGTAAAAACTCTAGACAGATAACGAAGACAGGAAACAAATTAAACAGAGTTGATTTAAGGACCAACTTCAGACAGAATAATAAACCAGGGGAAAAAAGCCTGCACAAAATAGGGTGATATATTAATTATATTATAATTATTATATATTATGTTAATTTTATGTAAACTATTTGTACTCAGTGGATGGATAATAACTCAGGGTTTTGCTTTTGTGAAATATCTTCACCTGGAGATAGCAGGCTGTCAAAACTTAACAAAAAATCTGAAGGCACTTCANTATCTCTGTGTAGGCTGTGAGGAGCAGTAACTATATCTGTCAAAGGGATGTCTCGAGCTCAAAGGAATTTTTCTGTGTTATGGGAACATAATTTCAATTCTGTTTTTATCTATAACTTACTCTTTAGAATCTTATATGATAGGTAACAATTACTAAATTAAGGGAAGTATGTAATGGAGGGATCTTCTAGGGAGTCTACAGAGGACTTTCAAAAGCAGATGACTGACTGTACTTGAAATAAGCATACAGAAGTGAATAGGACAAATAGTATGGTTATCGTGGAAAATGCAAATTTGGTGCTTTGGTGCTTCAAACCAGGACAACATGGATTAACCTTAATTTTAACAATTTTTGGGGTAAGCTTCAAAAAGACCATGGCTACAATAACAAAAGAACCATGGCTACAATAACAAAAGAACCATGCCACTCTTTTCCCTACTGGATTTAGAGAAAGTATGCTTAATTCATCCCCCTCTGCTAACAATCCTCTTTCTGTCAAATATAAAATATGAATACTGGCCTTGGGTCAAATATGAGTAACTCATATCTACAATATTATGTAACTGGAGATGTACTTAATATTCTAAATATCCTCATCTGTTCAAGTAAAAATTGCAGAAAGTCTGGATTAGCAGAAGGAATGTTCCTGAAGTGTCCTCAAGAGTAGTAGCTAACACCAACAAGCTTTACTTTCTGCTGCTTAAGGTTGTGTATCAAAAATGTAGAAGCATGTAAGTCACTTTCTTGAAGGTTAAGTCCTCTTGATTCTTGGATTACAGTAGCTTAGTACAGAGCAATGAATTAAAAAATTTAATTGCGAGGGGATAGATTTCTAACATTGTCCTAACTGAAATATTTTTAGTTGAAAAATAAGTTTCCTGTTCTTTCACAAATTAATCTTGAAACAACGTCTAGTTTTAAATGTTTGCTTTAATCATGGAACATTTGGCAGAGAAAGAAAATTATGTTAGTCAGTATTTAAGTAAGTATATAATACTTCTTTGACCATTTTATAACAGTGGTATAATAGAGATTAAATTGTGATTTTGTTTTAAACAGCTCATTTTCAGCTTACAACAGGATATTCTCAAAACTATGTAGAATGACAAAGAAAAGTCCTTTACGTCACTGCTTCTGTGATTCACATAAATAGAGAGGCTTTTTTGTGAGAGCAGAGCTCAGGTGGACTGACTCAGTTTAACTCTGTAGGAAACCATGCACTCAGTTTGATTAACAACAGTAAAAAAATCTCAGGCTAGTTAAACTAGAAACTTATATTTCTTTCCCCCAGAAAGCAGAAGGGCAATTTTGTCTCAAGAAAATACGTAATTTAAATGTAGAACTCCAGAAGAATTTCACACACTGTAAAAACTCTAGACAGATAACGAAGACAGGAAACAAATTAAACAGAGTTGATTTAAGGACCAACTTCAGACAGAATAATAAACCAGGGGAAAAAAGCCTGCACAAAATAGGGTGATATATTAATTATATTATAATTATTATATATTATGTTAATTTTATGTAAACTATTTGTACTCAGTGGATGGATAATAACTCAGGGTTTTGCTTTTGTGAAATATCTTCACCTGGAGATAGCAGGCTGTCAAAACTTAACAAAAAATCTGAAGGCACTTCATTTTGCTGCTTAATTCCAAACAGGATTTGAAATTAGCAAAAGAGAGTACTTGGATGTTTAAGGAGGCATATGGCAATTTTTTTCTTTAATCCTGCTGTTTGTTTTGAATCTTATGTTCAAGTGAAACTAAAGTTTAAGATTTCAACTTCTACAATTCTCTGTTATCTTTCAGAGATAGTACTAGATCTCTGAAGGGGGAAACTTGAAGATAGCACTAGAATTATCTCTGGCATAAAGCTATGTTTTATTTATATCACAGCAATCAAAAATTTATACAGTTTGAAATATGATAATCAGAAAAAAGAGAATGGGTAAAATGGGAAAGTGTCCATCAACGGTTTCAATTTCAGTTTCCTTTACTTATGTATTTGATATCTTGTGACTACTACTTATATAGTAACTAATAACATACTAATAATTCTGGATCTAGCAAGAGATCCTCTTGAGAGGAGGATCCTCTAAGAACTTGATCCTCTATTGCACAGCTTAGTATTCAGCCTAGTAGAGTTGCAAGATGCTGATTCAAAGTGGTAGCATCTTCCAGGTACTCCACATACCTGCAAGGGATGTAAAAGGTGTGGGGCATGTGGAAGATTCCAGGTTCTGCCTTTTCTTTTCTGTGTTCTGCTTTCATACCTTGGAAAGACAAGGAATAATTTCTGAGACTCTTTACAAAGAATATTGTTCTCTATTCTTTGTTCTAGGTTATAATTTTGGCCCTGGTTCATGTGTGATGATGTAATGTAGCACAATTTTCTGTAATTCCCTGTTTCTGAAGTGAAGTTGTCAAATTTCCCCATTGTATTAGTTTTAGAAGTGGAATGGTTTCTCATTACTTCTCCTCGTTACTGGGAAAAGTAGGCTCTTTCTTCGGTTTTCACTGTTTCTTGGAGTTATCTTGGGGTTTTGGTTTTCTTCATGATAAAAGACAAGTTCCTGAACATGTTTTCTATCCCTGTGCAATATTAAATGTCTCTAGAATTATTAAAGCTGCAACTGCCATTGACCCCTTGGTTTAAATTGGTTGTATCCACTACTCTAGGGTTCTCATTAGTTGGATGTTGTATTACACCTTTTTTCTTAATTTGCCATTTGTGGCAGGCTGCATATCTGAGTCTAATTTGGAGGATTTAAGAGCTCTCTTTACCAGAGATTTTTCAAGATATGCTCAGTATCATACTAGCACAGTCCATCTGTATAGGACATTGATCCCATGACAGATCTGAATAATATCTAAAATAAAGCTAAAACTATTTCCCTCAGGAATGTTAAATTCACAGGTATTCTTTTTCTTCACTAATTCTTCCTGCCTACTGATAGCAGAATAATAGGACATGAGATATCTGAGTAAACAGAACACAAAACCAAAACACTTCTTAGTTGCAAGGAAGTATGAGGCAATATCCCTAGAGTAAAACCTGTGATGTGTCTTTAGATTTTTACTGTCTGTGACCAAAATCAGAGTTGGGTCCATGCATGTAGTGGGTATATGCTGGCTGGACACCAGGCACCCAGCAAAGCCTCTCTATCACTTCTGTCCACAACTTGACAGTTGGCAGAAAATATAATGAAGGGTTCATAGCTTGAGATAAGGACTGGGAGATATCACACATGAAATACCATCATAGGCAAAACAGACTCAAACTGGGGACATTAGTTGAATTTATTACTGACAAAATCAGAGCAGGAAAATGAGGAGTAAAAACAAACCTTAAAAACACCTCTCCCACTTCCCCCTCCCTCCCAGCAGCAAAGGGAGACAGGGGGTGTGGGTTATGATCACTTCACCCCCCATTGTTTCTCCCACTGCTCAGGAAGAGGAGTCCTTCCCCTGGTCCAGCCTGAGGTCCCTCCCAAAGGAGACAGTCCTCCATGAACTTCTCCAATGTAAGTCCATTCCACGGGCAGCAGTCCTCCACAGACTGCTGGAACACGGGTCACTCTTACATGGAGTGCAGTCCTTCAGCCACAGCCTGCTCCAATGTGGGTCCCCCATGGAGTCACTAGTCCTACCAGGAAACCTGCTCCAGAGTGGCTCTTTTCATGGGTCCACAGGTCCCTGATAGGAGGCACTCCAGCATGGCTTTTCCATGGGTTCAGAGCATCCTCTCAGGCACCCACCTGCTCCAGGGTGGATTTTCCCCACAGGCAGGTGGATCTCTGCATCCCTGTGCTCCTCCATGGGCTGCAAGGGCACAGCTGCCTCTCAATGGTCTGCACCACAGGCTGCAGGGGACCCTCAGCTCTGTCACCTGGAACACCTCCTCCCCCTCCATCTCCACTGACCTTGGTGTCTGCAGAGTTGTTCCTCTCACATATTCTCATCCTGATCTGGCCAGAATTTCATCTGCACAATAACATTTTTACTTCCTTTTTAAATATGTTATCACAGAGGTGTTGCCACCATTTCTGACTGTCCCAGCCTTGGCCAGTGGCACATCCATCTCGGAGCTGCCTTGGACATTGGCCCCACTGGACATGGAATAAACTTTGAGTAGCTTCTTACAGAAGCCACTTCTGTAGCTCCCCAAAACCTGGCCATGCAAACCCAATACAATGCAAAAGGAGTCTTCTAAGTAAAGTTTTCAATAGATTCAACAAACAGATTTTTCTGTATTTGAAGTAGTCCCAAGTGACAGCTAAATTTCTTAGGATAGCTGGAGACCCATTCAGCTGATTTCATAAGGATGAGCAGCCCACAGGTATTATGGTGGAAGACAAATTCTTTTACAACTGGTTTCCTAAAAAGATAGCTGCCCTCATACCTGTGGTACATCTGCTATATTTTTATATATATATTTTTATATAGAAGGCAAGGACTTCTCAGTTTTACATATAGGACATTTAGAGCCATTATGGTAAAATTGGTACTGTCCAGTGTTGTGCTGTTGGCATTGTGATGAGGCAGCTTGAAGAAATTTAACCCATATTGTGAAGGTGATGAGATGAACTTACTACCTTTCTGTGTAGGTAAAGGTAGCACATTTGGGCTAGCAGTAATCCAGTTTGTGAAAAAGCTGAGATGGAGGTCTAAAGGGGAGGGAGCTGAGACTACAACACAAGCAGAAACTCTGCTGACCTGGATGTTATAATCTCAGCAATGGATATCAATATCCTGTGGTCATAGGTTAGTTGTTATCTGTTTATCTTCAATAAAGCCCTCTTCTGATTGTAACATAACACTGTTGTGGGTTTTGTGTGGTTTTGTGTGAGTGCACTGACCTGGAAAGAGAGAACTGCAGATCCGGTTGCCTTCTGATCTGTTGTCCATGAGCATAGTCTTGTGACTCTTAGTGCCCAACCATCTCCGCTGCACAAATGAATACTCAATTCAATCAACTTGGAAATCAAAATTAGCTCAGCCAGTTAAAGGATGGTAACATCGTCATCCATGGTCACATGCTAGATCCCTGTATGAGCCATTTACTTAAGAGCTGTAGTCCATGATCCTTGTGGGACCCTTCCAACTCAGAATATTCTGTGATTCCATGAAAACTGTTGGAAGTCTGATAACTGTAGGTAAAGAGACATCCAAGCTAGCTTTGTATGTCCTGTAGCAGCGAAGCTATGTGGGAGGGGCAATATGTCTGAGGCAGTAAATGCTAAGAGAAAGAGATTATGATATGCAGCACTATTCTGCTCAGAGGCAGGTGTTTTGCTTCAAGATTTGACATATTATGTCCCCATAGCACTGTAACGTAATGTAATTCTACAATTATATTAGCTTCCTGATAGAGGAAAATGAAGCATAAAGATTGTGTAATTTTCCCCAGGCAGGCCAGTGCCAAAGCTAGAAACAGCATAATAATAGACAATAGTATTGAAAGAATTCTAGGAATATCACAATTTGAATTGTCCACTGTACTTCAGGATGACAAAATTATTAGATGGTGACACTATGCATAGCTCTATGGCTGTTGTCCTACAGCTCCTAGGGCTCCTAGGACAACCTCACTTATTGCCAACCCTCTCCTGCCCACTGGCCCCTTGTGAAGGGAATTAAAATGGCTCAGCTGGCACCTCTCTCCTTTTAGCATCTGGTCTGGTAAATTTTCAAGCAGCATTGCTTCTTAACTGAATCAAGCTCAGGTAGGCCAGACCTTTCACTCTTGCTGGCACTGTGTTTGTTAAAGTGTCACGCGTGCAACAAGTAGAGAATGTGGTGAGATGTATGGGACCAAGAAGGCTGCTAAGGATCTGCATTCCTTGATATCTAAGATCTGATCTAACACTGTCCCAGTCATCAGGAAGGGACAAATAAAATGCTCAGAGGAGTGATGGGAAGGAGGAATAAAGAAAAGAGGGGAGTGTAGGTTTTTAAGAACATATTGGGGGATTTTGTATCTTAGTTTCAATCTCAAATCAACTGTTTATACATCCCTGAGACTCTGTGGCTCATTACACAATTGCCTAGCTTCTCCAGCACATCTCTATTTCTCTTCTACTTCCCACCTTCCTCAGGGCTGACAATAAAAATATTGTAGCACTACTACAAAGCATCATGTAATGAAGAGATATGTATAGTTGTGGTTGTCAGAGCTCCACGTTCAGTACAATCAAGGAAAAAGTCTTTCTAAGGGAAAAAAATTCTGAGCAAATTCCTTGTCCCTCATTTTCCACTGTCACTCTTTATGAAAACCAGAACAACTATTGTTTAAGACATCAGTAAAGGCCATTTTCTCCTTGGACAGTAATTAAAAGAAGCAAAACAGAAGACCTCTCTTTCTGGTGCCATCTCGTATTATTCTTTTGTCATGATACAAACCTGAGTGCCAGTGCTCGGTTTAAAAAACAAAACACAATTGTCCACAGACCGTTGCAGTTTGGATGGTCCTGTAAGGATCATTGCTTCAGATGTGTATTATTAACTGGCATCCTGTCATCTTCTCCTGACCTTTCTCATGGGGATAGCACCCACTGCACATGGCTGAGCAGTTGGCTGTCATTATTCCCGTACTCTAAACCTTGGTACCAAACTCAGCCGGTGACTTAATAAGATGTTTTGAAAGAAAGAGTTCTTTGTTATATGTAATAATGAGTGTTTCTACTGCCAGTAAAAAGTCAGAGGTTTAAAAGACTTTACCAGAAAGGAAAGAATAATCATTCCCCTGATCTGAGGTCTGAAATGTTGGTTGTTACTTAGTTCTCTGGATTTCAAGTATCTTTTTAAAACTCCATAGTGTCTTTAGCAAGAACAGGGATTAATTACCATGCTCACATTTCTTTATACCTATTTAAAATATATTTTAAATGTTTATAATTAAATTAAGGTCTGATTCCATCTTTTTTTATTTTCTGTTGAATAACCTTCAAAGCTGTATCTGATACTATGTAAATCAAAGGCTGAGTTCTTGGAATGAAGAAGTAATTGACAGGGGAAATCATGAAGAAATTTGTTTTTCAGAGCTTAATCCTGTAGATGTAGGTTTTACAATGACAAATTCCTTTAAGTTCAAGGAAGTTGCTTCTGCTTGCTGTGCCCTGTCACTTTCAACAAACATGAAGGCTTTTGTTCCAAAAATTTTGGGCAGAAAAACACAACACACCCATATATCTCCTCTAGAAGATCTGACTTTCCTGTGCAAAGGAGTTATCAATACCACAAGAGAATACTCTGAGGCTGTCCTTCACTTTGCCTGGAGAGTTTAATTTACAGACATACTTGCCAAACCCTCACCACAAAAAACCAGGACAATGCTGCCAAAATTATCTGACAAAGAAATCGAAGAAAGTGGTAAACAGAGAAACTATGGAAAAAAATAATCTTTGCAGAGACCTGGAACAGAAATGAGAACACTGGAGTGTGATTCAAACACAGAATAATCTCACAAAAATACAATATCTGTGATATAAAATATAAATGTTTCTAGAACATGACTTTTCAGTTTAATTTGCATGCCCCACCATTCCTATAGCTGAGATATTCAGCAGTGCAAAGCAACTGAAAGAAAAAAATTAAAGCTGTATATATTATGCCTCTTTTAGTGATAAACATTATCAATTATTTTCTTCAGCACTCAGATTCCTAACATATTATTAATCATGAATGAAATTACAGCACACATTTATTTTGATGGTTACATATGTTGTTTCAACCTCTAAAATACATACAGTTTTCATTTAACTTTGCGTTCAGCAGTGACAAAATAACAAGGAATGCAGTCAGTTCCTCACTACTTACCAAATATTGGTATTACTGAATTAATCTAACTATTTAATTTTTGTTTAACACCAGCTGTTGCTGTTTTCTCAGAGCTTGTCTTCAAGCTTAGATGCTCAAGCCATGAGCGGGAATGCTGCAGGAAATGTTTGAGAGACAAGCTTGTTGAGGAGCTGTTGCTTTCAGAACACAGTGTAAGTGAATTTGCATAGACAAATTAAATGACCCATATCCACTTCTAGTGCTAACAAATACTATTTGTGAGTAGTGACACAATGCATATTTCTACCTCTTAACCATTAATGAAGCTACACAAGTAAATTAAGTTATGCCATTCCATCTTCATAAATTGCTGATTCAATAAATCACACTTGAGAAACAGCTGAGTAATTACAGGATGATGCTTGAAGCAAGAGACTTCATTTTTATATTAATAGGCATTTGTTGCAATAATTTCTGTCCTGGACTGGTGAATGTTAGATGTGATTAATCCTGTGAGCATTGCAGCTTGACTTCACAAGGGCTGCAGTATGTGTGTGCTCCACAACAGCAGCAATAAGGCACACGGGTGTAATTAGCACAAGGAACTTGCCCAGGTACAGACACCTTAGAGAATATTTATCTGCAACATCTTGTCGTGCAAAAGGTCTTGTGAAACAGTCTCAAAAGACTGGAAGGGAAAAACAACACAGGAAATCTTTTAAGCACCAAGTATGGCAGAGTTCCTACTTCTCAAATGCCCAAATAGGTACAGAAAGAAGATAAAAAAGCTTTCCACACAGGTTTAAGGAAGGTCTTATTCAATTTGCAAAATTCTTGCAATGAATGAGCTTTTTACCTGAGCAATTGAATGAGCTTTATACCTGAGGATTTTGCTTGGTCTTATTTGTTTGTACTGAAGGGAACAGAAAACTCAATGAAATTTATATCACTCTGCTTGGTGAATCTGTGGGCATAACACAACTAATTCACCTTGGTGAAAGTCAGTTTGCTCTCTAATGATTTTCTGTTCTTCATTTGTACTTAAAATTTCTTAGGAGGAAAATTCAATTGTTACCTAACCAATTTAAGTCTACACCCTTTTGTGCCAATTAATAATCATTTAAGGGACAGCAAGATACAAGTAAGAGGTAGAAATGTGTATGAATGGAATCTGGAAGCTGACTTGACTTGTGGACCAAAATGATGAAATATTACTCAAACTCTCCATAAAGATAATGCAGAATAATGAATACATTATTCTCTGGGCTGGTTACAAAGCCATGTCCTCTTTCAGTTCCAGCATATTGAGTCTCCCACATTAGTCAAAAATAAACTAATGGGTTTTACTGAGCAACAAGGCATAGTGTGCAAAGCTGCTAGCAGAAGAATGTTAGCCTAGCATTATTCTTTATGATCTTTAAGATAGAAAAAAAATGCATAGCATATACACCTTTCATATGTTTATTGATTTTTCTCCTCATCCAATTAAAGAATTGCAGTAAAAGACAGTACTATTTTTCCTATTATTATTCATTAACAACAGGAGGAGGATTGAGGAGAATCTCCATCCTTTATTGGGTAAAGGGGAAAACGCAGTGACAAAATATGATGAAAAGGCCAAGGTACCTACTGACTTTACCCTAGTCTTTATTAGTAAGACCAGTTGGTCCCTGGATGACCAGTTCCCAAGCTGAAAGACCTGGATGGGCACCAGAATTAAGCCCCCTAATCCAAGGGAAAATGGTCAGTGACTTGCTACACCACGTAGACACACACAAGTCCATGTGACCAGATAGGATCCACACAACTGCACTGCGGGAGCTGGTGGAAGTGCTCAGAGAGTCAATTTCTTTCATTTATGAGCACTCCTGACTAACTGGGGAGGTCCCATTTGACTGGAGCTTAGAAAATGCATTGCCCATCTAAAAGAAGGACTGGAAGGTGGATCCAGGGAACTACAGGCCTGTCAGTCCTGGGAAAGGGTATGGAGCAGATCATCTTGAGTGCCATCACACATCACATGCAGGACAACCAGGGGATCTGGCCCAGCCAGAATGAGTTTGTGAAAGGCAAGTCCTGCTTGGCCATTTTGATGTCTTTCTACAGCAAAATTACCCATTTAGCGCATGAGGGGCAGGCTGTGGATACTGTCTGCCTGGACTTCAGTGAAGCCTTTGACACTATTTCCCACAGCAGCTCCTGGAGAACCTGACTGCACATGGCTTGGACAGCTGCACTCTTCACTGGGCAAAAATCTGGCTGGATGGCTGGGCCCAGAGAGTGGTGGTGAAAGGAGTTACATCCAGCTGGTGGCTGGTCCTAAATGGTGTCCCCAGGACTGTCAGTATTGGGGCCAGTCCTGTTTAATACCTTTATCAATGACCCACACAAGGTGATTACATGCAACCTCGATCAGTTTGCAGAGGACACCAAGCTGGGCAGGAGTGTTGATCTGCTGGAGGGCAGGAAGGCTCTGCAGAGGGATCTGGACAGGCTGGATTGATGAACTGAGGCTGATTACATGAGGTTCAACAGAGAGAATTCCTGGACCCCCTGCAGTGCTACAGCTTTGGGCAGAGTGGCTGGAAATCTGCCTGGGGTAAAAGGACTTGGGAGTGCTGGCTCACAGCAGCTGAATGTGAGCCAGTGTGTGCCCAGATGGCCATGAAGGCTAGTGGCATCCTGGCCAGCAGGACTAGGGCAGTGATTGTCCCCCTGTACTCAGCACTGGTGAGGCCAGACATCGAGTGCTGTGTACAGCTTTGGAAAAAGACATTGAGACACTGGAGTGTGTCCAGAGAAGGCAACAGAGCTGGTGAAGTCTGAAGCACAGGTCTTATGTGGAGAGTTGAGGGGGTTAAGAGGTGTCTAGTCTGGAGAAAAGGAGGCCAAGGAGGGTCTTTATTGCTCTCTACAACTACCTGAAATAAGGCTGTGGTAAGGTTGGCCTCTTCTCCCAAGTAGTAAGGGGTAAGGACGAGAAAATGGCCTCAAATTCCACAAGAGGAGGTATAGACTTGGATTAGGAAAATTTTCTTTCAAAGGCTTGCCCAGGGAAGTGGTTGTGTAGCCAGCCTTGAAGGTATTTAAAAGATGTGTAGATGTGGCACTTAGGGACATGGTTTACTGGTGGACTTGGCAGTTCTGGGCTAATAGTTGGACTCAATGATCTTAGAGGTCTTTTCCAACCTAAATGATTCTATGATTCTAATTCTATTTTAATTCTGTTTTGTTCTTATTATAGTTCCATGTGTCTTGGGAGGTCCACCTTTCTAAGGAGAGCCACATTTCTATGTGTCTGCTGTGATCAGGATGGTTCGGGAATCCAGGAAAATTTCCCATCCTCTTCTTTCACATAATGGGATTCAGATTTTTCTCACTACAGATATTAATCACTACAATAAACTGCCCAAAGAGGTATGATGTGATACCACATTAGAACTCTAAATTGTTTTCTGGTCTTAAAATCCCTTTTGAGCAAAAGAGAAAAAAGGAGCCTCAATTTCATTGACTCAGTTGTTCCCCTACCTGTTCATCACTGGAACACATACTTAGGCACCTCCAGGCTGGAAAAGCAGCATGACTCAGACCACCTGTGGGAGCTCCTCTGCCTCCTCCTCTCCTCATGAGTTTGGTGCTCCTGAAGTGCAATGTACATCCTGATTAGGGGCTGCCTTCAGCTAGACAATGAGGATGCTAGGAAGAAGGATATGTCAAACCTCTCTCCTTCCTCTAAGGCATCACTGCCACAGGGACAAGGCCTCTGCCCCACTAAGATCTAAACAATCACACTGGAGTTAGTTGTGAAGAGCTATCCCCATCTAAAGAGGATGTGGATACTCCTTCCTAAATGAGTATCTCATTTTGTTTTGGTGTTACTTAATTCTTCCCTGTTCTGATGGAGACATTATTCTGTAATAAAAAATATGGATGCAAAATCAGAGTTCCTACTAACGAGGGTGAGGTGTTATATCCTATCAATTCCTAAGTTATAATGCAATTTCTGGTGCTGTCAGTGCAAGCTGTCTTCATTGTCTCTATCCCAAAAAATACAAGCTTATTCATTCACTAGAGAAAGGTGCCTTTTGCACAGGGTTTTTCTGTCTTCCAAGTGGTAATAATGCAATACATTCTATAAAAGAGAACAGAGCAAATCAACTTGGGACCTTATTACCTCAAGAAAGCAAAATTCCCTTACAGAGCAAACAATCTTACTGGGATACCTAACTCAAGCATATAACAAATTGCTTTTGCCTGTTTTTTTGTAGGCTTTTTTTGGTTTGGGAGTTAGGGGGGAGCTGGTGGGGTGGGGAGGGAAGGTTTAATATTTTGGTTTTGATAGCAAAGATCTAAATGGTTAGCAGCCTCTCTATTTTATAATAACACTATCACAGTAATAGTCATCAGAGGCAGTTGAGTTGGGAGTATCTTGATAAATATAAATAAGACAGAAACAGAAGAGGAAAAAGAATTAAAGAACATTGCAGTTTGAGACAACAACTCACATTTCTCCAGGTATATAACTCTGCTTATGAAGATGTTCCTCAGAATGCACTGGAGATACTGGCTGTAGCAGGATGAGAAGTTAAGCCTTTTGCACTGTGAACAGTATCAAATAATGTTAATTTTCTAATGACTAAAGTGAGTCCTGTGGTTCTCAGTATTTATATTTCACATTAAATCATTTGTTGTCTTATGGACTCAGAGTCACATATCACACAGAGTCCTTGAGCACTGGGGCTCATATTTAGCTTTTTTAATTACCTGAAAGATGTATAAAAACCACATTTGATGAGACAGCTTTATTTCATTCTAACCATTCATCTTAGAGTGCATTGTTGAGATGACTAGACAAATGGCAGCATTATTTATTTATTTGTTTATTTATTCTCTCGTGTAGCACTAAGACAGAAGTACAAATGCAAAAGTAGATGCTGAACAACATCAGAAAGATTTCTGATGGTCCCCAAACAACACAGACTGGTGAGTAAAATATAGAGAACCAGAAATATTGTGGAAATATCAAGAACTGAGTATTAATCAAACTGTCATGGACTATTGCTGTCACTGGATTACTTTCCCTAACAAAGTTGATTCCACAGAGGATGCCAAGAGAAAAAAACCTCCATGTATTCTTTTATATCTTGGAGAGGTCTTGCATTTCTAACCCACAGACATCCAAAGACAAACATTTACAAAGATAGATAAAACCCTTTCCCTTCAGGAAGTAGGCAGAAGTTCAGGGAGTTCAGGCAATCTCACTCACATTTGTTTGTGGCTTACAGAGTATCTACTTTATTTCTTCTTTTTAAATATAAGCAATGAAGCTTCAAGGGGAGAATTTGCTTCTCCCAGAAAAAAGGACCTCCAGAAAATGAAGAGAGTTCTTTTTTTCTACTTATTACCAAGACTTCAAAAATACAGTCAAATGTTAGATTTCTCTTAAACTTTATTTTCTTTGCTTTTTTTTTTTTTTTTGCCATTGTCAAAAGTAACTAGGTAAAAGCAATTCTATGTTACAGATGTAACCAAAGGAGCAGATTAAGTGTTCACATCAATTGAAACAATTTTGTGGAGCTTCAGTCACAATAAATATATGAACCAAGCAGCCTAGTTTCTTGAAATACTAGTGACAAAAGGGTAATACAGAAAAATTAAATTAAATTGAGTTTGGTGCATAAAATTTTTTACTTTGTCAAATTACAATTAATTTTTTTCTTCAACAGTTATTTATATATTCAAATGCAATAAATTACTATGTCACTGAGGACACTCTCTCCTCTCCTTGCTGAGGATGTTGAACTGGGTTTTACAGTACCATGAATTTCCTGAGTTGCATGATACAGTTTATTACAGAGTTCATTCTGTTTCATGAATTGCATAATACAGTTTAAAGCCAACTTTCTTTTTTGTTGTTGTTGTTGTCTTTTTGAAGGATTTATCCCTTGAGATCTATATTTGAGTGCTTGTTGGGTCAAGATTAACTGAAAACCTATATAATATATAGCTGGCCCAAATCACAGTCAGGGAAAACATTTACTGCTGCTTCATACCTTTCCAGGTTATAAAATTTAATAAGTCCATGTTGTTGCCATCTGCATCAATTCCCCTTTACATCAGGAACTTTCTGCAAAAAGTGTTTCCGTAAGCAAGATGTAAGTGTATGTATAAGAAACAGACCCAAGCAACAGAGGGGAAGAGCTTGATATAGCAGGATGGACGTAAGATGGATCAGTTACACTTGTAGCTTACCAGCTTTTGGAGAGGGCAGTGTCTGTGGCACTGTAATGACCAAAACGTGTGGTCCCTGTGTGTCGCAGGAGAATGCATTTCTTCCCATTACCATTTCTGCCTGATGAGCTGCCCACAGTGATTCAGCCAGCAGCCAGCCAGCCCTCTGGCAGGGTGCACAGCATCAGGGACCAGGCAGCCACCACTCTGCCTGCAGGGCTGGGATGGGCAGCTGGAACCTTGGTGCAACTGTGCGAAAATTAAGGATATCCTAGGAAAATCAGTAGCAAGGTTCTTCTCAAACTGGTTGCTACAATGCTGTTTTTCACAGATTGGTGTCTTTTATGTTAGGGAGCAGAGGCAAGATGACTGCTGCTCTCTGGGATTATTTATTCTGGTGATGCAAACCTAATTGTTCTGGACCAGAACATCACCTTGCCATCACCTGCTTCCCACTGACTCCGGAATCTTTCATTTAGCAATATTCTCAAATTCACAAGCAGGTGCTGGTGCAGGGGACATTAGTTACGCTCACATATATTAATTTCCATTGTTGAACCTAAACTGCATTTCCCCACCCACTTGGGCTGAAGCTGCCACGTTTTCAGTCTTTATTCTTGTTCTATTCCTCTTTTATGAATGTCAAATCAATGGCAAATCGTGCCATCTTGCAATTCTCTTCCTTTCTGCCAGCTTTTGCAAAAATGCATTCAGTGATCTTAATTGCAGGACTTTGGACTCTCCTGGGTAACTTGCCAATGGATTCACCAGAGTTTCCTGATTACCTCTTCATCACTACCAACCTAACAGATGGGGACTCACCACATCAAATAGGTCTATCTGACAAATACTTCCCAGAGGGGATTCCTCCTCTTTGTAGCAGTGTTACATGTCTACTTCTGTCTTTGAATAAGTACTTTCAAGTCCTGCAGAAGACTGTTTTGATTTTGTTCAGTTTAAAGGCATCAGAAGTAGTTTGATAAAAACATTTAAGAAGCAATAGTGCCCTTCAATCTTTGGATTAGTTCCTATTTCAGACTCCCAGCTTTTGACAGACAGATCCTGGATAAAGAGACATTAGTATGATTAAGGTCTATACCCACATACTTTTACCTGAATTTATCTCCTATTTTGTTTCTGGTAATGCATAAATTGATGGCCATGCATATATCTCTTAATGTTTAATAAGATGTTAAAGTAGATAAAATATCACTTAAAGATGTCATTAAGCAACAAATGAACATTTTAATAAGTGCAGCCAGTAATTTACCTTGTTGTGAACTGGTCCAGAGTTTTTATTGCTCTGATATATCCAGCTACTAACATTAACACCCTGTCTTATGCAGCCTGACATTTTCTGGTGGCAGAGGCCTAATGCCAGATACCTTGATTCATTTTGCATACAATAAAAGTTTGGAGTAATTGAGACAAAGCAAGATTGTGTGCTTGAAAATGTAGATAAGAAGATTTTAATATATATATATATATATACACACATCCATTTATATATGTATAATTCTTAAGAAAAATCATGAAGACAAGCACTTCTGAAAGATAGGTGAGGAGCGGAAAAGGGGAAGCCTTCACTATTTATAACAGACTTCAGAGGATTAACTCTTAAGTGCAGTACCTCACTCATTAAATACCTCTTTCCTATGGCATTGTGAAAATTGAATTTGCTTAATTTATGGGTATACCCTAGATGTTTTGTTTGCGGCTGTTTTTTTTAAAGATTTGTGACACAAACTACGTGCTATGAAAAGGATTTAGCAGCAATCAGTGCCCTACACACACTTTGGTGAAGAAAATATAGAGACAATTGGAACTCAAACCCAGGGAAATGATATTTAATTTAGCAGGTCTCTTTTCTGCAATGGAGCTGTGTCTGTGAGAAAGAGAGCTGGAGACCTTTAAATAGCAGTCTGGAAGTACCACTAGTTGTCACTTGTGGTGGAAAAGTTTGTGCTGTTAAGGATGACCACAATACTGCAAATTGAATCTTGGTGGTGAAGAACATTGTTTCCTACCTTACAAGGCAGAAATTAAAGGTTTTCATGAAATCTCTCTCCAAGCCAAAGAAAACATAATGGTCCTGTAAGTCCCAAGGGCTCCTACTTATCTCTAAATGGAGAAGTGCAAAAGACAAATATATGATATTTCTTTAGATTGAAGTGATAAGTTGGACAATGAAGTTTGTGTGGCTTGAAAATAACAGAAAGAAAGTCTTGGTTTAAGAAGAGTTAGAGGCCTTAGGGAGGTATTTAAAAAGAATTACATTTCCAGGGCCATCCAACTTAATTAATCTTTCAAGCATGAAGGATTTTAAGGAGCTTCAGGTGCAACTATAACAAAGTTTATGCAGAACTAATGATCTCCTGTAGAAACTGTCTCTATATGGAGTAAGGTACACACAACAGAGCCTCATACAGCTTTACTCCTTTGGGAAATTAAATGCTGTAATTGTACAATGTGAATAGCTTATTCGTACCTCAAAACACTCTTGTACTGAGATCAGGTTGAATAAGTACAATACTAAGATTCTTATGTTTCTTATATTATCCTTGGATTCATTTGCTACCAACTTCAGGTGGTTTTTGCAAATTTATTTTCCCCTTATTTATAACAGTGAGAGATCTGGCTACTGAAAACTGATTGTGGATCTTAGATAATGTGAGTTTATACAGTGTTTTTAATAATGGAACTCAGTTTGTTCATGTTTCAGACACTATTAATACATAAATGTAATATATTAATGACAATATGATGCCATTTCTTTCCCTCACATAAATTATTTTTATGAAGAGTCTGTTCATTCTGCTTGGCTCCACTCATAAATTTTAGTGTGACATATGCTGATAAGATGTAGAGATTTATGTGAAATAACTCAGTGCTTTCAGTGTATTTACAATGCAAAGTTTGAGCAGCATTAACACAGTTATAGCTAACATAAAATGTGACAGACTTTGAAAGGAGGATGAGTAATACAGTCATTATGCACATAACTGAACCTGATCTCCTTACATTCTGATGTACACTTCCTATGGACAGACAAATACGTGGATTTTTCAGTGCTCTTCCTTGGGAAGACAGTGGCCTGCCAGGTAAAAACTGCAAGAGAGAGCGCAAAGAGTGTGAGAAAGACCACTCAGACACAGCATAGTAAACTACAACACCTTTGCAACACCTTCGCATTGGACAACAAATATGCCAAAACCTGGCTCCCTCAACACACTTTTCCTTGGATCCGGCGGCACCCCAATTTGGCTTGTACTACTCTACCTAGGGTTAGGGTTATGCCTAAGGATAGAGTGCAGAAAACCACAAAGCCCAAGGCTCCAAGACAATTCGACTGAAAAACTCTTCCCTAGAGTTTTTCAAGCCTGAAAAATACGGATCCCTCCACAATATTTTCCTTGGATCCCATCTCACCGCCACGTAGCTTTTACTGCATTATCAACGGTTACGGTTACGCCTAGGATTAGGGTTCAGAAAACCAGAAAACACAGGGCTACAAGAACACTTCACCTGAAAAACTCAGCCCAATGGGAACCAAATTGAGCCTCAATTTGGATACCTCCACACATTCTTCCTTGGATACAGTTTTACTCCACTGTGGCATTTACTGCTCAATTTAGGGTTAGGATTACGCCAAGAGTTAGCGCTGAAAAAACCACAAAGCCCAGAACTCCAAGAAAACTGCAGCTGCAAAGATCCTTCCAAGAGGGACAAAAATTTGCCAAAACTTCGCTCCTTGGGTCCAGTCTCACACCAGTGTGGATTTTATAGCTCCACAAAGGGTTAGGGTTACGCCTAGGGTTAGAGTTCGCAAAACCACAAAGCCCCGGGCTCCAAGAACAGTTCAGATGTAAAACCCCTGCCAAGGGTAACCAAAGTCTGCCAAAATATGGATCCTTCCACAACTTTTCCCTTGCATCCTTTCTCACCCCCATGCAGCTTTTACTGCTCTACCTAGGGTTAGGGTCACACCTAGGGTTAGGGATTAGAAAAGTATAAAGCCCAGAGCTCCAAGAACAGTTAGGCTGAAAAACCCCTGCCAAAGGGAACCAAACTCTGCCAAAATATGGATCCCTCCACAGTTTTTTCCTTGGATCCTTTCTCGCCCCCATGAAGCTTTTACTGCTCTACCTAGGGTTAGGGTTTCTCCTAGGCTTAGGGTTTAGAAAATCAGACAGCCCAGGGCTCCAAGAACAGTTCAGCTGAAAAGACCCTGCCAAGGGCAACCAAAGTCTGCCAAAATATGGATCCCTCCACAGTTTCTTCCTTGGATCCTTTCTCAACCCCAAATTAGCTTTTACTGTTCTACCTAGGGATACGGTTTAGAAAACCAGAAAGCACAGAGCTCCAAGAGCAGTTCAGCTGAAAAACCCCTGCAAAGGGGAACTGAAGTCTGCCAAAATATGGATCCCTCCACAGTTTTTTCCTTGGATCCTTTCTCACCCCCATACAACATTTACTGCTCTACCTAGGGTTAGGGTTACGCCTAGGGTTAGGGTTTACAAAACCACAAAGCCCAGGGCTCCAAGAACACTTCACCTGGAAAACCGATGCCAAAATAAACTGAAGTCTGCCAAAATCTCAATCCCTCCACAACGTTTTCCTTGGATCCTTTCTCACCTCCATGCAGCTTTTACTGCTCTACCTAGGGTTAGGTTACGCCTAGGGTTAGGGTTTGGAAAACCATAAAGCCCCGGACTTCAAGAACAGTTCAGATGAAAAACCCCTGCCAAGGGGAACCAAAGTCGGCCAAAATATGGATCCCTCCACAACTTTTCCCTTGCATCCTTTCTCACACCCATGCAGTTTTTACTGCTCTACCTAGGGTTTGGGTCACACCTAGGGTTAGGGTTTAGAAAAGTATAAAGCCCAGGGCTCCAAGAAGAGTTAGGCTGAAAAACCGATGCCAAAGGGAACCAAAGTCTGCCAAAATCTCAATCCCTCCACAGTTTTTTCCTTGGATCCTTTCTCACCCCCATGCAGCTCTTACTGCTCTACCTAGGGTTAGGGTTACGCCTAGGGTTAGGGTTCACAAAACCATAAAGTCCAGGGCTCCAAGAACACTTCACCTGGAAAACCGATGCCAAAATAAACTGAAGTCTGCCAAAATCTGGATCCCTCCACAACATTTTCCTTGTATCTTTTCTCACACCCATGCAGCTTTTACTGCTCTACCTAGGATTAGGGTTACGCCTAGGGTTTAGAAAAGCACAAAGCCCAGGACTCCAAGAACAGTTCAGCTCAAAAACCCCTGCCAAAGGGAACCAACGTCTGCCAAAATATGGATCCCTCCACAGTTTTTTCCTTGGATCCTTTCTCACACCCATGTAGCATTTACTGCTCTACCTAGGGTTAGGGTTACGCCTAGGGTTAGGGTTTCGAAAAGCATAAATTCCAGGGCTCCAAGAAAAGTTCAGCTCAAAAACACCTGCAAAGGGGAAGTGAAGTCTGCCGAAATATGAATCCCTCTACAACTTTTCGCTTGGATCCTTTCTCACACCCATGCATGCTCTACCTATGGTTAGGGCTACGCCTAGGGTTAGGGTTTAGAAAATCACAAAGCCAAGGCCTCCAAGAATACTTCAAATAAAAAGTTCATGCCAAGGAGAACTGAAGTCTGCCAAAATATGGATCCCTCCACAACTTTTCCCTTGCATCATTTCTCACCCCCATGCAGCTTTTACTGCTCTACATAGGGTTAGGGTTTCTCCTAGGGTTAGGGTTTAGAAAACCAGACAACCCAGGGCTCCAAGAACAGTTCAGCTGAAAAGACCCTGCCAAGGGCAACCAAAGTCTGCCAAAATATGGATCCCTCCACAGTTTTTTCATTGCATCCTTTCTCACCCCCATGCAGCTTTTACTGCTCTACCTAGGGTTAGGGTTACGCCTAGGGTTAGGGTTTAGAAAAGTATAAAGCCCAGGGCTCCAAGAACAGTTATGCTGAAAAACCCCTGCCAAAGGGAATCAAAGTTGGCCAAAATATGGATCCCTCCACAGTTTGTTCCTTGGATCCTTTCTCACTCCCATGCAGCTCTTACTGCTCTACATAGGGTTAGGGTTACACCTAGGGATACGGTTTAGAAAACCAGAAAGCACAGAGCTCCAAGAGCAATTCAGCTGAAAAACCCTTGCAAAGGGGAACTGAAGTCTGCCAAAATATGGATCCCTCCACA
>VXAX01004276.1:155070-206704 GCA_013399835.1 Leptocoma aspasia | reverse complement strand
TACCTAGTGTTAGGGTTACGCCTAGGGTTAGGGTTCACAAAACCATAAAGCCCAGGGCTCCAAGAACACTTCACCTGGAAAACCGATGCCTAAATAAACTGAAGTCTGCCAAAATCTGGATCCCTACACAAGATTTTCCTTGGATCCTTTCGCACACCCATGCAGATTTTACTGCTCTACCTAGGGTTAGGGTTACACCTAGGGTTAGGGTTTAGAAAAGCATAAAGTCCAGGGCTCCAAAAACAGTTCAGCTGAAAAACCCATTCCAAGAGGAACTGAAGTCTGCCAAAATATGGATCCCTCCACAGTTTTTTCTTTGCATCCTTTCTCACCCCCATGCAGCTTTTACTGCTCTACCTACAGTTAGGGTTCGCAAAACCATAAAGCCCAGGGCTCCAAGAACAGTTCAGCTGAAAAATCCCTACCAAGGGGAACCAAAGTCTTTTAAAAAAAGGAACCCTCCACAAATTTTTCCTTGGATCCTTTACACCCCCATGCAGTTTTTACTACTCTACCTAAGGTTAGGGTTACATCCAGGGCTAGGGTTCACAAAACCACAAAGCCCAGGTATCCAAGAACACTGTAGCTGCCAAGATCCTTCCTAGGGGAATACAAGTCTGCCACAACATTGCACCCTTCACACCTTACTCTTTCGATCCAGTCTCACCCCCATGTGGCTTTTACTGCTCTACCTAGGGTTAGGATGACTTCTAGGGTTAGCATTTCAAGTTTGCTGCATTTGCCATCTAAAAACTGGAGTGCTTACTGTGTCATTTGAAATGTAATGTTGTTACTTATAGGTATTCAGATATCCATTTTTAATATTTTTTTCTTGTAACAAAATTTTAAAAATTGTTTCTATCTCGACGTCCACTGCTTTTTTGGGCTTCAGTGCCAATTCAGAGGATTGTCTGCACAACAGGTGTTGGTGACTTGTCTTAGAAGTGTGTCAGGGAGAGCATGCCATACTCTAGTGGTAATTTCCTAGATATAGGCTTGGAGATGGTTTCTGTTTTTCCATTCACTGCATATCAAAGAGGAGTCTGACCCTGTGGAGAAGGTGAGATGTAAAGTAAAGAGAAACACAGGGGTGTAGAAAACAGGAGGTATGAGAGTGTGAGCTTATTTGTTGTAGAAACAGACAGCCAGAACTCCTTCATTCAGGACAAGAAACAGGCCACTCTGGAAAGTAAGGGAATAACCCAAATAATTCAGTAGATAAGACAAAATTAAGGTGATGAATGAGATTTCTGTTAGGTAGAAGAAAAAAAAACATTTGGGGAAACAGCACATATTGAATGTGGAAATATGGCATTTCTGCCGTGGGTATTTTTAAAGAACAAGTGAAATAAGCATCTGTCAGCAATATCAAGAAGCAAATCCTTACTTGGGGCAGGGAAGTGTTTCTGCCTATCCCTTAAAATCCCCTTCAGTACTAATTTTCCATTGACTGTATCAAGATTTTACAGGGAGATTTTCAGCCCAAAGGTATGTACTGGGAAGTCTTATATTGTTTTTGTTAAGAATTTTCAGATGTTTTTTCTCCAAGAGTAAGTGGAAAATGTCACAAGGGGAATGTCTGGTCAAATAAAAGAATATTGAGAACTACAGTGTTTTATAGTTGCACAGTGGGCAAGTCTGTAAAGGAGATTCCTATGGTTACTGCAATCAGTGTCAAAAATCCTATTCACTTAAGTGGTTGGAGACACAAACCTTAAGCTGCTTAGAAGATACTGGTTAATCAATTTGAATAAAATTCTTCTGCCATGTGTGTTGAACCAAGCAATAGTTTTCTGTTCTCTGTAGAGGTGACAATCCATCATGCTGATCTCCCTACCCCCGACATTCTTTGGCATTCATTTTAATTAATATTAATTAAATTTGCCTTGAGGAAGTCATTTTGCTGTCCAGATTCTGTGAAAGATTTTTCTTTCTGCCTGCCTGCTTTATCACCTTGGCGCATCCATTTACAGAAGATGTAGACGCAATATAAAATACTAATTAATCACTTTGCTGAGGTTAAAATAGTGTCTCCCCCCTCCGCCTGCAGTCATTCGGACCCTGTAGCACTGTTGGGCGGCCCGGGGGAAGCTGTGCTGCTCCTGAAGGGCTGGCGGAGCGCACTACGGCGCCGGCGGGCAGAGGGCAGAGCGTGCGGCGGGGAGGCCGGGCTGAGAGCATCCCTGGGGCTGCGCCCTGGCGGCCGCTCCTTGCCGGGCACGGGTGCGGAGGGGAGCGGGGCTGGGCTGCTGCTCCCTGCCCGGCCCCGGCCCCACCGGCCGAGATGCCCGCAGGGCTCCGGGCAGGCCCCAGCTGCCTTCGGGACGAGGCACACCCAATGAAAGCGTTATGAATAAAAAAAGGGTCACTCACCACGGTTCTGGTTTTGAAGTTCCGAGTTTGAAGTTGCTGTTTGAAACCGTATCGATCTTGTTCGGTTGTATTACCCAGTTTTCCCCCCACCCCTTTATCCTGTAACCCAGTTAACCCCCTTCTCTTTTGCCGGTGCCCCGTCCCCGACGCCGCCCGCCGAGACGCGCCGCGCAGGGCGGCCCCGACCCCGCCTGCGGATCGCGGGGCGGCACACGGCCCCCGGCCCCAGACACACACGGGACCGCGCCGGACTTCCAGCCGGACTTCCAGCCGGACTTCCAGCCGGACTTCCAGCCGGCCCGGCGCCGCGCCCACGCGGCACCGCATGGCTTTCCCCCGTGCCCGCACGGGTGCGTGGCCGTGCGAGGCTCTCCCCACGCCGCGTGGAATCCAGGACCACGCGGTTTTCCAGGGCTTTTAACGTGCCCCGTCCCAGCACTTCCGCACTCCCCGCGTGGCAGAACTCCGAAAGTGCCCGCAGGACCAGCATGCCTTGTGAGCATCCGCATCTTCATCAGCAAGCGTGTCCAGCAGATTTCAGCCGACCCAGGACGGCAAGTAACCATCAAAACCAGCCAAGAGTGACACCCATGAGATGGGAGGAGCCCGGGGAAGCGGAAGACACCAGTTGGAGCCAGATCCCATCCTCACCATAACTAATAGACCACCAACAGGTGGACCCATCCTAGACGAAGCCAACGCTGGTCTCTGAGGGTTCCCGTGAGAGTGGGATGTCCAGGCTTGTCAGTAATGACGAGGCTGTACTTCCTCCTTGTCCACGACCCCTGGGGGGGCTGCGGCGGTGGCATCCCCCATTCCCAATAAAGGGCTCTCACTTAATAAAGGTCATCAAAAGGGAGTTCTGCTTCCTGGCTATTTATTTTTCTCAAAAAGGCTGCATGCCTTCGCCCGGGATGGGGCAGGAGCTAGCAGGGCCCAGTGCGGCCCTCCCGGAGGAGGGAAGTGGTGCGGGAGCTGGGAGGGAGGAATGCCGTGCAGGGTGAGCGGGTGGGTGCCCGTGGGCAGCTCGCAGGGGCTGCAGGGCCGCTGCCCTGGGCGGTGCCGTGCCCTGGCAGCGACCCCACGGCTCCGGGTGCTGCCCGAGCCTCGCTGGGGGCTGCCCGGGGATGCTCCGCTTTCATTCCTCAGCCCCGCCAGCCATGGGCAGCCTGTGCTCCTGCAGGCAGCCCTGGCTGTTCGGGTCGGACGAGTCTCGCTTCATTCCCTTGGCTTTTAAGGGATGTGGTGGGGGGAAGATGTGAGCTCTCATAGCATGAAATGTTCTGGTTTCCAAAAATCCGGGTTTGTAGTATGCATTCCTAGACGGTCCTTGGTGACTGTGGTGGAGTTCTGTGTTGTGTGAAGGGACAGTACTTACTGTGAAACGTGTTAGTGGAGGGGGGAAATACTACTGCCTCTCTATTTTATTTAGGGTTAATCCATATATTAGCACATTAACACAGACTTGAAGATTCTAGATTTCTGAATCTTAGTGAGTTGACAACTGTGAACCTCCAAGCATTTTTTTCAGGGTTGTGGTTTGTTATTTTAATTTTTTTTTTTCAGAGTACATGTTGTTTTGCTTGGGTTATATCTCAAACCATAACACTCTTCTGATTGCTTTATCCCATTCTTCTGTGTACCAAAGAATGGAATAATGCATCTTGCAGCGCTGTAGAAAATTTATGTAACTCTGCTCCCTAAACACAGTTTTTCTTGAAACGTTGTATGTATATGTATACAGATAGTATATAACTCTGTCTTATTCTAATTTTTCTCATGCCTTTTCTGGAATCTAGTTGGATTGATAGCTGCCTGTGTTCTTAATCAATAGAATAAGCAGCATATCTCTTCTATTATTGATCATTTAGCATGCTGTTCTAGATTACTAAATGAGTTCATCTGAAACTTAAGCCTTTTATTTTTTTTTTCCATTGTGTGCCCAATTGAACATCGCTGTGTTATATTGGAGATACTAATCTGTAGTAAAATCACTGTAATTATGAAAATGTTCTTAATTTCATTGCTGCACAGGTACACACTGTAAGAAAATCTAAATTGAAGTAATTTCATTTGTGCTCACAAAGCTGAGAAAGATTTAGCACTCTATAAATGAAGGATAATTTTAGCCATTTTAAACTCTAGGAAAAATATCGTCTATAGCAAACTACTTAATTGACATTTTAAAATACAATATGGCCTTTAATATGGAAGTATTATGGTTTGTGAGGAAGCCCAAGGCTAATATTTTGGCAGCCAGCTTAGTCTTTAGCATAGCAAAACTAAGACAGCTACAAAACTTATATCAATTACTGGTTGTACAACAAGCTGTTTTTCCAAGCATGAGATTGTTTTGTTTAAACTGACCTCTTTCTCTCAAAACAAGTTTTTGTTTGTGAGTAAAAATATTCTTGAAATTGGTACTTTTAGTGCCCAGTTTGCAAATCCCTGGATAAATCTAACTGCCTTGCAGACAGTGAGAGTGCTATTGATTTGGGGGAGGACAGGCTTTAGCTGTACTCTCTGTCTCAGCTGAAGGGATCCTCCAGATCCTGAAACACAGTCCCCTGCCACTGTAAGCAGCTGTCACATCTGGAGCTGTTGAGAGGTTCCTGTTACTTGCTCACATGCACATCTTCCCGTGGCTTCCCTGTTCCCATTGTTGAAACCCTCCTCTGCTTCCTTGGTCATCGGTCTTCACTTCCAGATTAAACCTGCCAATCTTGAATCTATTTTTGGCTCTCCTCCCTGGTTGTTTTTCCCTTTTCAATAGGTCTTTATGGACAGCAGTAATCATCTTGGTTCTGTCTTACTGGGCGAAACCATTTAGGAATAGGCAGTTAACACTGATGAGGAGTCACTTAGTCAGCTGCTACAAACTCCCTTTCCCAGGCAGTGGGCGAGTGACCAGCAACTTGTCTGGCAGTGACTTGGGGATTGCTGGGGAGAGAATGAAGCTGACTATATTATCCCAGGCTAAGATTTCATTTGTTACCTGCAGTTTTCTGTGGTTTTTAAGTCTCTCCACAGTGTAGCACCTATGGCTATTTTTGCTCTTTTTTAGCCACCTGCCTTTCCTGCTGGTGGTCCCACAGCTCTGCCCCAGGGTCTTGGTTCTCCCCTGTGCCTCTGGCCCCCCTTGGCTGTGGAGCTTACTGCAAAAGCTTTTATTCTTTGAAAAAGTTGCAGTAAACTTTAGGGTTATGAGAAAGGACCTAGTTCTCTTCTGCTTTGGTGAATGTGAATGCTGTGCAAAAAAAGTGTGATTTGGTTTACAAGCCTGAGTATCTTTCCAGTCAGTGCAGAAAGAGGGCTCTAGTGCTGTAAAAAGCCTAGATTAATTTTTCCTGTCCTGTCAGACTCTTTATTCTTTGAATCGTGCTGTCTCATCTGACATTCATCATAGTTACAAAGCTTTTTTTTCTGAGGAATAAATAAAAGACTTCTGTCTCACCTCTTAGAGGACCAGAAGTCTTCTTTTAAACTATTTATGTCCTCTTCTTAGTCAGCAGCCTGGTGAGCAACACATAAATTTTAAACAACATTTCACAAATACCTCACAACCTTTCAAAATTATCTTGTAAAAGCCTGATCTTTTTTAGTTGACTTTGCAAACACTTTTATTTAACCATTGTTCTTTAGGTTGGTGGCAAATCTATTAGTTAAAGAGTGTCTTTCCAAGATAATAGAGCTTCTTGCTACTATTTACATCTTCCCTAAGGATTTTCAAAGAAAAAGGATTGAGTATTACATTAGCATAAGCATGTCCTGTCCTTATCCAGCCTATAAGATGTTCTGCAACTTATCTTTCCAGAAAAGAACAGTATGGTAGTCATGGCAGATGTTACTGGCATGATATTCATCACTGGGAAACTTTTGCCATATACATGACAAAAAACCATGATGACTCTTTGTCTTTTTGAATGTTTAAATAAACAACAATAATTGTGGAAATAAATATTTAAAATAACTTTCGAAAGTGTGAGGCTGCATATGGGAGGAAATAAGAAAATATAAGGGAAAAGCCGACACCAATAGAGAATGTCAATTTTGTTTTACTAGAACTTCCACAGAGGAATTTTTGCAATGCTTTTAGAGGCATTTGTAGTAGGGAAATCTGCCAAATTTTGGATTTTGATCCAGAAAATGTTGGAACTCATTGGTATGATCTGTTTCTTTTGGAGAGTGTCCATCTTCTGTTTTTCCTTCAGCAAGCTGTTTACTTTTTTGCCATCTCAGAGCTCCATTCACCTACTACATCTTAGACAGTGAGTAGGCAAGGTTGCCTGTTTAGAACTACTTTTTTGGGAGTGCAACAGGCTATTGTTGCAATGTTCATTCATTGGGTGGATGGGACAGATCAAGCATATTCCTCTATGATGACTGAAGATATTTTCATAGGGCCACTTCAGTGTTGGTTTTCTTACTATTATTATTTCTGAATGATACTCAGATGTAAATTATTATCGCCTTTAAAAATAATAATGAACTATTACTTTAGTAGTGTTTCCAGAAGCAAATTTATGCTGCTTAGTCTTGTTATGTATTTTAAAATGTTGAAAATGAAAGCTTTTTTTTCTCAAGCCTAGGAGATGTTACCAGTCTTCCTGGCTTCTGAACCAATTCCTATCAAATAATGATAATGTAATTTAATCCTGTGTTTATTATTAATTTCCATTAATTAAATTGTCTTTCAAGCTTCTGATTTAACAGTGTCTTACTATTTTTATATGCTCAGTATTTTCAATGACTAAATATTGATATACATAATTTCATCTTTGTACATGTGTTATTATACCTAGCAATAGTACTGTGATATTCTTCTTTATTTTAACTGGGAGAATTTGCACACTGAAATCTTTCTGGGTAGAATACGGCAAATTCGAGGAATCTGAATCCACTAATGTTTCATTTACAATTCAGAGATTCTTCAGAACAGCATGGAAGTCCAAGACTGCAGGGAAAACTGCATCTACTTCTCAATGCTCCTATTTCCTTATTTGCAAAAAATTTTGCAAAATCTTCTTTCAGTGCAACTGAGGAATGGTTAGTATGTTGGACTAAGTGAAGGCTATGGTAGTTGTGTGCACTGGTTTTTGTACCACTTTTGCAAGCCTGAGGCAGTTGAACGAGACAGATAAAAGGAATTCTTCAGTGTTAGTATGCCACTTAATCTATGCCTGGAATTTGGAAGAATTTTCAGACTGTCAAGTGCAAGTTTGCTGCCAAATAACACCACAACAGTTTTCATTAATGCATCCACCTCACAGTAACATCTGGCAATATCTGCATGTGCTTTGGAAAGAGGAATATTTCAGCTGTATATATGCTACAGCTCACTCCTGGACTCCTGCAATGCCGGCATATCAACTCGGTTTTAAAGTAACAAATACATCTGACTTATGTGGTTAAAAGCTGTTCTGTGTGCAAGCTAGTGAACAACCTGAGGATGAGGAAGGACGTTTCTGGTTACTGAAATGAGATTACTATCCTGAGGGTGCTTTCCATCACATTGCTCACAGGTGCATCCCAAGTCATAGGCATGGAGAAGGCAAAATGATCCTTTCCCAGCTGAATTGCAAGATTTGGAAGGAGTAAGTAAGGCACAGTTTGTGGATTTGAGTGGCGTTTTTTCATTGTTTTGGGTTTGGCCTTTTATATTATTATTGTAAAAGGAAAGTTTTCAAGTGAGTAAGTAAATCATTAATGAAATTGAATAAGGTGTCGTGTGATGAATTGGGAAAATAGCTCCACTGATTAATTTATTCTTGGCTTTGTCCTTAACATCAGCCAACACAGGAAATACCAGCAATACTAATCTATAGTGCAAAAGGAAGTAGCCAGCTACTCAACAGATACATAAAATATTTTTATACAAGGTAGAATTGGATGCTATGGATAAGTAAATGTCTTCATTTGACACTGGTGGTACATTGGCATAATATATGGGGGTTTTTTATTACAATGAGAAAAAGTAAGAGATACTCTGAAGAAATTATGTACTGAAAGGGATGATATTTGAACAAAATAGCACTAGTCTGTGAACCAAACGTGATTACTCAATTAAAGAATGAAATCAAGAGGACTCCTACTCTTCTTGATTACAGCTTAGAAAACACTTTGTTATACAAAGGATTTCAAGTCTAGACCATTGGTAATGATAATTATATAGGATGGTAATTCCTATATAGAAATCCTTAATGAACTTGAATCCTGAATAAGGTTACTGATTTCTAACCAGAATTTAATTTCAATTGAACACATTTCATTCACCAGGTTGACACTAGAGTCAGAGATAAAGGGTCAAAAACTGCTTCTTGAAGGATTGCAAAAGAAAGTCTTATATAGCAGCAGGGCTCTCTCACATGATAACACACAAAGCTGTCACAGAGCTTGTTATGATCTTTTCATTTAATGAAAAAAATATTGCCCAGATCAACAAAGTCATATTCTCTGGTTTATATTTTATTTTGTACTGTCTCTTGCTACTAGCAAGATAATTCATAGCCTATTCACAGTCATATAATTTTTTGTTAACACTGACCTCCTCTCTCTTCTTAATATTTACCTCCTGAAATACTTATTGACTGCAATAGTATCTCCTCTCAGCCTTCATTTTTTTAGGTGAAAAAAGTTAAGCACTTCCATTCTCTTGCATAAGATAGGCTTTTAATGATCCTTTTTATCTTCACAGCCTCTCCTGTGTCTCTCACAGCCTGTTGCAGATGGAGAAAATTTTTTGAGGAAGTGAATAAGGCCTGTCATAAATGAGGTTTTACAAAAAATTTACACTAAAACATTATTTTTCTCCTTTACTCTGGAAAACACTTTACTTCCCACCTTAAGACTGTGATTTTGGGTTTTTTTTTTCAGAACCCCAGAGCAGGTGTTATTGTATCATCCACAGATCTGTTCAGGTCTTTTTTTTTTCTTCCACTTTTACTTCCAATGGGTGACTTCCCAAATTGTAGCAAAACTTTTCAGTTTGCAAGTCCAAACACCTGTACTTCAACTAGACATTGGAAGAAGGATTAAAGGGAACTGAGGTTTCTGTGGCTTAAGGCTGTGAATACTCTTCTCAGCTTCTTTCTACTTTGTTGATGTCCAGTCCCTCCTCCTCCTCAATGCAGTTTAGTAGCTGTCAAAATCAGATTCACCACCTGCCCAGGTAGGGGACTGGAAAGTGACCTCTCAAGGACAACATGCAGAAACTCTCCAGGGTCATCCAATTATCCTACTGGAGTTCCCAGATGGCTTCCTGTGGGGTGTCCTGAGGATATTTTGGTACACAGATTGTACATTCCTGTAACGCCAGGAAACAGGCAAATTTGAGGGCACGCTGTTCCTACCACCATCCTTCAGAAGTGATCAAGAAGCAACTAGGACAGGCCTTTTTGTGTTTTCCACAGAGGCTGGGGTTTGGAGGAGATATTGGCACTGTGAGCAGCTACTTTCCTTTCAAACACCTATGGAAAAACTCGTGGTACATTGCTGATGTGCAGTAATTGCCTGCACGTCACCTGGGAACACCTGAAGTTCTTGATTTTCCATACTTCACACCTCAAACACCACAATCAGATAATCTAGTTCCTGCTTAAACTCTCCTGAAATTCAAAAGCCTTTCTCTGAAATTGAAACAGAACAGAAACCTAATGAGTCTTGATACAGTTATCAAACACAGATTAACAGGACCAAAATAAAAGATACTGTGATTTTCTTCAAAACAAAGCTGGTTATTAAATCTACAAATTGTCCTCAGATACTCAAGCCCTAGGAAACCATCCATGTTTCTTATCAATTCAAATATAATTAGGCAAGACCACAGGCATTTTCTGTTTCAGATTACGAACATTTTGCAAACAATCTCCATTATTATTTATAACATGTATGCATTTTGCCATCTCCTAACATCACTTGTCACATTTTATATTAGTGCACTCTAACACCTACGCTACACATTAAGGTGAGAAGAGTATTCATTGTGGATCATTCTTTCAACTCCAAAGAATCCTGTTGATATGAGTGACCTTGACTTTAATCATTTGGTACGGTTCTTTGAAATAGCACACACATAAACGTGTGTGTATAAATTAAAGAGGAAGAGAAAAAAGGGGAAGGGAAGTCAAGGATGAAGAAGAAAGAGAGAGCAGGTCTAAAGCTCAAGACACATCTGACAAAATTTAGTGAGCATTACAGAAAAATAAATGTGCACTGGACTAACCAGACACAGGTAATGAATGCTGTAAGGTCTTGCAGCAGCTTGCAACATATTGTAGTAACAGCTTTGGATCAACTGCAATATAATTATCTAAATGCACAATGGTATTTCGATTTTCAACACATTTTTCTATTGCTCCTGTTCGCGCCACTTAACACAAATTTCACCTTATTTTGCAACTTTTGAAAGTGTTGGGTGTCCTTAGAAGTTTGAAATAATAAAAAAGCCAGTAATAATACGGCTCTTAAAACAACAATATATTGAGAAAGAGATAAGAGAAAATAACTTTTTTTTCTTCCCTGAGGAGACTAGACAGATGAGGTGTGCCACAGGTGTCAGTTTAGCTCCTGTGCTTATATCCATAGACTGCTGCTTGTGAAAGACTTATATGCATATAGCATTGATACGGGGCAAGTCAGTGCCTGCTTATTGGCATGGATGAAGGAAGAACATGAGCAAAGTTTGCAATCACTATGGAAACTGACTCTCTGGTTGCTGTGTTGGCACATCTGTCAGAGACAGCAGCTGTTCTAGAGGATTCCTTCCAACAAACCTTTTCCTGAGACTTGTAGATGGGACTGGGCCCAGGACTGCAGGGTTTCAACAAGAATCCAACAGTCTGCACAAGCACAATTTTATTCTTCACTTTGCCCTTGTAAGGCAATTCTGTTTACTCTTCAGTGTTTAGAAAACTTGCAGAGTGAAACACCTGGGGAGGTGACATGCAAATCCTTTCTACTGTGTGGTTTAGAGCCTAGGTATTGTGACAAATGAAGAGAGAGTCCAGCTAGGAGATAATGGAGAGCTTGGTTCTCCTTCAGCCTGGTGTGTGGCCTCTTGAAAAACTTATGACTTCTTAATTTAAAATTTTGGCACAGATTATTTTATAGCAATTTTTTTTCTTATGTGTGGCTACTATTTATAGTATCACATCAAAGTACTTTCTGGCATCAGCATCAGTAGGATCATTCTGCATGAAAGAGGAGGACAGAGTGTCTGGGGATGGCACCACCCTAAGGAATCCAGCCACCAGCAAAGGCATGGATACTCTTAGGGCTGACACGTGAAGGCAGATTGGAATTTTCATAAACCAGAGGCTCTTGTTAAGATAGTATTTCTCTTTAGATAGGCAAGTCAATTTGAAGCTGGTTTTCTTTAATTTGGGATATGTTACCTTCAATAAATTAATGTTTAGAACACCGCATAAACATGTTGAAAGGAATGTACATTCTCAGGTGTAATTTTCCAGTGCCAATGATATCCATGAGGCTGCTGAAATATATGGTGAATTTTCATGAAATCCTGTGTACTCAGTAGATAGTAGCTCAATGTTTTTGTTCTGAGAACCCTTTCAAAGTCTGGACATGATTTTTGATTCCCATGATAATAGGCCACTGAATTTTTTGCATCATAGAAATTCCTCACTGTTTGTAGCACTTTTTAAAACAAAAACTCTTAAAATTTTTTTGGGCATTAAGGTATTCCTGCAGCAAATGCAGCAATTGCTCATGAAAGAATGGAAGACTACAAAACAATTTGAATTTAAGCTGGTGTATACCAGCCCAGTTCAGCTGTCTTGACTGATACTGTTAAAATTTAATGTAATTAATGGGTGAAAACAAGAGGAAAGAAGACTGACACAACCAGCTGATTTGTCACAGACCTCCACAAAATTCTTAGTAATTTTCCTTTCAAGAACCGGTGCAACACTACAATACAATGTCTTTCAATATTTATCTATTACAAACATGCATTTCCTTTCCTCTAGGAAATATATGCCTTGGCATCTAAAACAAAGTGACACATCTAAGAAATCAGATTACTGAATTTTCTGATCCTGATGTATTTTTCTAATTGTGCATTGAGTTAATATTTTAATATCTCTTTGGAAACAAGCTTTCAAATATTTGCTTTTATGATTTATATTACACCAGAATCCCTAACCTGCTATAAAAACCAGTTACTTGTTACCTTTTTTTATATATAATGGACTTCAGAGAGTAGATATTATTAATTTTTCAGCTAAGAGTTTATGTAATTAATGATGCATTTATATCCATATATATACAAACTGTAGCCTTCTCATAGTTAATCCTTGAAAGCTACTATGGTAGCACATTTTGCAGTGGTTAGAAAGAATTCAGACATAAAGATCATTGAATTGTTATTTGATAGCCAAATCTTTTTAAATATTTCATCACATTTATTAAAGTTCTGAATTCAAGTGAAAAGCCTGTTTCTTTGGGTTTAATCATCACTGGAAAGGAAAAAGAGAGGGAAAAAGATACTTTTTTGCCTGACAGAATACTACTTTCATGGTGGAAGAAAGAAAAAATGAAGAAGGTGTGTTGTGTTTGGCCCAATGTTTTAATTGCAAATAAGTTTGAAGAATAAAATAAGTCCTTTCTGACTATCTTTTGCCATTGCTATGGTGGACTATTCAGATGGCACACTTCATGAAGAAAGACTGCACCTGCTAAATGTAGTTAGTTGGAAAAGTGTTTTATCCATGTTGACTGTTGTAGGGGCTGCCCTAGAGTGAGTTGAATCATTAGGTCAGCAAGACCTTCCTGTTTACATTCTGTTTCTCTGTACTTCCAGACCAGCACTTTGATTCCGTATGTGAACGGATGCATGGAGGCACTCCACAAACACAGTGCTGGGCTGGAGCACAGGCACACAAAGGTAGATGAGTTTATTTAGCAGTGGAATGAGATCAAGATCTGAAGTGCTGCAGGGCATGGTCATGCTTCACTCTCAGGAGCAAGTACTGCCAAAGAAGGTTCAAAGAGCCATGTTTACAACCATGGAACAAGCTCCCTGTTGATTTCAATGCCTGACATTACACAGATATGCAAACTCAATATAATTTGTTCCATCTGTCACTCCTTGTTACTATCTGTAGCAGCAGCACAAGTATTCCCTTCTCCCAACATGCTACAGTTCTACTGTGTGACTGCAGTGAGGACCAAGCAGGAACAGAGGAGGGGCAAATAAAAACCATTATCTTGAACTTTCTTACCTAATATAATACACTGGAGTAGTGCTGGATTGCATAACTTTTTCCTGGTGTTAATGGCTTCAGGTGAATGCAGTTGAAAGACAGAAAGAGTAGTTTGTCTTCCCAAAGCTATTCAAACAAGTGAATGTTACAGGTATGGCTTCAGCTTGGGAGATACTAGAGTCCCTGTGTCTTCTGGACAGTGTCATGCTGTTCTGTATGCTGGCAGGTACAGCTGGCTTTTTATTATTCTGCAAAGATATTGTTATACTGTTATGCAGGCTTTTTACAGAAAGTTAAATTAGCCACTGCAGTTAAATTAGCCACTGCAATTAGGTCTCTGTAAGAAGACCTCTCTCTGCTGGAGAACCAAAGCACCATAAAGTTGTGTTGTATTCTTTCTGATACCAGCATTTTCTGGAAGTGTTGCTCACAGGAATGAAAATGTCCCAAAACACAGAAGTACACTTACTCAGAAAGACTGGAAGTAATTTGGTTGCAGAATTTCAGAGATGCTGCAGGAATCAGGCTGCCCAGAAGGAATTGACTTATCACATTTTTAGACCTTTGGGAAAAGAGAAAATTAGCTATCAACCAGTTGAATTACCATGTTATACCATCCTCTTTCCTTTATTCAGTTTACCTTCAGGACTGCTCAGAATTGCAACAATATTAATTTTCTGTTAAGTTTGATTCCAGACTAAAACCTGTCATTATACACAGAAAGATCCTTTCCTTTGGACTGCTTGAACCACTTTGTAACCATGGCAAGTCTTACCAGCACATTATCATCTGTCACTTATCACATATCCATAACTCTCAGCTTGCTGCATTTCAGATTTGGCATTCCACTTTGATTTCATGCATTAACACTTCCCAAAAATCACTTCGTTCTGGTCCCTTTTTATGAGGTCTTTCATTATACATATGTTATTTACCAGACTTTATCTAGTGCTTTTATTAAAATATAAACAGCAGGTTTTCCTCTCTGTATTAAACACACTCATTGTCCCTAGTTTCTTGTTGGCAAGACTGTTCCTGTCAGGGAGGTCTATACTCTCAATTTCTTCCTTTTTTTTTTTCTCTTCAAGTTTATTATCTCTCTATGATGGGTATTTTTGTGTACTGACTTCTAGTGGATAATGAACTGTGATTTTCTCCCTGATGAAGGTTGTATAAACCTTCCCTTCCATGGCTTCTGCCAGTTAGAAAATGCTTAATGGATTTTTTTTTTCTCAGTAGCACTTAGACTGTAAACTACCAGCAAAGACATTAACTTGCAGATACAGAAAGAAGTGAAAACATTATAAAGATACTGTGCCAAATTTAGTGTCAGCGATTCAACAGGGTTGTTAAAAAGTTGCAGGAGATGTAGATAAAAGCTGTAAGAATAAACAAAAGGCTGAGAACCATGCTCTATAGAGAATAGTGTGAGGTGTTCAATTTGCATACAGAAGGAAGAAAGTTGGAGATATACACTTAACTTAGGCCCACCAGGTGCAATTAACTCAGATTATTTGATCTATGAATCAGAAGATATTCAAGTTGGCCAATTTCCTTAAATGAAGCCCAAAGCTTTTTCCTAGCTACGCCAGATAATTCAGTCTTCAAAAGGTGTGTGTTAGAGACAGAGAATAGATGAGTCCAATTTCTGAGCAAAGTCTGCAGTGGGAAGGAAGGTGAGTGGTGCAGTTGACATGTCTGAAGGAGGGGATGCCATCCAGAGGGACCTGGACAGACTTAGGGAGGGGGACCAGGAGAAGATCATGAAGCTCAACACGTCCAAGTGCAAGGTGTTGTACCTTGGTTGGGACAATCCTAGACATGAGTTCAGACTGAGAGAAGAACTCACTGAGAGCAGCCCTGTGGAGAAGGGCTTTAGGGGTTCTTGAGGATAAAAACCTGGACCTGAGTCAACAGTGAATGTTTGCAGCTCAGAAAACCAATCATGTCATGGGATGCATCAGAAGCAACACAGCCAGCAAGTCAAAGGATGTGATTCTGCCCCTCTGCTTTGCTCTGGTGAGGCCCCACCTGCAGTGCTGCATCCAGCTCTGGGGTCCTCAGCACAAGAATGACATGGACCTGTTGGAGTGAGTCCAGATGAGGGCCACAGAAATGATCAGAGGGCTGGAAAGACAGGCTGAGAGAGCTGGAGTTATTCAGCCTGGAAAAGAGAAGGTTCTGGGGGAGATCACATTTCAGTACCCTGAGGGGGCTTATAAAAAGGAGGGAGAAGGATTTTTTATATGGGCAAATAGTGACAGGGCAAGGGAAAATGGTTTTAAACTAAAGGAGGACAGGCTTAGATTAGATGTTAGGAAGACATTCTTTACTCAGGGGTGATGAGGCACTGGAACAGCGTGCCCAGAGAAGTGGGCAGGATGCCCATCTCAGTAAGTGTTCAAGGCCAGGTTGGATGGGGCTCTGAGAAACCTGATCTAGTGACTGGCACCTGTATCCCTGGTAAGGGAGCTGGAAACATGATATTTGAGTCCCTCCCAACCCAAACCATCCTATGATTTTATGATTATATGATTCTATAAAATAAATTAAACCAATTATCTCATTTATCTATGACATAAATTAAACCAAGATGATTCCTATGGATGAGATGTATCTTTTAGTGCACCAGAAAGCCAAGAAATGGAATAAATTAACCTTATGCTCCGTCACCATGACAAGAAGAGAAAATGCTGTCCGACTGGTCAGACTTGAGTATGCCAGCAGACACACCAATGACACAAATTTTCTTCAGAGTAGTGGACTAAATGTTCTGTTTTTATGATGCGAGCCACTGATGCTTCAGAAGATGATGAGAAAACAAACAAAACCAGCAGGAAGTTTTTTTCTGACCCTCTGTTAATTGAAAAGTGTAAGCTCTGATTAACATAATTATGTTAAAACTTAAGCATTATGAGAAGAGTGTTGAGATAATAGAAAGGATTCTGAAGCCAGATCACAAAAAAGAAATGGAATGAAGAGACAAAAATGGGATGAGATTTCATAGTTCATAAAGAAGAGGTTGAAATTTGGGTTTATTGACAGTTAGAAAGAACAACTATGCAGACAGGCTGTCCTGAAGCCAAAAATGTCTCTGTGAGGTTGCATAAGAAGTGCATTTTTAAAAATATAGCCTGTAAAATCCAAACCTGTGTTTTGATAAGCCTTTCCACTTTATCAGAGCTGAATTTTTTTATTTCTACTGCTGGACACTGATCTGTACAATAACAATAATGACAATGTTGCTAAAGGCTTCTTGTCCAACGCTTGCATCCCGAGATTGATGAAGTATGTCAACTTGTTTAAGGCACAGAATATAACCGATTACTTCGACAACATCACAATCCCAATAAGGCTGATTTTCAAGTTCTCTGGTCACGTATTTGGCTCTTCATTTTAATCTTGCATCCACCTTTCGAGTTGTGGTTACCATATTTGGATGTAGCAACCAGCTATGAATTAATGGAAGGCTATATTTGTTCATGCTGGCATCTGGAATATTTTATCAGCTACTGTCAGTCTACCACATAAGGGTGAAACATGGATCATACAGTTATTAATGTAGGAAAAAGCTGAACTAGTTGTTCGTTAAGAATGATGGTATTTGAGCATTTCAGCTGTTTAATTGAAGCTGTGGTAAGTTCTTCATCAGCAAAAATAATGTGGTCAAGGTCCAACGAGTGTCTCCATAGAGCTCTCTAGTTCCCATTGCACTGTACAGGAGGAGATAGCAATGGAGCCTTCCAGCTTTATAATTTGTGAGACAAAACCTTCAGGACCTTGTACTGCTCTGTGCAGATGGCAGCCCTGTGCTGATTTCATAGAAGCACAACAAATCTCTCTCTCTGTGAAAGGCAAAGGAGGCTGAAGTCCTCTACTAGATGAAGAGCAGCCCCTTCATCTTTCTTTCTTCTTCTGCTTTCCTGTAGACACATTTGTAGCATTTGTATCTGTGGGGCTGCCAAATTCTCTAAAAACGGGTGATACTTAGACCTGTATAAGTGAGACAGAAACTTATTTTTGGTGTTTTTTATAAAGGTGTCCTGACTGATTTGTAATCACTGTGAGCACTGCAAAGGAAGAACAAAATAAGGGGTTATCAAGAAATGAAGAGGAAATAAGAAGACAGGCTACCTAGTGTTTCACAGAATGTTTGTTGACATGATGAAAACAAATGAAAATTATTTGCTTTACAGCAAATCGTGCTCCAAGTGCTACCTATGTACTTTGCTTGCCTGTCACTGCAGCTGCAGCTGTCAGCCAAGCTAACTGGTAGGTAGGATAATTTTGAAATATTTTACTTCAATAAAAATCTAGTTTGTGCAAGGGAGACAAAGAGCTGACATGTTAAGAAATGATGAGCTGTGATGAGATACTAATTTCCAGTGGACAACAGGGACTTAAAATCCTTAAGAAGATACATGCTTCAGAAACCCAGAAATTTGGACACTCCTTTTCTGCCTCCTTCAAGACATACAGTGGGTATATTACTCAAACAAACGTCTTCCAAAAAAGTCTTTTTTTTTAACTTGTGCTCTCAATTTTATAAACTCCTTTCTTCCTCAAGAACCAAGTAAATGAGATTCCCTGTCTCACATGCGTTTTATTTTCAGGTTCTTCTGCTCTCAAAGACTTGTGCAAGCATGAGACCACAAGCGCTCATGTTCTTCATTCAGGCAGATCCACTTATTTCTCATTTCTTTGGATGAATCAATAGGCAGTAATTGTTGGGATTTTTGTTGATCCAAGGCCTCAACTTGCCCTCACTTAGAAATTTTACTTTAGAGAGTTACAGTAGGATTCCTAAAGTTTACTTCCTCTGCTTCATCCTACAAAGTAAAGACACAGAGAAGGGGGACTAAGAAATAATAAAAAGCCTGTCAATAATATTCTGCTTTTGAAATGAATATATATACACACGTTACTTTGCTCTCAATGTAACAGGGCATAAAGGCTTCATCTACTTCCTTTTCATGATAAAAATGCAGCCATAGAGGCCTGGTGTAACAAAGAGTCGGACTTTCCAAGTATGTTAATTCAGTAAGTTTGGAAAATGTGTGATTGTAGAAAAGCAGAGAGACATGCGTGTGGATAATTGTTACGAAGTTGAATATTTGATATTTTGATTTATTTAAACTTAATGAACCCCAGAAAGCACTTTTAGTGTTTACTTTTTCCTCATTTGACTCTAATTAACCTTTCCCATGATTCAGATGTCTGACAAATGTGTAGGGCTGCAGGGCTAAGTGCTTTTTTCCATGATTGACTTTAATTAAGCTTTCTCTAAGCTTGAAACCCTTGTAAACTGAGAGAACTTTATTTTAATTGCCTTCTGCCAGATTTACTTATGCTAGACAAATATTATAAATCAAATACAACACTATTAGAAGTATGATGAACTGACTTGCAAAGCAGTAGTCTGCCATGGTGAAATGCATTACACTCACCAAAAGTGCTGCGATGGGAGAAAAAATGACTGATTTCATGAAGGTTACTTCTGGAGCATAAGCAGCTTTTCTTTTTCTGCAGTGTAGTTATATGAAGACACCAAATTTCAAAGTATTGCTATTCTTCTCCAGTTTTGGTGGAAATATGTCATATTCATTCATACTAGAAATTATCAAGTGGATCCTCCAAGAACTTATTTCATGCTTTGGACTGATCAATAGGTCTCTGTTGCAGCTGGTGGAATGAGTCAGTTCAATCTTAATTAGGGGACTTTGTCACCTAAATCACAGCATTTATGCTCCCTGACTCTGTCCTAAAAGGGTCATCAGGAGAACCAGACAAACAGGCACCAATGCTTGTACAAGTAAATGCTGATTTTATTTTTCAAAATACTGCACACAGAAACATGGTTCAATAGCTCTTTGCAGAAATAAATGAAAGATAGTCCATAAATTTTAAGTTCAATGTAAGTTTTATCCAAAGGTTTGTAATCTTTTTTTAGTGCTTCCTGTCAAATGGTAGCATGTTAAGTTGGTTCATGGATTGGAAACATCCCTTCTATTCAAACAAATGGCAAACGCTATTTTCATTCTATGTTGCATTGCTATAAATTGAACTGTGAAAGAGGCATCGTGAGTAGCACAAAGGTCATATGCTGCACATTTTGGGTGCTTCTCCGTCAGATATTATGTCCTGAAGGATCAGCTGAGCTATATTTACTTAGCTACACTTCTCCTATACCATCTCCTTGTGCTTGATGGGAAAGGTGTGGCTCTTATGCCAGCATGCCATCCTGAGAAAACCTTTTGCATTTGCTGTGGCTGAAATGCTTATCCTTAACAGAAAAAGTTCTGGGGAGCTTTTGTTAGAATGAAGCCTACCAAAACTGTCTTTGGGATTAATTACAGTATAGCACTGGTCTTGAAATAAGGGTCAACCTTTTCCTTCAGTAACCAACAACATGAAAACAGATATCAACAGAGGTTAACCATGATGTCTCAATTGTGATAGCTCTGTGTTTCCTTCCAATTTTAAATCCTTTTCTAACACAATGTGGAATCTTGTAAATGATAAACAAAACTATTATGAATATGGCTTAGATTAAGTTAATTCCCAAAACTGAATCCTTACATCTGAGTCCACAAACAGTGCAAAGAAATGTCTGAATATTTAATCATATTATATTAATATGATTAACATATACAAAACGATGTGTGTGCAACTATACATTTATATATGCAACTATTTAAAACAACAACTTTATCTGAATACAGATCCTTCACAGAGTGGTAGACTGACTGCTCCATTAGCTGTATTTATCCAGCTAATATATGTTGCTAAAGCTGTTGCAGCAAAAAGGTCTCCATGGGGACCAGCTTTGGTTTAGAAAGAATAATTAAGTTTCTGTACCCTGTTGATATTCAGCTTCCAAGAGTTTTAATAAAAACACTGTACCAAGGTGGCAACTTTCAAACCCCATCCCAGGATGACAGAACTCTTTAAGCCAATCAAAAAGCAAGTGCCAGAGCCTGAACAAAGCTGTTAAGTCAGGAGGATAACTGTTAGTTTTCCTAGATCCTGCAAGGATGGTGGGCTAGCTCCTGAGTTTGACAGATTGCCAGTTGGAGGACTTGGGAGAATTTTCAAGGTAAGCAAGGATTCATGTAGAGAGGTGCACAATGAGGAACTGCTGCAGAAAATAATTTGTTTGAAAAGTATTCTTAGCCCTCTAAACAGTAGAGTATTGTTTTTAAAAAATGGATATACTTGTTGTACTGAGGCTTTTTTTATTTTTGTGAGTCTTTGTTTAGTCAGAGTCACAATTATTCATAGGAAAAAAATCTACAGCCATTTCCTAGTTTTAATTAATTCTATTTTACATCCTGACACTTTAACTTGCTCTTGATCAGCTTCTAAGTGATCTGTTTGACATGTCTATCTTTAATTCAGAGTTATTGTCAAATCAGTTTGCAATTTATCAGCAATGTGAAGAGTAACTCTAGCCAGAAATGCTATTTTTCTTTTCAGAGTGAAAATAAGCTATTACAAAAGGCCTGGGAGACTTAAGAAAAATGGTACTGTCATCTGCAATTTCTGAGTGCAAGAACCCCTTCAGATTTCTAGGAAGATTTTTAAGCAATTTCTGCATTCAATAAACATGACAATTGTCTGACTTGAATGAAAAATGTTGCCTAAATTCCACTGCCTTATTTAGACTGGAGGCCCTGCAATCTATTACAATCTATCCCATGTGCTTGTTTTGTGGATCTGTTTTCAGTACCATGCTTTTACTGGGTGAGAGTGCTGAAAAGTAGTATTGTTCTTAAACAATATTTGCAATTACAAATCAAATAGTAATGTCTGCCTCAAAATTTCCTTTACATATATTTAAAAAACTCTGTAAAATAATTATAATATCCAAAAAAAGAGCTCTGTCTTTCAGCTTTTTTGCTGTATATAAAATCCCAGGTACAGACAGTCATATCTCTTCGCTATTGACTCGTTGCTATTTCTGTGTAACCATTCTTCCATCTTCCAGCAAGCTGGAAGAGAGAGAGAGGGGTCCTTGAGAACAAGGACCTTACACGGAAATGTCCTTTTCTAAAACTGATTAAACTACAACCTATGCACATTTATGTTTCTTCCCCTGGTTCTGTGAAATTAAACTGGAATTGCAGCTGAGCCAAACATTTTGATGAATTGCAGGTTTATAAGAGAAACAAAAAGGGCAGAACTAGGATAATTTTGCAATTTAGTGAGGTTGGCCAAAACTGGCACGAAGTTTTGGTTCAGAAGGAGAAATGAAGGAAATCCTCTCTATGAGTGTTTCATTTCAAAATGTATGCCATACAATGCTGTGCATTTTCACAGATTTTTTTTTTCAATTTGGAATTCACTAATTTCTTTATGATTATTAATAAAAAATTTTAAAAGCAAAAAACATCACTGGCATAAAAAAGCTCACAGCAGATTTCTCTAAATTATATCCTTCACATTTTGGTTGGGATGCTGAGTGGAAAATAAATTAATCACACAGAAGCTCCCTAGTGGGCAGAGTCTGGTTATTTTCAGGGTCATGAGCATTGGTTATTACTTAAACCATATAACTCAAAAGTCTGCACAGAAAGGATGTGACTCTGTATATTGGTATTTCCAAAGACTGAGCAGAGCTGAGTAGGTAGGGCCTATGAGCAGTGTGTTCATTACCCATCCAGTAGGCACCAAGAATATAGGCAGGCAGCAATTCCCTCTGGCACTCACAGTTTGAATTAATGATATTTAGAGGTGATGGGGATTGGTGCTATTCCCTCTGCTTCTGTGACCACCATGCTTACTCCTTCAGTGTAGACTGTCCATTCCCCTTTTAAGTGCTGCCAGCACAACCCCTGTTTCATTCCTGCTGTAAAGTCACCTGTACCCTGGTACACCTCCCATCAATATGAAATATTGGGCATAAGGGCACACCAGCCTTACTGTGAAAAAGAGCAGTGAAAATGGATCCCCCCATGCCCATGTGTCTGTCTTTCATCTGCAGTACTCAGGGCTAGATTGTTCCTTTCTTTCCAGAGAAAAAGCAAAAAGGAAACCCAAACAAACCCCAACCAATCAAACAAAGAAAACACCAACAAAACCAAAACCAAAAAACAAAACAAAAAATAACCCCACCAAAACCAAAAAACCAAAACCAAACCAAAACAAAACAGAACAAAGCAAAAAAAACCAACCAAACAAACAAACAAACAAAAAAAAAACCCAAAACAAAAAAAACCAAAAGGGGGAGAGAAGAAACACTGAAACACTAAAATAGTGAAGGATATAAAAAACCCTACCAAAGGAGGACATGATGGGTACATTTTTTTCCAATTAAGTGCAAGGATTTTGAAATTTCGTCTTGAAAGCAGTGATTATTTGAAAAAATGCAAAAATATGAACTTGTTTAAAGCATTTCCTTGTTCCTGGATTAATGGGTTAAAATAATAATCTGGGTTGTTGCTCTGATTTTGCTCATATGAAACTTACCTTCATAAAGTAACTTGCCATATTGCTGCAGCTGCCTGGATAATGTCTGTTCCTGTGTTTGTCATTACCAAGCAAAGAGACCTGCCAAATTATTCAAAAGTGTATTGCAGTCCCAGCACCTCTTATTATTCTGTGCACTCCTTGTTCTCGTTCCTTTCATGTTGTTCTGATACACAGGGATATAATGAAGAAGTTACATAACTAATTAAAACAGATGTGTTTTTCATAAAGACTTTGGAATTGATTTTTTGAGAACGAACAAATTCAATTCTCAAGTGTATCTCAACAGTATTTTAAAAAGTGTTTGATTTACTCATTTTAGCTTTGGGGGGTGCTGTTCCCATCTGGATTTTTCCAAAGACTTAAGGTCTTACCTTGGGTTACTTGCACTGAGTGTGGATAAGCCATGACTGTTTGAGCATGCTGTCAGATCAGAAGCAAAGGTGTAACTAATGTAGCCATCAAAGGATCTCTAAAACTGACAGACTGTCTCTGCGGGATTTTGTAATCTGTTTTATTCATACCATTATTAAGATGTAAGTATAGCTTAATTTTTATCATAAAGTGTATAAATGAAAGCAGTTGCAATTCAGACAGGGGCTTTGATGGAGGGCTCACTGAAATCACTGAAAAGGCACATGCTGGTTCCACTGATCATGGATGAATATCAAACACCACATGGCATCCTACTGTGATTACTTGTTTTAATGAAAAAGTTTGTGATAAATTTGTGAAAAATTTGTGAAGATTTATAATGTGCAAAGGAAAGAAGGGTTAAGAAAACCAGGAAAAAATATTTCTTATATAAATCAAGGTTTTTCTAGTGTCTAGAAAATTCACAAGTCTAGAAAGACTTGTGAATTTTCTTCTTTTTAAACAGAGATCCCAAGGAAATAACCTTCCATTTTGGCTGACTTAATTTTTCAGGTTGGATGGCTGGTGCTTTACCACTCTGTATTTCTTTACCAGATCTTGATATCTTTTCTCTATCTTGTTCTCATATGAGATCAGAAGGGAAAAATCGAGGAGAAAGAAAAGGAAAGTTGTATCTAGTTACATTTTGGGATCAGAATTCAAAACCAAAGAGAAAGCTCAATACATTTTTTCTTGCATGGAAATATTTGTAACAAAGATTTCCATAATCATTATCTACAGAAAAAGTCCTCATTATTAATAGCAGTGGAAGGAGTGGTATTTGAAGAAAAAGTTTCCTCCCTAGTCGTTTATTACAAGATAAATCTTTACAAAATACTGAAATCCAAATTCAAAGAACAGTAAATATGCTTAGGTTGGAGTTGCCACACTTTGAGTTCTGTTTCTTTTTTATATATTCAAAATGTTCATCTGCATTGGAAAGCTTGGTCTCAAATAGCTACTTTTCCATAAAACACACTTTTTAGATCGCATACTTTCAGATTTGGCAAATTGACCCCAGGATTAACTAATTTTCCCCTCTTTTAAACCCTTACATGTCACTCTGCATTCTTACCCCTGCTATGCTCTCTTTGACTGGAGCATTGAATTTCTTGCTCACAGATTACAAATCACAGGGAAAGAAGCTGGAATGAGATTAGACTTGATTAGTAGTGACTAGTGATGTATGGGGGGACTCAAACACCCTTTTTCTCTATGTGAATGACTTGTTGACATTGCTTGTATTGTTCCTTGCTTGTATTGAGCAAGGATTTCCACTTTTTGATCATGGAGTTGTCTTTTCTTTGGCCTGTGGTTGTCGAAACTTGGAAATGCCAAGTGACTGAGTGGTGAGCAGTGGGGATTGCTGTAAGAAATCTCTACATACACATGTATGTATATGTGTGTAGCTCCCAGGCACAGACACAGAATTTTAAAAAATTGAAGTTTCAGGTACTTTTTATGGTGAAATAGCTGCAGGGTGACTGAGATGAATCAAATTACTTGAAAGAACAAAAGTTCAGGGAAATAGGTACAGCAATAATCCCTGTGATTTATGAGCATCGTGAAGGATTTACAACATTCTTGCATCGGTTCACATGATAATTTTGCTTTGGTCACTGCCTTCTGACTCACCATGAGAACTAATTTACAAACCTGAGATATCTGAATCTCAAATTATTCTGTTTATTATTCATGATGAATAGAAAACCATTGTACTAACGTTCCCTTATTTTTATTTAAGATTGAATGAAAATGAAAGTTAAGGTGTCCAAGTTGTACAAAACTTGACATGTGTTATTTTCTTCTGTTTGCAATTCCTGACATTATCTTTCAGCCTTCCCTCATTTTAGCTTTTTTTCCCCAGCTCTTTAGATATGCAACCACCTAATTTACCAAACAAAGAAAAACTTCAAATTCTTGTAAAATTTGATGTCCTCTGCCCAGATACAGATGCCATTTCTCCCTTATTGATGTTACTAAACATTGTTTCTTTCTTTTTTTTTTTTCTTACTGTTCCCATCTACCTTTGCTTTCTGCTGTTCCTTGCACATTGAAAAGTGTGTTGATTAGCACCAAAACACGAAAAATGTGCAGGGAAATGATACAAAAAAGCCGCTCAGATGTCTCTGAAATATTTTGGAAATTCTGTAGCAGGAACACGTATGTCACCTTCTGCCATAAGTATAAATGGCTTCAGCTCATCTCCTAGTTGAAGTGTGAGTTGTATTAATAAGGTGTGGGTTTAAAATTCTCATTTTTATTTTAAAGGTCAGCCAGCACGTACAAGCAGCATACCAATGACAGGAGTTAATCATTTAGCTATCAGAAGATAAAAGCATTAACTCACATGAAATACAGGGACAGCATCACATTGCATCACATTGACAATCATTTTCCTTGGGAAAGCAATATTAAATTTTCATGTGGATTCAGCTACCACAATCAAGAAGTTGAATCAAATGTGAACTTGCAATCATGTAAGATACTTCCTGATAAGTTCATGTGTATCCTGTGATAATTTCACACAATTGTAAATGAAAGGGACTCTGCACATCCTTCATTAAGGGACAGCAGCCTTTAGTTTACCAGTATATACTGGAGAACTGTGACAGCAACTTCACAACTCAGTTTTCCTCCTGATAATTTGTTTAATTATGATAATTAATGATAATTCTGAAAATAATGATAATTATGATAATTACTGATAATTCTACCTGTGTTCAAAGAATGTCTTGATAACTCCTCTCCTCTGGTAAGACAGGATTGAGTAGGCACTGCCATTTAGTCAGTGTTTGGACAAAAGTTAGAAGACCTCTAAAATCACAAAGCTCTTGGAAAAGGAACTATGAGTTACTTATTTTCATGTTCTTTTTACTTTAGGACCCAGTCTGAAAGACTGAGAATAAACATCTTTATGAGTTACTTTTACACTGCCTGTTTGTCTTGGTCAAAGGTTTCTTTGGTCAATATTTTAATAATCAGCTAAGCAACCCTCTTCTCAGAAGGTGCTAAATACTGGTTGAAAAATAGATCAAGAAAGGTATTTGAAGCCATAGATGTCCAAAATGAAAAACAGAAATCCTGAAAAATAAAGGCTAGTTTTTCTGGAGCTACCTCAGAATCTATGTGGCAAACAGGAAATTTTATTTTGCAATACAGGACTGTCGCTATCCAGCTAGAGAAAGAGGCATATACTCACTCCAACTCAATGAGCAACAAAAGAGAGAATTTATTTGAAACGCACGTTTTTTATAGGATAGATCGCTACAGGTAAATCTGATTGGTCTTATGGTAATTCATCTAACTCCATTGGTGGTTTTAGCATGAACGTAACTCAAGGACATGATTCCATAGCATGGCTAATGTTTACAATTCTTTTCCTCAGAGGCTTACTTGTTATGTCTAAATCTCTCTCCGGCTGTGTGAACACAGACACACAGGACATCACACGATTGTCATTTGCCTGCCTGCTGTCATCTGTTCCAGTAGTGAAACTCATTCCTTGGATGGGACAGGCCATAATACTGGCATTGCTCCCTAACAAAATAGCGTCTTTAAAATCTGGCTGAGATTTCATAGGAGTCCTGTCAGCTTCCTGAAATTTACATTCCCAGCCATCCTTGGCAATACTAAAGCAAATTCCCTTTTCAAGGGTAATAATAATAATAAAAGTAACTATAATAATAACAATTTTCTTTTCAAATCATTACAGAAAACTTGCCAGAATAGTCACAAACCCGTACAGAAGTGATGAATTTAAGGAACTTTATTTGGCATGGAAGTTGAGACTATATTGAGAGGAAAATAGGATTGTAAGAAAATGAGAAAGGAATTCAAAACACTGTGTGACAACCTAGACCTGTGCAAAATGCACCAGTGACTAATTACTGGTGTGAACTTACACAGAGCAAGTACAAACTGAAAGCTTTCCCTTTGATGATTTGCTTTCATGTGTGACTGGAAGGACCTGGCTTCTTGTTTCCCCCTGTAGTGGACATTTAGTCCTCAAAGCACTGGGTCAAAATCCTCTTCCTATTCTGGCCTTGTGCCACTGTTTATCCACAGGCACTGGCATTGAATGGAGCTCCTCTTGTTTCCCCCCAAAAAGTGATCTGCTGATTCACCTTGAACTCTGCCCAGGGGATGAGTGTGATAATGTCAATATACTGTGATTTTCAACACCAACAAGTATTATCTGCAGTGGAAAGAGTGTCGTGAAAGAATGGAGTGGGAAAGACTGTGTTTAATGAAAACAAAAACCTGCTGTGAAGGAAGTGTTTAAAATGTGTAGAAGGACACTGTCAAATTACCAAGACTTGCTATTGCATCTCTTATAAAATTATAATAATACAGGGGGGACTTCTTTCTGCTAAGGAAATTACTTGTTATATTTCTAATAATTAAAGAAAAATAAAAACCATAAGACAGACTCAGCAATTCAAGCATCTAATAAGCTTTGATAAACAGCTTCTGTAGAGCTTGTGCAAATACAGATTAACTTTAAAAATGCTATTATCCCCAGCAGACAGATGTTCAACTACTGAAGTTGAGAGACAATTACGGATAGTAAATTGCACGTTGAGTGGTACTGAAGGGTTGTCAGTGAAGATACACATTGAGGACTTCAAATAGCTCTCCCTGGCTCTCTCAGTGCCAGAAGCCTCTTTTTGACAAATCTGCATTGCATTTGAAGGAACAGAGAGGAACTACCTTACCCAGTCACTCTCTCCTGGGACATGTTACGCTCGTGGGAAGACACACAGTTTGCTCATGAGGTGGCCATGGCTTGAAGTTGACCTGATGTTACTTGAATGGTTTCTGTAGCTTTAGTCACTCAATGCAATGAAATGCTCACGAAAAATTTGAATCTTGACTGCCAGGCTTTACCTTTTCTTCCTCAAGCTATACCAATGACAGCACCACAGAGAACTAGCCTAGAGTCACAGAATTTCTTCTGTCCAGGGTAAATGTTCAGTCCAGGGACCAAGTTAAGGAACAAAATCAACTTACCTGTTGTAGTGAAAAAGCTTATAGCCTTCCTATATGCTTAAAATTATGGTGAAAAATTACCTTGTGGTACTTTCCCTAGTTATAGTATATATGGTAGTTATAGTATATATGGTAGATCATTACAATGGCTCTAGGAAAACCAAAGTTTCAATTACTTCTGGTTTATGTTTTTGCAATTTTTAAATTTTGTGAAATAGTTAAGTCAGATCTCACTTTAGTTTTCAGTCTTGTCTGTGTGCTCTGTGGTAGGCACAGAGGCTGACAAACAATTCTGAAAAGCTAGATGAGGAGATTAATTTGCTAATGATTAATTAACATATTTATGTATAGGGGGAAAAAGGAAAAAGAAAAGTCACATATGGCTGAAATCCTGTCTTAAATCCTAAATTTTATACAAAATTAACCTGTTAACATCCAGGCAATTGCTGTATTAAAAAAAAAAAAAAGGTAAAACATTACTATTTGTCCCAGTTCTTCAATGTCCTGAATTATTAGTGGAAGCTGAAGAAGAATGAAAAACTGAGCCCCAGACGGTGATGAATATTTCTATGAGAAGTGCTAGGCAATTGGAATAAATCATTATGAAAAGTGGGGAACGTGTGAAACGGGCAACAAATAACTGGAGGGCACTTTTTTGTTACCAGTCTGTATGAAAGTCTTCTTGTAACCATGGCAACTGGAAGGCCACATTTACAGCATTGCTACCAACAAATATTGAAGAGTAACTTACAGCACTTCTCTCATTCAAGCAATATTGGCTGCTTTCCCTGCTGTGCCCTACAGACCTGTCCTCTGACCCCAGGCTCCTCCCTTCACAGGGACAATCTGCAATAGNCAGCGAGCTGTTTAGGTCAGAAAAAAAGCCTGCACTACACCAGACACATTTGCCATGGGTACGTTTTTTCTATTTACAGTGATTAAGAGAAAAATAGAATTTTTTGCAGACAAATAACTTTTTGATAACACAGAGATTCTAATACCATGTTGTGGAAAATGGAGAATCCTAGNTAAAACATTACTATTTGTCCCAGTTCTTCAATGTCCTGAATTATTAGTGGAAGCTGAAGAAGAATGAAAAACTGAGCCCCAGACGGTGATGAATATTTCTATGAGAAGTGCTAGGCAATTGGAATAAATCATTATGAAAAGTGGGGAACGTGTGAAACGGGCAACAAATAACTGGAGGGCACTTTTTTGTTACCAGTCTGTATGAAAGTCTTCTTGTAACCATGGCAACTGGAAGGCCACATTTACAGCATTGCTACCAACAAATATTGAAGAGTAACTTACAGCACTTCTCTCATTCAAGCAATATTGGCTGCTTTCCCTGCTGTGCCCTACAGACCTGTCCTCTGACCCCAGGCTCCTCCCTTCACAGGGACAATCTGCAATAGGGCCAGCTGCGCCCTGCAAGTCTGCATTCCTCACTCTTGTCAAGTGGACTGGCATGCAGCATTCAATTTTTCTCCTTATTTACTCTGTTTTCAGTAATAACATTGAAGTTTTACAAAGTGGTCCAGCTAACCCACGTGGGACAGGAGGATAAATCTGATTTAAAAAAGAAAGAGTGTCATCTAGAAGAGCAATAAACAATGTGATAATCAAAGGTCAAATGATGCACTGAGATGTCCATGCACACCTACTTTTGATCCCTGTACCAAAGCATTCTGGAACAAAGGTAACAAAAATTCAGTTTCTTTTCATTTTTTTGTCCACAGACTCCATAAGTGATGCCTGTATCCGAGTCTTAAATTAAACAACTAAAAGTACTTTGTGTGTAAATGTACATTTTCTAAAANAGAATCATCAAAGTCCAGCTCCTGTACCTGACAGAACAGCCACAAGAATAACACCATGTGACATAGAGTATGTAAAGGACCATCATTGTTTTCATTTATCTGTCATAGTGTATTGAAATTACCTGTATTTGAGTCAGTGTGAAGTCATAAAAACAAATTAATATAAACAATTGCTGCTTAGTATGATCACTTATTCTTCATAGTGAATTTTAGACCTTTCTGCTGCATGAATTGTTATTAACATTAAATTCTTTGTCCAGAAGGAAACTTCTTATATAATAGGATTTGTTTTTCTTACAATGTGATAGTAAAAAGAAAAAAAATTAAAATAATAATTCTTCTGATTATTCCGCTAACATTCATCAATAGCCGTAATATTTCATTAGAGAACCAGCATCTAGTACTTACCCTGCATGGGTTCTCAACACTTGTTATTCTGTACCTATGTTTGCCTCTGTGGTGTAGAATCCATTNGTCCACAGACTCCATAAGTGATGCCTGTATCCGAGTCTTAAATTAAACAACTAAAAGTACTTTGTGTGTAAATGTACATTTTCTAAAACATATGGAATTATTTTAAATTTTACTTTAATTCTGAACTCCATATTTTAATGCGTTTTTTGGGGGTAGTGCTGGTCTTTTTCCTTATTGGCCTGGAATACTATATATCAGAAACCACTACCCGTTCTCATCAAACAACTTTCCAAATAAAAAAACTTTGAATCCATTTAGAGGTTTTAGTTAGTGGAGTGGAAGTAANTGTATTTGAGTCAGTGTGAAGTCATAAAAACAAATTAATATAAACAATTGCTGCTTAGTATGATCACTTATTCTTCATAGTGAATTTTAGACCTTTCTGCTGCATGAATTGTTATTAACATTAAATTCTTTGTCCAGAAGGAAACTTCTTATATAATAGGATTTGTTTTTCTTACAATGTGATAGTAAAAAGAAAAAAAATTAAAATAATAATTCTTCTGATTATTCCGCTAACATTCATCAATAGCCGTAATATTTCATTAGAGAACCAGCATCTAGTACTTACCCTGCATGGGTTCTCAACACTTGTTATTCTGTACCTATGTTTGCCTCTGTGGTGTAGAATCCATTGCTTTATTTTATGAGAAAAAAAGAAAAAAATCATAATGTTTTAACAGATATCAAATTCACAATCATTTGTGGGTTTTTTTTCACCTGAATGGCAACCAGATTCCATAAGCCCATCTCTCTCATTTGTTTTTGTGCTCTAGGAGTTTCCTCAACTTTCCTCAATTTGAGATTCCTCAAATCAATTGAGGAATTGAGATTCCTCAATGCATCATTCCTTCAATGATGCATTCCATCATGAAATGCCCACATTTGTCATGAATAAGAATCTGTCAATGAATTTTTTTTTAAATCCTACTTTGAAGAGAAATAGCTCTGGGTTTCGAAATGCTTGCTTCAACAGTTAGCAATTCCACCCTCAAAGTCAAATATACTAGTATTAAAAACTCTTTCAGTCCCTAAATGCTGATTTGACAAAAACAACATGAAAGAAGGAAGTGTGATTTTAATTTTCAAGGCGCTGAGGCCTCGCAGTTGGTGTGGATTTAATTTAAAATATTGAGTTTTCACTACTTTGGGGGTCCAGGCTGTGCTGTTTCCTATAATTGCCCTGATGAACAATTATCCCAACCTAAAGAATGCAAAATACTTGAAGGAAAGCAATGAACCCAAGTTAATGTCAAAATCAATAAATCCCCAGCTGGGAGGAAGAATCACTCTCTTCCGTTTCCTGGAAAAGTTAAAGCTGCCACAAAGTGCAAGCCTTCCAGTTACCTGAAACTAGTAACTAGGTCTTTGTCATGTCAAGAGCTATGAAGGACAAATGCAAACTATATACTCTCTGAAATGTTTGGATTTAGAGGATAGCCACAGTTGGTATGGTGGCGGGGTTTTTTAATCTGTTTTATTTACAGGAGAGCTGCTAAATGGCCTGGGAGACATCCTGCTGGGAGACACTCTCATGCCTTTATCCCTAACACTGCCTGCCTCCCACTATGTTCCACTGGCTCTTCTTGGGAGTTTGCAACAAGGTAAAGCAGCTCTTTATAAATGAGCATGAAAATGCTGCAGGTGCACAAAAGCACTCCCCAATGGATACTGTGTGGGCAGAGGCTCCAGTTCACCTGTTACTCAAAAGTGAGCGTAACATGAAGAACATATTGAGTATTAGGCTGTTTGTTGAATCAAGTTGAATCAAGACCCTGCACCATTAGAGTAAAAAATACATTTTTTTCTTCCAAATACCAAGTATTTGGTTCTTACTTGTAAGCCTAGCTCATTGAAAGGATTATGTCCCTCTATGTATAATTGGGTGGCTGACGTCCTTTCATATCATTTTTATTTTACTGTTTCTGAATCGGAGCCGGCCGAGGTATTGCGCAAAAACATTTCTGTCTCCCAGCTCCCTGTTTCATATGACTGAAGCAATGAGTTCAGCACAGCATGATGGAGAAAGGGCAGATTGAACAGATGATTCAGAGGTGAGATGAGGACAAACCTGTGTTTGAATTGGAGGGTGAGGAGGGGGTGGTGCTTGAGTTAACTTATACAAGGCTTTCACACATAACTCATTTTTTTTCTTGTTTTCAAACTCAGCTTGTTTTTCTGAGCATGAAAGAATTGCTGGAAATTTTGTTTGCAGCTATTTTGATAGTTAGCAACAACAATTCATTATATTAATTCCACACAATTATAATTTTTTCACACCAATGTTAAATAGTTTAGTTGAACACATGCTATATATGTCCTGATTTGGTTGATTTAAATATATTTACTATATTCTGTACCAAAACAATATGGAAAACACAGCTTTGACTCAGCAGAGAATTTAGTAGTAAACAGGTCAGAATAATTACTTAAGACAGGTTTTAATTTGCTTGATCATGAAATATTCATAGTCATACGTAAGAATAAATGTCAGTACTGCAACATCTTCTTTTGATATCTAGGACATTACCTGTGAATTGTTTGAGCAAGTATTTCCTTGCATAGACTGAGGTAACATTTCTGCCTGCAGTAATGTGCTAAACAGCTTTGTGTGTGGTGCTATCCTGCACTAATCAATCCTCTTGGCTGAAGTTATGATTATTATTCTCATCACTGGCTTTTGTAAAACAAGGGTAATGCTTGCTGGTGAGCAGAGATTTGACATTTGAGCCCTCTAAAAAACTTGCACGATACTCAACATCTTACACTTGCATGTAAACTTAGTACAAGACAAAGCTCTTTCTTGCTGTAAAGGCAGTCTATTATACAGGCACCATATCCTCAAACTAAGTGGAACAAAGCTAGAAGTTGCTTGGGAAAAAAATTTTTAAAGTCTGCTTAGTTGTCAGAAACATATTAATTCTGGATGTTGCTTTTAGTTGAAATTTGTATGCAATATTAAATTGCATGTTTACATCCAGATGTTAATAGCACACTCAGTAGGCAGTGAGAACTCATGTAGAGAGCATGGAGGTTTGCATTGGGCTGTCTAGCAATAGTGGGCCAATTCCCAGCTGGAATAAGCTGGAGTAGATCCTACTGAACTTTACATCTACTGCATGTGTCTTAGCAATTATACAGCTCCAAGCATTTGCCCAGACCAGTGTCAGGAGACAGCATGAGGGTAAAAGAACCTTTGGTCTGATTCAGTGCAGACATTTTTATGTGAATAGGGAATATTACTATTTTTCACTATTGTTATATTGTTATTAATGGTGAATTATTGCTGTTATTATTTTTAAGCCAATATAGACAAAGCCTAGGCACACATTATGACCCACAGATAAGCTTCTGCCAGGGGATGAGCTATCGTGGCAGCACTGGGACTGGGCTTAGCAAGTGCAGAACAGCTTTGCCCTGCACACATGCATCATAAACCTGTGCTTGTGGCATCCTCACCCTTTGGAGTACCAGTGAGTTGTTGGTGGCACCCATCTTGTGCCTCGTTGATGCTGGAAATAATTTGATGCTGTTCTTGTGGGCTCCACCTGGACTTACTCAGATGACACATGAAGCAAGGTTTGCATCCTTCTCAGCCCAGGCATCACAGGTATGATCCCCATCTGAAGGCTTGGTGTGAATAATGCACTCCCCTTCCTTCTGGCCATCAGCTGGTGAAACAGGGATCAGAATTGAGCCCAGAGTTTCCAGGAGGAGTTTGTTCATTCAGTACATCAGTGAATTGTGAGCCTATGTGTACAAACATGCTCAGAGTAGCAAGCTGTTATCATCTCAGCCTTAGTAAATATCAGAATCTGGTGTTCTAACTCTGATAAGAGATACCTTTCTCCACCAGTGCATTTTGTTTGAATTCAGAATTTCTTTTTTCAGATACAGCATAAATTATATACATTGTTCCTCTTACATAAGTAAGTATAACAGAATCTAACCCAGGTTTTGCAAACAATCTGTTGATAATGAAATAGAAAAACACTTTTTTCAGATCTACATTAAATTGTCTTTTTTTGGGTGAAACCAGTTGGCTACATATCTGTATAATGCTCAAGTCTCATGGGAGGCTAGAAACATATTTTTTAAATGCTTCTACATATGTCAGAGGAGATTTTTGCTTATTAATTAGCACCTTGAGAAGACTGTTTCAAGAATATGTGTAGGAGTGGTCTACTTAATTAGGGACTATCAGAAACCTTAGATCAACATAGTTTAGATGTACATTAATTTTTTGATGTCTATTATTTCATCTAGACACAAGTATTTATTAAAATACTTGACCTAGTTCTCAGCTTCAGAATCTGAGGCTACAGGGACTTTCGTATCTCAGCCAATTCAGCATGTTGGATGTTACACAGTTATCAAGAGCATCAATATTAAGAATAGAAAAATAAATAAAAGTATTAAGGGAATATTCTGATCAAGTAGACTGGCTAGCAGCATCATATTTCCACTATGAATATACAAATTAAAATTAATTAAGAAGAAGAAAGTAGATAATTAATACTGACCACATTTTTTTTACTGTTTTATTTCCTCTTTTTTTTTTTTTTTTAATTTTAATTCTTTGCTATAGTTATTCCTTTTTCTGGCAGTGAAGAGTAGATGAGCACCTGGTAAATTTTAGAGTGCAATAGCAACCTGGAACAAATAAACCTTCTAAGTTTCCTGCCTTCCTCCTGAAAAGAGGATAATTCATACAAGGGATTCCAACACATAGAAAAGTATCATAAATGAGTCTGTATGTTTTTTAAGTTGGAGAGACTAAGGTCTCTATCATAGTGATCTAGTTTTTAGGTTAGTGTCTCAGGTGATGGCCTCAGAGATATGTCACCCTATGTTTTCATGGAAAGTTTCAGTGCTGTGAAAGAATTTGCTTTTTTATTCACCAACCTTTTCATTGTTCTCCTTGATTACTTCCTATTCCATATTCTGTTTCTATGCAATCGTTTTCATAAAAGTAGTAAAATACAGACAAGTCACTACTATAATTTCGTATTATCTTTATAAATAAAAAAAAAGGAATTTAATTGTAGAGTGGATTGGACACCTGAGCAGGAAACTAGCCCAGTATAAGCATGAATGGGCTTTTTACTGTACCAACATCACTGTTATAATAAATTCCCTGCTCACATATCCTGCTCCTGTATTAGACCCCTGCCTCAAAGGTTCCCTATTTCTGCTCCCAGATGTGTTGGTTCTGTGAAGGTCCAGAGTAATTTGTTGTTGAGGAAGAGTACTTTTGAAGCAGGATGGGTCATGTGAGGTGCACATGATATGTGTGTCAGGATGTTATTTTAAAAACATTCTCCTTGCTAGTGAATATCAGGAAATCATCCTTGAGACATGGAGGCAACTTCAGATGGAGCAGATGGGGAGAGAGGAGAGTGGAGTGGAAGGGAAAGAAGATATACAGGAAGGATGTGGAGGCTGATTTCTGGCTTCCTGACTCTAACATCCCCAAGGAAAAGGATTTACTCCATCTGTGTCCTACTGCATGCAATATTTTAAAATTCTATATTTCTCTAAAATTAAAACATTTTTGAACACCAAATCTGAGAAAAAACTGCTGCACTGTCCATCTTCTCAGACTCTTGACACTTAACACTTCTCACACTCATGACCAGTCTTGGTGGTCATGGTTTCTCAAAGGAAGCTTATTCTCATGTGTAGTGTTTATATAGGAAAGCCTTTATCAAAACCACAAAACTAAATCTTTACTTTATACAACAAATCAGAAGATAACAGATTTTTTTTATTTCTCTTTGCATTTTCCAATTAGTTCAGTTTTTAATTTGACTAAGTGCCATATCCAGGGACATTTAAGGAATCCTGTTTCCATCCTTTGGTCAATTTCAGTTAGAGGGACTGCAAACTGATCAGAAGATATTTCTCCTCAGTCTGGCTCTGCACAACATAATGTCATGAATACATTCTTTTCTAAGTACCAGGTTCAGGCTTTTAAGGAAAGTTTTATTCCCAGTGAGAAATCAAGCTCTTAACAGCCTATTGAGTTTGAAAATTTCTAATAATTAATCAAATGGATTATTAGATGCACTTGAATCAAGAGCAAACTGGTTTTGATTCAAAGCCCAATCAATTTTGTTCACACCAGTGAGTTGTTTTTAAACAAGGATGTGATTCAGTGATTTTATAGAAGCCTATGAAAGCTCAGTTATCTACACAGATATCTGTGAGGGCAATGTGCTAACCTAGACTGTCAGCATGTCACTAGAACCAAAAATTAGAGAAATTTTAATAACTTAAAGCAATGCTAGAATCATAGAACCATTTTGGTTGAAAAAAAACCTTCAAGATCACAGAGTCCAACTGCAAACCTAACGGTGCCAAGTCCACTACAAGAAGGATTCCAAAAAATCTTGGAAACATGAAACACATCATTGATAGACTAATGGAAATTTTGAATGAAATGAAATTAAATGAAATAAAATAAAATAGTTATGATAATATGCATAAACAGTAATGAGAATATGCATAACAGGCTATTTGAATGTTAGTTACATAGGACAGGAAAAATACTTATGTGCTCATCACTATTCCTAGCTAATAAACATTGCAATCTCTTACATGCATTTCTATAATCATAAATTTTGTAGTAAAAAAACCAACTAATGTAGTGGAACTTTTTTTTCTTGATCTTAAACGCTTCAGCAGTAAAAAGACAATATATATAATATGGAAATCAGGCTAAGGGAACAGCAAAGAGATACAAGGGGACAAACCCCCAGGGTGAATATGCGCTAGAGAAGTATTTATTTTAAAATAGGTCACCTTTGCATCACTTCTTTGATAAATGTTGTCATTATTAAATGTTTATGATAGTGCCTAAGAATATCAACTCAGAACTGAGGTACATGTACAGCTTTTTAAAAAGTCCTGTCCCTTTAAGGTATTTATTATCCATTCTGTCAGATGGCATGAGAGGTAAAGAGACAAATAGAATGGGAATAAAAGAAGAGAATGAGGTGATGATATCAAAAGAGTTCAGCAGAAAGGGGGTGTGTCAACGCTCATTTCACTTCTTTTGTACTAACACATTCAGTTTATACCTCTGCTTGTTTGCTGGGTAGTACTCAGGAAGAACATTTTCTGTTGCCACATCTTCTCTATAAACCTATACAGTAGAGAAACTCTTAAATTTTTTTAATCTCATATCAACCTAGAGATAAGTGTTGATTAAAAAAAAAGATTTCTTGCAGAGGTTCTTGTCCCACAACTGGAAAGCAGGGAACCATATACTGATTCCACCTGTTGGTCCTCATAATGTGAACGCAGAAGATTATTGTATAGCTTCCAAACTAGCAAGGCACTGTATAATATATTGTATTATTATGTATTAACATATGCAGTAATATATGTAGCAATGCATGTGTCCATAGAATATTATACTATAGATAGATCACAAGAAAACATTCCTGATGAATATAATTCTATGCATGTATCCTCAGCATGATACAAGCAGTTTGAAAAGAGCTCTGATGCAACAACTCACTAAAGAATATGAAGGAAATGTACAAAAGGTGTGCAGCACTGCTGTAGAATATTTTGCAGATAGTTGGGTATCAAATTAGAAGTAGGCTACACCAAATTAGAAGTAGGCTATCTGACCTATATCCCACCAGATGCAGAAAATTAGGGACCTCCCATTATACTCTAAATATCCCCACCGAAAGTTGTAGATGTGAATTTTTTTCCCAAGCGCTCCTTTTTTTTAACCCTAACAATGATGAAGTGGAAGGCATTTTGATGGGAGACATATTTTTCCTGCTGACTTACCACTTCTCAGTATTGGTAAACTGCCTACTGATGACTGGCTGAAAGGGCTGATCTGCTGCATGCTTGCAGGCTTGGAATTAGTCAAAGGACACCTAGGGTAAGAACTGGGAATGCTTTTTGATTTTCTGTGCCTCTGAATTAAAACAAGTAAAAATTCAGTTCATATTGTCCCTATTTAATAACTGTCAGGATGAGACATGGGTAAGAGATATTTCAGCCTGAAATGCCTGTGTCTAATACAAAAGACAACAATCTGTTTGCCACCACTTCTTTTTGAACTGAGCATTGAATTATTTGCACATCCCTGAAGAATTCAACGCATCAGACCACATCATGCCGTGTATGCTTCCCTTGATCTAATCAGAACTAATGAATTTTTCTCTCTCCTCCTAACTGTGACACGTGTTTTATCCAGACACTTAAGATGTTGCATCTTTAATGCTTATTATTTGGTCCATGATTAACTGAAAGCTAATAAAAAAAGCTACACCATCCACGTTCTTCACACATCGTTCTTACAACCAGAAAAAATGTTTCTTCTACTTTAAATGAAAAAACACCTTCTTGGAGTAGTCTACCTCAATAGCTCACTGACTGGGCATGACTAAGAAACTCACTTTAGAAAGAGATTAGATTAGATCCTTAATCAAAGCAGTGTGAAGGCAGTGATTGAATCAATAAAGGAACAAGCACACAACAGGGTTTAGATCTGAAGAGGCGAGGAGCGTGTCCCTTGATCCCACATCCTTCTCACACATTTCATAAGGATATGTGTGAGCCTGAGGGGGTAAATAGTCTCCATTTGCTCTGGCCATTAGAGGTAAGGGTGAGGTATGAGGGAACCCATGGGCTCCACAAGTCCTTCAGAGGTAGGTGACAGGTAAACCCTTGCATAGCTCATTAGAGAAACAGCTCAGAATCATGTCAAGGATTTGAACCTCCACTGTGCATTTCCATCTGTCTTCTCATTCCTCCTCCTAGTCAGGAGTGTGAGATTCATTACCAGGATGATTCATATACTGACTGTCAGGGGGTTCATTGCGTGGCAAAAGAGCACTTAGATTCCTGAATGGGAAAATTAAAAATTTGGGGGAGATTTCTCTTCATAACATCAACACTAACAAAAGTGTTGCCCCACCACTTGGGATGAATTTCTGTAATCTTTTTTTTTTTACTTTTCCTGCACATTGACATCCTTGATTTTGTACCACAGGCATGCCTTCAGAAAATTGCCTATTTTAATAATAGTCTATTCTGAAATTACAGAGCATGGAACAAGGAAGAAAATAAAAAATGCTTCAGAATATAATGAAAATCTTCTCTGAAATACTGTGGACTAAAAGATGTTTTGATTTATGACAAACATGATAGGGTCTACTGAAACTTGAGGGTGCACAGATGAAATGACAATTGTATTGTATCCAGACTACTCTGAATACCTGTTGGGTATTTTGTGACTTTGATGACGTTTTGGGCTGTGCCGCCCTCTCTCTGGGTCTCCTCCTTAGGCTCCTCTCTTTGCCCGCCTCTCCTCCCGCGTGTCTCTTCGTGTTTCCCCCAGCCTTGCAGGGCGGGGGGAGCAGCCGCGTCTGGCTGCCTGCCTCATGCATTGGCCTTGAAAAGTTTGCAAAGTTCCCAAACAAAGCCCGTTGTCTAGAATTTTTGCCTTCTCCGAGGTATCAGAAAGTATTTTTTTTTCTGTCTTTACAAGACTCTAGCTCTTTTTAAAGACTTGAGCTGAGTGCTTTTTGAGCTTAAAGTCCACCCCTTTTCTCTGGGTTTTTCCTTGCTTACTGCAGATTTGTGGCCACAGCTTCTTCGGATTTCTTTCTCCTGGTTTGTCCNTTTGTTTCTCATTCACTCTCACACTAAAATTCTAAAATCTTAAATTCTTCACCCTGTGATAGATTACTACTACTACTGCTACATACCTAGTTCACACTTGTGTTCTCCAACTCATCTCAAAGCCTTAGCAATTTTTTCTATGGGACAAAGGTTAAAAACAGTGTCTGACTGGGGGTCAGAGCTCCCTAATACAGGCAGGGAAATGTTCCCTGTGCCCTAGATTCCAACAAATACCTGTCATACCTTAGGTAAGAGATGGTCCTATTAACTTTACATATACAAAGTATTAAAAGCAGTACTTGGAGTACAAAACCGGAAGTCTTCTTGGATTTTTCTTATAGTTGCCAAAGGATGTTTGACATAATATTCATAACTTCTGCTTCAGTGAGACAAGAATAGTTAGAATTTATCTTGAGTACCAAGTTCCTGTCTACAGTACTGTTGAATCCAAACAATAAAATCTTATTAAAACAAAGTTTTATGAACAGGTACCACCTTGGGTCTCCATTGAATTAACATTTTTCAGAGGGTTCTGAGTGAGTAAGAGTCTCGGATTTAAAATGGAAGCTGATCTGTAATGTTTTCTGTATCAATTATTGCAGATGTCTGGTTTTACAATAATGGCCCTGTTTCATACATTTCATATGTTGAGTTGTATAGGCTGTTAGACACTTATACTGTGTGTCTATGTGTCTAACAGCCTATACAACTGTGAGTTGTATAGGCTGTTAGAAGCTTAAGTTCCACAAAGATAAATACATTTTTGTATTCAAAAAATGTTGGATGCAATTCCAAGCTTTGAGCATTTTTCAAAGCTTTAGTTGCCATATCAAGTTAATAGGTAATAGGGGAAGATGACAGGTATCAAGAAATGGATAACAGAAAGAAAAAGAATTGGAGTTATTAAAAAGAAGAATTTTCTTATGAATCTGCTTGCAAAAAGAATCTATTCTGTAGGAAGAGCATCTGGATACTGGCAGAAATAAAACATATGGTAATGTATTTGTAAGATAGTGAAATACATATTCTTTTAAATATGTTGAAAAATATGGCAGATAATGTACACTTTTTATAAATGTCTATAAATATTTATTAATGGAATATATTGGAATGTATACTTGTCAAGTATATGTTTTGTCTTTGAATAAAGAATTCATCATGTGAAATGTTTAGCAGTCTTACTAGATGACTCAGGGGAACAGGATATCTGAGCAGAATGTTAAGTGTGTGACTTCCGTTGATTTTGGCAAGAGAAGGATTTTCATTTTAAAAGTACAGAAACAATACTGCATTGTTTCTGTAACTTATACTGAAAAGCATCATCAGTTAGTCAGCCTCTTTATTACATCCGGAGTCTCAGTAACTATCCAGACAGACAAAAAGGCTCTTTTCAAATTTCTTCCTTATGTATCCAAAACTACGGTACTCCCAATCAGTTCTGACTGACATGTCCCTTTTCTGCAGGGAAACAGACAGTTTCTCTTCATCCCTACCCAAAAATAGAGAAGGGAGTGGCAAATGAAACGAGTATGGAGAGGTGATTATTTACCAATTTGCCACTGTAGTGGGGAAGTGTTTTTCTGTGGGATACTGACTGTCAGTAGGATTTGTAGATTAAGCTAAAGTTAATTAGTCTATCCTTGATCTCTGTAGAGACTGCTTAGAAATAAATGGCCCCTTCTTTTTACTCAAAACAAGCTAAGTAAATATGTTCCTCTGTTTGTGGTTTCTTAAGGCTGAATGTAAGAAAAAAATCACTAAATTGTCTTGTCCCACATCAAAACAATAAAGGCATTCTGAGATAATTGTCCCTTGGTTTCTTTTTCTGTCTGGATAGGAAAGATTCAAATCAGATACATGTCAGGCTTTATTAAAATTTTCTAACTCTCGTGACCCAATTTGAATTTCTGAATTTCAGATGTCTGCATTTAAGGTCTTCACTTCAGCTTAGTAAGTAATAGGAAAAGGATGGCTGTTAGCTCTAGATCTGTCTCTTCTGAGACACGTAGATATCCAACAGAACTACTCTTTATTCACTGTTTTTTGTCATTTAGGGCAAGACTGGGGAAGACTGATAACAGCAAAGATCCATAAGCAAATAAATAAAATGGTGGTACATTAAATGGAGACAGAGGAAAATCTACTAGGAAATATGTATTTCTATTTTTTAAGTTATATAAAAAAGATAAGTTGAAATCAATCCAAAAATGAAAGCATTGTGATGAAAAATATTACCAGAGAATATTCAGTTAGACTTATCATCTGCCAGAGTAGCTGGAGCAGACAGCCTTAGCAAGTCATCAAGAAGTTTTTTGTTAATTACTTCCTTCACTCTGCTGTGTAATCTGGGGGGAGAGATATGCACATACAAATTATGACTGACTTGTATTCTGTTGCTAGACATGAAAACAACTTGTATGCTTTCAAGTTCTTTTAGGTGAAAGTCGCCACATAGCAATGGAAGACACTAGGATATATGTCCAACAAGAAGAAGAAGAAAGGAAACTTCTTACTCATCAGGCATCCCTTTCCCTTATTCTCCTTTTATTTTTATTCAGATTTACAGAAACTTTTAGTGTTTGTATGGGTTTTGGATAGGACATTTTTATTCATAGTAGTTTATGTATGGTATTATATTTTGGACTGGTGACCAAAACAGTATTGATGTTTTAGCTGTTGCTGAGCAGTGCTTACACTGCATCAAGGGTTTCTCTGTTTCTCACTCCATCCCACCAGCCAGCAGGGTGGAAATGCACAAGAGTTTGGGACAGGACACTGATACAAGAGACACTGACTGATCAGAGGGGTATCCCATGACATATAATGCTGTACTCAGTGATAAAAGCGGGGAGAAAGAGGAGGAAGAGGGAAAATTCGGACTGATGGTGTTTGTCTTCCCAAGGCACTGCTAATGCAGGATGGAGCCTGGCTTTCCTGAAAATGACTGAATGTCTGGCTGCATATGGGGAGTACTGCAGATTACACTTCAGATTCTCTCCCCCAGCCTGGTGCAGAGGAATGGGTAAGTGGTTTTGTGTGGCTTAGCTGCCTTCCCACAGTTAACACTCAACAGTGTTCTAATCAGACCATCTTGGATGGTGGTTTAAAAATGTAGAAAATGCCTAATTTTTTTTTTTTTTATTTAAGGAAAACAGCTCCCTTGAAACTTAGCTTGTGTTCTGGAATTATACTATCATCCAGAATTTTAAATATGAAAATTGCATAGAGTAATATTCTTTATGTTCAGCAGTTAATTTTGAACTTCATTATCTTGACAGATTTAATTTTCAAATATAATTAATTAATCACTTGCCAAAGACAAGTGATTTTTAGTTTAAAGCCATTTGAAATCTGAAAATGTGTCCAAGGCCAATATAGCACAGTAATTGATCCTACTTTTATGTCACTTAAAATATGCACTAAAAGAAAAACTTCACTGGGGAAAAAAAATTGCTTCCTGGCTATAACCACATGTCACCATTAAGAAGTTTCTGAGTTGATTTTTTAACCTTTTAAAAGTAATCATGGAAATGCTGATACACTCCCAGTGAATCAAGCACACAAAACCTTAAGTGAGATGTGCTGCAACTCTCTGGGGTGGCCTTTTCTTCCTCACATGTCTCTGTTAGCTAGTCGTGACAGCTGTCATGTGTCCCAGAACAGAGAGGAGCCCCATCCCAGAGCTTCAACCCGTAGCACTGGTCCTACCTGGGAAAGCAGTTGCTTATGAGATGCTAAAAAGCAAGAATAATGCATAGATGTGGCTGAGAGCATCTGTTGCTGACATAAAAGACTCTATTTCCTCTTCTACATCAGGTGGGTTTAGGTGCCACATGGCAGCAGAAGCCAGAAGGAAATATCCCTGACAAGTAGGAGAAAGTAAAAAAGTAGGAGAAAGCATGGCCAGTGGAGTGGATTGTAAAGGTGCCATTTCCAGCCATGTTCTAAATGGATAACAGCAAGATCTGTTTACATTTGTCAAGGCAAGGAAAGTACATTTCCATGATTGAAAAGTAAGCCAGCAGAGTGGACACAAATTTCAGTTTTGTGGATGGTTTAGAAAAGAGTGCATTTGAGGCTGAAGTTACATTGGAACCACCAGTACAGCAGTGTAATTTAGTTTATTGGAAAGGTACATTACACCTCAGCCAGCTCACTGAAGTGCAAGTGGCCACCTCCCACGTCAGCACAGTGATCAGTGTGCGTGCGCTAACCAGGCGTTTGCTGTGCATGACACATTGCCATTGTACTCAGCTATCTCGGGGGGAAAATTTGGGTCTCCATATTGAGCTGAGAGAAAACAAAACCAGCATGATATTCTGCAACTGGTATTTTCTGAATCTCTCTCATTTTCTTTCGCAATGCCAAGAGTGGGGATTCTACTGCATCTGTATTTCAGGCCACCTGCTAAACAAATTAAAGGGTAAGTGAAAGAGCTGCTGTGTATCTTGAAGAAAAACATTTTCATTTTTCCTTTGAAGTACTGCAACACACAATGCAATAAATAAACAGCAGAGATTTTTTTGTGTTCCAATGGTCATGGGTTGTGATTAGGAAGACATAGAGAATATGGTACTCTTTTGGTGAGTCTCTGTAACAGTGTCCTGAAAGCCTTCCCAAGCCCAGGGACTTCCCCAGGGCTATTCCACATCCTTGAAAGCAACTCATCAGGAAGGGAAAAATAAATTTACAGGCTCATGGGTTCATGATTCTTCTTCATTTGCAGGAGAGGGCACAGAAAGGTGGCTGTAGAGATAGTAATGTATGTATTCATGGGCTGTTTTAAAGTAAGTCCACCCCAAAGGAAAAACCAGCATTGCTCCTGCTGTGAGATGGTGAGTAAAAAAAGTATATTTACAATTGCTGCCATCAGATTACAAGCACAATACAGGCCCTGGAAAGTATGCAGACCATGCTTTGAAAGGAACTAAAGCTGAATTTACAGGGGTGTGGCCATGAGGATTGGCAGTGTTTTGTCTTCCATGCTGTGAAAAGAACAAGACTGATACCAACATATGCAAAAGAGGAAGGTTTGTTCACAGAAAGGTTGTCACACAGTCCTTGCTCCCCTTTCTGCTTTGTCATGTCACTGCCAGATGAGGACGTCTTGGGGAAGAGGTGCTGCAGGCTCTTTTCTAGAGACTTTCACCTGTGTAAATCTGAACCCCAAACCACCTCAATGAAAACAGAGAAACAGAGTGGGCAGCAATACTACAGGAAAGTTCTGGAGCACAGAACCCTTTGGTCACATAGCCTTTTAAAGGCAGCTTGGACTCATCTGCTACAACTCAGCCAGCTGTTGTGTGGGGTTCTTTCTTTCTTTGGTGGTTGTTGTTGGACCCCACACAGCTGGAAACCTACCCCCTGGGCCCTTTGGAGGAGGTTCCCTCTCGTGAGTTCTTTGCCAGGGATGAAAAATGAGCAGGACTCACTGCTTCTTGGCCTTCAGGTTGTTGTTTATTCTTTTCTTGTCTTAAGTTTAGTACGCCGTCTGCATGCCAGACTGAGTGTATGAGAAACAAGGCATAAAATGGACAAAATGGCCTCAATACCTAAAACTAAGGTCTTTTTAAAGCTAATCAGCCCAATTACTTTCTAACACGTATCTTGTTTTTACTTTACTACCAATAACTTCTACTAATCTACAGATGTAACACCTATGCAACTGCTTTCTCTAACCAGTGACTTCTTGCTACCAGTACTACAGAAAATTGAGTGGAAGAAGAACAAGAAAGGGATGAGACAACGCCCAAAACCCTCCCTTTTGTTCCTATTCATTCTCATACTAAAATCCTAAAACTCTAAATACTTCACCCTGTGAAAGACTATTACTACTACTATATACCACTACCTAGTTCACACCTGTGTTCTCCAACTCATCCCAAAGCCTTGGCAATTTTTTCCCTGGGACAGAGATTAAAAGCAGTGTCCTGCTGAGAATCAGGGCTTCCTAAAACCAGCATAGAAACACTCTCTGTGCCCTGGATTCCAACACTGTTGTGCCTTCTGATACGCTGTGCTTTATCACAGATAAAGCAGTATGCTGGAGGATGCAGTAGCATTAAAGTATTTCATTTTCCTTGTGGCAGTGGATGATAATGCCTTCCTGAACTTCCTACAGACTACGGAGCTCTATAATATATCTTGGCAACTGTCAAAAAATACTGCTTGGATGTTCATGGCTATGTCACATGGCTCCGTAGACAAATCCTTACTTCTGTTTTTTATAGAATCTTGCACACAGACAGGTAATATAAACATGATTCCAGCCCAGCAGCTTGTCCAAAAGTGGAGGATGCAAACTCAACTTTCTGTAATTCACATCTTTTTGATGCTTACTGCTTGTATGTGTGTTTTCACTCCTCTGCTGTCTCCTTTGTGCTCTTAAATTTTTATTCATAGGTGAAGAGGTTTTTTTAAGTATGTTACATACAAACTGAGGAGATAGAGCTGTCTAGCCAGGCCAGCGTTGTGCTAGAATATGCAGGAAGTATCAGAAGACCTTGAGATAGTTTATGAACAATAACTGTTGCATTTTATTGGTTTGCATTTAATGAGGTACTATTGAAGAATTTGGAAGCATGGCCTTGAGGATCATTTAACATCATGAATCATCCAAATTTAACCTAATTATAGAAGCATAAGAAGAAACTAAAAAAGTTCCACATTGGACTGCAGAAAATAGTTTGCAATTTAACACAAGATGAAATGTCTGCAGGTGCTTTATGAAGAGAATGACTCAGAGACTCAGCAGAAGAAAAGTTAAGCCGCATTCCAAATACTGGATACCCATAATTATGTTGGCTTTAACTCTTTTCTGAAAAAATTCAAACAATTGATACAATTATTTTCTTTATAATATATGGAAAATTATTCAAGATGACATTCCATTCATGTTCATGGGTAAGGATGTGTTTGTAGATTGTGCAGGTTAATATATTTTTCAATATAATTTTATTTTTTACATGATTTTTGGTAACAAACCAAACTTAAAAAAAATCTCAATTAAATATTTTGTGATTATATCCTTGGAAGAAAACACTTCATTGTTGGTGTGTAGCAGTGACCTTCAAGACCTCTTGTGCAGATACTAATCACTGGATGAGAAGCCTAAAAGAAACCTGCCTGTTATGTTTGGGCAGTTTCTACTTTTCCATAACTCCCATTGTGGGTCTACTGCAACAGCCTGAAGCAACTCCAGGGACCTCAGACAGAACATGAAGGAAAGGATGGTGGCAGAGTAGGAGAAATGGAGTCCAAAGCATGAGTGAAATAAAAGCATAAAAAGTATATATTTTGATGTGTAAATGTAAGTGCCACATATTGGATATTTGAATCCTTGCATAAGGGTGTGGTGGTTTCAGTGCTGACCAATCACTAGTGCACTCACTTTCTGCTGTGAGATAGGAAGACAGGATTAGGAGAAAGGCAAAGCAGGCTCAAAACTTCAAGAGAGCATAAATAAAGTTCTATTAACACTAACTAAAAGGAAAAAAAAACAGTATTAATCAAAACAAAGCTTTCTGAACACTTCTCCTTCCCCCATAACCTTCTCTTTCCCACTGACACTGTAAAGAAACAAACCCCAAAATTTCCAGTCAGTTTACCACCTTTAAAATAGTCTTTCTTCAGTTCCCTTAGGGAGAGAAGTCCCTCTTGTTAATGTTATGGAGACTTTTCCACAAGAGGAAAAAACAGTTCCCTTGTGGCTCTCAATGTCCTCACCAAGTACAGCTGCCTGGGGAAAACCTGCAATCGTGAAGCCCCTCCCAATTCCACAAGCCCTCCCATGGCTTGTTTACGGGCCATGTTGACTTATGGGGTGTCATTTAAAGATGAGCTGTTCAAAGGCAAAAGTTCTTATTATCTATCTCTAAAATCATCTTCATCCCTAAAAACAGAGATCTCCTTCCTCTCTCCCTGGGAGCACAGGGTCTCACAACTCCTCTCTCTGTTTGAACTTCTCATGGGATCACAGCTACTTCAACATCTGCTTACTTCAGCATGGAGGCCTTTGCTCAAATTTGAACCCTTCATCTCCCCATGGTTTCATGTGTTATAGGGAAAAAGAGTCTTTTCTCCATAGCTTACAAGAGGATTTCAGCTCCAAAATCAAGGCATCTTCTCATCCCTCCCATCTGAAGATTAACTTCGTCTTCACTGATTTCGGTGTCTTCGTGTTGCTCCTTTACACACTTGTCTCTGGTTCCTTTCTCTCACGGGAGGGAGGATGGAAGGACTGAAGGGGTTAACATCTTGCCCAGGGCCTGCAGATGGTCATGTGACCCTTGCAGTGGGAGCTGTGGCTGGGCTGTGTCAGGATTGGCATTCCATTCCAGCCACAGGGCCACTCTGGTCTCAGCTGCATGATCTCATGTGTTTTTCACAGACGTATGGCCAACTTCCTAGTGGTTCCACAGACTGTCAGTTACACAAAAACTGTGTACAGTTTTTACATCATTCATCATCTCCCTGAATATGTCCTATTTCAAGCTACGACAAAGGGTCATGTCTCAGCTGTATCCTTGTCTGGTTTTCAGTTATGTTATTCAAGACAATCACAATATCATACAGATACTTCAAAGGAGAATGATCTAAAGTGTTACGACTTTCCAAAGGAAAAGACTTAAAAATCTTACACAGTTCAGAACAAGATTAAAGTAGAACATACTGTAGTCTTTAAATCTATAAATGGATGCTGCAAAAAGAGAAACAACCCATTCTTCATTATCCATGGGGAACAGGCTTATTTAAAATAAGATGCATTTCTAATTTAAAGGACAGTTAAGCCCCGGAACAAATTTTGGCAAGTGTTCCATACAGGAGAGGTTTTCAGTACCAGCCATTTGTTAGATAATAGATAGTCCCTCTGGATGAATTTTATAATATCTGAAACACTGCAATTCAGTCTTCTCTATCTTAGAAGGATGCTTCTTGCCTTTGATTGTATATGCTTACGAAAAATGTTTAAAGGTATATTTTAAAGTCATGCATAACCAGTCAGAATTATACATATATGTTACTTTGTTTTGCCAAATTTTTTTCTGCAATGAATTTTTGAACTAGACAAATAAATAAATGTTTCGGATGAGAAAGGAGAACTTTCTGGATTAATATTTTGCAGTATTACAAGCAAGAGGTTTATGTTTAAACAAAAGTTAAATATGTTTGTGACAGAGTCAGGGGGTAAGAATTGGCAAGGTTCCCTCAGTATTTCGGAAATAGTCAGGTTTCTTATCTCCATGTAGAAGCCTTCTGGGGTATGCTGTCAAGTCAGGAGGGGATGTCTTTAACTTTCTGAAGAAATACTGTTTTAAAGTGAAAATATATGTCACGAAGAAATCATAACAGTTCATATCTCAACAAGGCATATGTCCATTGACTCAGCTGTTGTCAGAAAGAAGCACAAAGGAGGGAATGCTGCAAAAAATTTCCAGAAACATCAGCAACATCTTGCAAAGAACTGAAGCAAACCAGATCAAGAAATAAATATTTCCATATTATGAATGTTTCCTGTAAATATTATGTATATTTATCCCCAGGAGTGCACAGAGATTGTCTGTAAAATGTTGTACATGTGATAATGCTAAAGCAGCTGAAAACTTAAAAAAGCTCAGGCAAAAGGGTGAGTCATGTGTTTGCCTCAACTAAAAATTTTAAATCTTTGAAAGTGCCCATAAATATTTAATATCACAGTAATAGGATTCTATTTTTCCACACATTTAAATGAGTCAAGTTTCGGAAGGTTAGCTTTGAACTTGGGAACCTCCAAATTTACCCCTCCAATTTTACAAATAAGTGGGCTGCAGCATGCATTGGATTCCCTTCCGCATGAAAGGACGGCCTGTGCATGTGTAAGGACTTTCTAAGGCTGCTTTCTCTGCTGCTCTGGACCCTCTTAGAAGGTGGACTCTTTGTAGTTAATGTTTCTCACCAGTCAGATTTACAACTTTGGTAGCAACTGGTTGCTGAAGAACTTGCAATTTCCTCATTTATTAGTCACCTCATTTTGGTGGAAGTTCAGTTTCAGTTTTCATTAGTAGATCTGATTCAAAGCCTGAGCAAAGAACACACATAAAAACTATACATGTCTTTCCTTCTCTTAATTTCGCCACTGATCTTAGCTTTGTGAAGTCAGAGGAAGGCACATGTCTTTAGGGAAAAGCAATTAAGAGGCAACTCCAAATGTACTTTTGCTTGTTTGTTTGTTTGTGGGTTTTTTTTGAGGTTGTAGTTGTTTTTGGTGTAAGACTTCTTCAAAGCAGAAGTGTAATTAGTGTAATCTTTTCTCACATGTGAAAGAAGAAAACCAAAAGGCTGGAATCAAGCTGACTTAACAGCAGGGAAAAAAACAATGTCTTCTCATCTAGTGTTTATTGTTGGGCTCTTTGTGGCCTCATGTCACTGGAATGGCATTGTGCCAGAGGTACAATTCTTCTAAACATTAGAAGTGAGTGTATATAGCTCTTTTTACTACTCTATGTTTCATTGTAGTTCTGTGATGGAGGTTTTTCCTTGAGTGCAGGAGTAAATAATTTTAAACTATACTTATATTTGGGAAAGAGCAGAAGAGCGTAACTCAGACTGGAGATTGTGGCTGTCCAGTGTTAAAGAAAACTCACCTGAACTCAACATTTTCTGGAACTAAATATTGTTAGTTGAAGGAAAGCTTCAGATCCTGTAAACTGAGAACGTGTGAGTGCAAGGGAACATTTTGCAGGATTATTCTTGAGTGTTTGGTGGATATTTTGTTTTCCCTGAGGCCGACTTTTTAGTCACAAACCAAACAAAACAGGACCTACAAGCTGAGCACAAACCCCTTGTGATGGAAGCAGTGGCAGATCAGTATTCAGGTACTAGTGTCTTGAGTTCAATGAGTATTCAGTAAGAGATATGCACCTAAAAAAATCACTGGCTAAAGCAGCAGTTAAGAATTATTGCAGTCATATCTCAGGGGTTTGAGGTTTCATTCCACCTTTTTGACAATAAAAATATTCTTCAGTAGAACAAAGCTGGGAAATCAGTGCTGAGGCAAATCCATTTGTTGCACTAAGTAAATAACATAATCAAGAGGCAATAATGTTATGTATGTTAATTGAATAACATCAATAAAATAAAATAAAATAAAATAAAATAAAATACTAAAATAAAAATAAAATTAAAATTAAATTAAAATAATATAAAATATAAAATAAAATAAAATATATAAAATAAAAT
>VXAX01004276.1:0-154769 GCA_013399835.1 Leptocoma aspasia | reverse complement strand
GGTACTAGTGTCTTGAGTTCAATGAGTATTCAGTAAGAGATATGCACCTAAAAAAATCACTGGCTAAAGCAGCAGTTAAGAATTATTGCAGTCATATCTCAGGGGTTTGAGGTTTCATTCCACCTTTTTGACAATAAAAATATTCTTCAGTAGAACAAAGCTGGGAAATCAGTGCTGAGGCAAATCCATTTGTTGCACTAAGTAAATAACATAATCAAGAGGCAATAATGTTATGTATGTTAATTGAATAACATCAATAAAATAAAATAAAATAAAATAAAATAAAATAAAATTAAATTAAATTAAATTAAATTAAATTAAATTAAATTAAATTAAATAAAAACAAGCTAGGTGGACTAAACCACACATTTTACAGTAAGAGTTAAAAAAAGAGCTAGTTTTAGCCTAATTTCTAGTTCAGATAAATCTTGTGACTAAATAAAATGTTTTATCAGAAGTGATTGTGGACAGGAGGCCTTCTGAAAAGAAGTATAGTTAAACGATTTTCTAGTCCAATGCTGAAACCCCAGTGGTTTTCCCGGACCAGTATCACTTGCAAATGCTCATATCTGTAGCAGAAAAACTGGAGGAAACCTGCAGGCTTATTCCAGTCCTCAGATATTAGAGGTGACAGTGTTCTGCTTAGGGAGAAGGGAAGGGCTAAAATTTAAAATGGGACTGAAGAGTACCTTCCGTGTTGTAATGTGCTTTTATATATTCCCAAAATCCTGTCCCCCCGCCCTGGGTTTTTCCTTGTGGTAAAATCCTTCCCCCTTCTCCCCACCCAGGTAAGACAGGCCAATACACAGATACCTGTCTGGGCCATTGTCCTGCCTTATCAAGGACATACCAGAAAGCCGTCTGTGGTCGGTCAAAATTCAAAGAATGCTCCAAAAGAGACAGGGCTCCTCATGTGTCAATCTTCTTCTAAAGCCCACCCTTGTCTTCACCTGGTTGGGTTACCTGTTCCTTCCCAAGCCCCTTCCCCCAGGATAAAATGCTAGGCGACCACATGGAGAATCACAGAGAGTCATCCAGAGTCAGAACAGAGAAATCTACAGAGTCACCAGGATATCCAAGGGAAAGAGGCTATGAACAACTACTGAATGGAACTGGAATAAAGACAGAAAAACCTCTGCCTGGATCTGGCTCATTCTTCACCCTAATCTAGAGGTCTCAACTGAGGTAACCTGAGGTGTGGACCCCCTGCAAAGGGCAGCTCCATCTCTCCTCTTTCCCAGGGCTCCAGACTAGCCTGGACTTGTTCCATGTGGCTGCCTGAGCAGCCTAGCTGGCCATGGTTCCTCTGAGGACAAACCCCTCAGCAGCAGCCGCTTGCCCAGCACTTGGATATAGGCAAATCTGGGCAAACCCCCATCTCAGTTTATTGGGCATCACCCCAATACTTCCGTTTCCTCAGACCTCTAAATTCCAACCTAAAATCAAACACAGGTTGAAGCTGAATGAGTTTGTATTAGGCGTGTAGAGGCTGCCCACATTGCCATCCACTAGTGGGTCCTGCACTGAGTCAGAAGTGCAGTTCTAGAAATGAATCTCCCTCCCATTGTGGTCAGATTGATGAGCAGTCTTGTAGCATACACATGGGAAACCTTTTGGATGAGGGTAAACTGAATGTGCATTGCGAGTACATTAATTATGATCAAATGGGATTGTTTTGAAGTACTTCCCAGAAATGCTGTAGTTGAACCATCATCTTGTACAGGAAATCACCAGTGCTGGGGATTTTGGTTGAAGGCTCCAGAATAATAGCTTGGGTTTAGATATGGTTCATGGGTAAAGTTGTTGTTTGGACTAGGCTTGATTTAAAGCTATGATAAAATTAATGCTTTACATATTGGCAGGCATTACACTGTATATGTAAATATATACTAGATACACATTCTGAGTTACTATGTTACTCTGATTTTTCAAATCAATACGTACTTATGCATGAAAACAAAACAAACCTGTGTTTCAGCTAAAAGCATCAAACATTTGAGTAGCAAATTATTTCTTATTACAGAGACTTGACATGGTAAAGAAACATTAGCAAGTCATTCTGAGGAGTCTAATAGTGATCAGATTTAATGAAAGGGGATATTAGGTATTTTTTGTCTCAAATATATCTGCTTTGTGGTTTGACTTGCAAAATTGATACTTGAAACCAACTTTATGTTCTTCTTTATAATGATCTTGTAGATAATGATGAAGAAATTGTCTCTAAAACTTTCTATTGCTTGGTACTTAATTTGCTATGATGAAATCTATGTATGTTAATGGGATTTAAAAAGACATGAAGGAAGCAAAATATTCTAAAAATATACATTATTTGATTAATTGTTGTTACTTTGAAATTGGAAGTAAATAGTATTTAAGGTCTAAAACTGTCAAAATAAACTCTAACAAATTTTATTTTGAATATTTTCCACTTTTATGTAATTAACCTTGTGGTTTCTCTGCCTCAGAAAAAACATCATTATCTCAGCACTCAGATGCGAAGAAAGAACAAAACTAAATTCTGACAACCGCAAATGGGCTCTCATCTTTAGTAGTTTTGAATACATCAAAGAGTTTTTCTCACAGAGAGCATAGCCCTAATGGCAAAGTAGTGTATCATTATAAGGCAAACCACAGTAACAAACATAAAATGTACCTACAATATCTAAATTAAAAGACTAAAAAGCTCAGTCTAGACTGCTCTGCCCCTCCATAAGAGATCCATCTCCAGAACCCCACAGAGGTATTTCTCTTTGCCCATGTGTCAACCTATTTCCCTAATGGCATTGATGCAAGCTGTGTTTTACCGCTTGCATATTCCCTTTAAACAATGGCGTGACAAAACTTTAGGTTTAGATTTTCATTCACTGCTCAGAAGAACATTATTTGACTTAGCAGATAAAAAATTGGTCTGCACGTACAGCAGAGATTTTCCTGGTATACCCAATACTCCTGAGTTACTTGTCTATTTCTTTTATCTGCAGAGGGGACAGCAACAGTCATGACCATGCTATGCCTTATTTTATAAAAGCCATCTTGCACGTGAGTGTAGATCCTTTGAAATACTACACCAGCAGAGGTTTTCCTGTTTCTCAAAATGCAGTTTTAGGTATGGGAGACACTTTCTCTCAATCTACAATCTGGGTAAAAGAATAAATCTAACCTAAAGCAGAGCAGGGAATAAAAACTTAGAAAACAGTGTTTTTATCAAAGGACATACATAGTCTGAAGGTCTGTTGTATGTGAAGCAAACTATAAAACTCTCATTCTGCAATAAATCATTTTGATATTTCTCATTAGCATGAAGAGGGCACTCTGGCATTTCTACATGATCAAGGTGAAGACAACAGATTTTTTTATTCATGGGATGTTTTCATGTGCTTTAAGATTTTGGACTTGGTCCTTTGTTTAGCTGGATTTTCTGTTTTTCTGGAAGTTTGTCTTCTCCTGGTTACCCACTTCAGTAGCATTTGAAGTGTGTTGAAGATTATTTCAAGAAAGAAACTTCACTGGAATGAATGCAATCCTAGCTGGTCTCTGCAACTCACTTGCTATAGAATGGGACACTCTTCTGGTATTTGTCAGTAATGTAACTTTTCAAAGAGCAAGGAGACCACCTTGACCCTTAGCTTGAGCACCGATTCATGAATATAAAACTCAGGGGAAAAAGGATGGCATTGAGCTTTTCCACCAGTACCTCACTGAATGATGGTGTGAACTTTCCACTTTATAATGACACCCTTCAAAAAATACTGCTGTGTATTTGGCAAAAGTGCACATTTTGGCTTTGCACTGTTCTGTTAAATGCCTTCCATTTTTCTTAGATACAAAAGAAGGATATAGAGATGAGATTTAATGATGTACAGTAAAAACCTTTCCTCTTCTACCTTAAACAAGACTATGCAAAGGTCCCAGATTGTATAAGTTTTCTTTAAATCACAATACCTAATGCAGGCACTGTGGGTGGAATTTATCTCACTAACTGACGAAAAGTTAAACATCTTGACTTTCTCTGTAGTCAATGGTGAAAGGTAAGCACCTGTAGATGTGTGACTCATGTTGTCCTTAGTGTTTAGAAAAGGAGGATAAATTATCCCCTGAAAATCCTCAGCTCTCTCCATTGACTTCAGAGGAAGCCTAGGAGATGGACTAGTTGATGTAACTTCTAGGTGCCTAAAGTAAAGTGAGATAGATCTGAGGTGAGGGATATCCAAGGCATTTTAAAATCAGCAGCGGTAGGTCCTTCATGTGCTCGAACAAGTACACAAGATTTAATGCTATATTGTCTAAATGAGGATCTGGGAGTCTGAAAGTCCTCTAGAGACAGAATCACAATGCAAAGCCACTTCTCTTACTACATGTACAGCAGCACTCAGGATTAACATGGGCATAACTCAGACTTCTCTTTCCCAAGTTTAGATCAAGCCCTTTTCTTTTTTAGAGAGTTGAGGCATTTTCCTCAGTTTGTTACTGCTCACCAAACAAACCTACTTCCTCTGGAGAAGCTGAGACATGCACTGTGGGGTGCACACTTTAATCTAGTGGTTAGAATATTCACTTTGAAAAATATTGTCCTCCTTTTAAGACCTGTTTTAAATGTATTTGCTTTTCTTCTGGATGATTTACAAAGTGCTTTCTAAGCCCTTCTGCAGTCATACAGTTCTTTCCACTGACTTGGAGCACACCAAAGAGTGTTAGGAAGAGAAGACATTTCTGCCTCAATCCTATTGCTAGGGAAAGGACTGCAATTCCTGATGATTAACAAACTATAGGGACCACAATAAGAAGAACACAATTAGAAAGAGAATGGATTCCTTCTCAAAAAATCCCGTAGACCTCTTCATTAGCCATGGGATTCAGTTCAGGAGCCAGCTGGCCCAAATGAAAATTTTCCAATTACAGTTTTTAACATGAAGCCCATAGCTGCTCAGGACAGATACTTATACCAAGCTACGGAGCACCTGACAGGTTTATTGTCAAGATTTGCATAAACTTTTTCACCTTTGAGCCTGCAGCATGTTTGAAAATATTTTCACAATAATTAGCAACTTTATACGTGTCCCAAATTATGCCCTAATTCTAATAAGAAGTGTCATTAGAGAATCTAAATCTGCTAAATTATATTTTTGAGTTGATTAACTTTCCCCTTCCTATACCTGATTTAATATAGGAATCTAATTATCATCCATCTCCTGATTCAAAGCTCTGAAATATTGTATGTTCTCAAATTACTCACCAGGGAATGTGCACAGTGATGGTGCTGAATGACATATTTCACAAGTGTTATACTTGCCATATAAATTATTATTAAATTACATTCCCTGGAGAGTATGCTGTGACATCTGGGGTTGCTTCAGGCATTTGGAGTTCCATGTCTGTTACCAGATCACTATGGTTTCAGGCAGCTAGAGTAATACCATCTGTAAATTAATAAATGTCACCCTTCTGTGCTACTTCCTTTCAATCCACACTCATATCACGGCTTTCATAGTTTGCTCTGCTTCCTGCAAATGTATCATATAAATACCTAAAAATTCACTGGGTTTTTTTTTTTCTGTTTTGGTGGGGGTTTTTTTAATGTACAAATGCCATAGAAGAAAATGAAAGCTCTGCTCAGAATAATAAGCAGTTATAAAGAGCTATTTCATTATGTCTTCTTTTATAATATAGTGATTTTCTCATTTGTGCCAAATTCCAAAGTAAGCTGTAAGCTGCTGATTACCTGATGTTTCAGAGATAGTGTTGTCTTCCTGGAAATAAGAGAATTGACTACTTCTCTGATAGGAATGAGGATTTCACAAGTGCTCCCCTTAGCAAAAGAGAAGATTTTAAGGGGGAAAATGGCAGGAAAATAATCAGTTTCTTTGTGTAAATCTAACTAAAGGGAAATCCTGCTTCATGTTTTGGAGAAATGTGCCATTCCTTTAGCAAATGCATATTGGCATGCATTTTAATGAAACTTTACACCACGTAGCTTCATATTTAAAGTGTAATTTTAGCACAGTCAAGATAAAACTTAGTTTTTACTTAGAACATAAAAGGAAAGGCTTAATGCTGTCATAGACACAGAAGGCAAAACCCACCCCTTTGCAAAACCTTGTAGCCACGCTTGTGCACTCATTCTCTGTGTGCACCCATTGTCTGTGTGCACCATCTCTGTGCTGCACCTGGGCACAAGCAAGCCATCATTTCTGCTTGTGCTGGAAGCTGCCACAAGTCCACACTATGTGCTGAGGTTAAGTTATAATTTAGATGAGCTTCAATAAGCCCAAAGGGGAGAAAATTCTGGCCTGAGCTATTCCACAGTGCAGACTAGTGTTGTCTTTCCCCCCAGATGCAGCTACAGGGTTGGCTCTCTATGTTTCACTCCCTGGAGGTGTATCATGCAGCCAGAGCACCTTCCAGAGAAGACAGCTGCTGCAGAAGCAATGTGAAATGGGCAGTGTCCCATGGCTGAGGTCCCCCTGCATCCCTCTGGGCTTGAGGTGCAAGTTTAGGGGAAACTGTAATTTTTAAGACCTCGGCTGTGCTGTTTGCCTTCATCTCCTTTTCAAAAGAGCATTACACTTAGATATGGCTCTGTTCCCTTAAAATTTCTTGTGGACCCTCAGCATCTTCACTGGTGGAGTGGTATGAGGAGCAGAAAAAGCTCCTGTGCAAGCTTTGCTCAGGATAAACCAAAACATCTCTATATTATCAACCTTGTGTTCAGCACAAACCCACACCTTCCCCCTGCCACACTTGCCACTGTGAAGAAAATTAACTCTACTCCAGCCAAAACCAGAAGAGAGAGGTGGAGGGTAAGCATGAAAAGAAGTACAGAGGGACACCATTTATTACCTAAGAAGAGGCTTTTGCATATTCCAAACATCATACCTCTTCTACTAGAGCAGTCTGCAAAGATTTTCCAGCACACTGCTCTGACTTTAATTTTTTAGCCCTAAAAGTGTTCTGATTAGGTCAGATGAGAATAGAAAATAAGGTCATCATAGCCCTGTTTCCTGAGTGCCATGTGGATTTTCATTAAGCTATTGTCCGTGCAACACCTTTGCTATTATTTCACTCTCATTGTTGCCTTCCTTCTTTCTTTTATATTGATTGCAAAGATACAATGAGAAAGTGTGGATTAAGAAGCATCTCAGTCAGCAAATACCTGAAGCTGAAAGGACTATACAAAGAAAAGTAAAATTATATGCTTGTTACTTTTAATTCCTTTCCTACCAACCTCTGGTCTAAGGCTGGCCTGAGATAGCCACTCTTATGTTCAGGCATTCTTTCCTCTTGCCTCCCTACCCTTTTCTATTTTGTCTTTTCTTCAGAAAAATCCAGTGTAGCAGATCAGAATGATGTCACCCCATACTATGTGAGAAGAAAGCCCAAGAATACTATGCTTGACCTGTCTGTTTCCTTGTCAGTTCCAGCTAAAGTTTAGCTGAAGTTCACTTTGTAAAGAGGTTCCAGCATGCCTGAGGGAAGCTATATTAGACACTCTTTAAATAATATAGGAATATGATTCAGTGTAACTAATAGAAGTCCTTTCTTAAAGTGAATTAATTCTGGATTATATATACATTTTTTTGCAGGTCATACTCTTCTGCCACATTGAGCCCATTCACTAGGTGTTGCTTTTGGTTTTATTCATAAGCCATCACCAGGGCACAGAGGTCTTTCATAGCATCAAAGATTAGGCTGGCATGATTCGTGAAGCAAGCCACAGGACCTAGCAGAAATCTGTAAGCAATCTGGAATCAACAGGGACTCTATACGTCATCTAGCTGTGGTACCCTGTTCCATCTGTAGTGCTCAAGAGAAAAATGAACCTGAAAACAGTTCACGTTAAAAAGACACACTCTTGGAGAAGGTGAACAGAATACTTGGAGGCAAGGAATGAAGTGCTCAAGGACACAAGGTTCGCTGGAGGAAAACTTCACGAGCATAACGGAGAAGAAAATTGTCAATTGGGATTGATCCAGCCCTAATGGATCTGATTCAATGAGCACCAAGATCAGTAGGATCCTTCCCATTTATCTTGATAAAATTGGATTCTATCTCAATGCAAGCAGCAAGAACAAAAAAGTAGGAATGTGTTTCAATAGAGGGATTTTTTGGTGTCAGTTGTCCTATCGTACAGCAAAAGTAGTTCCTAGATGTCCCTGTAAGGTACCTGCACCAACTTTGAGAAAATGTATGCAGCAATTAATGGCTATAGTCAAACAGACTCATCTGGGGTAGCCTAAGACATGTAATATTTTTCCCCAAAGTTCTCTGCTGTTTCAGGGGCTAAATATGTTGTTTGTGCTCCATTGGAGTTAGACCATTTCTAAGTGTATAATTGGAGGAGGAGTTGCCAATTTCTAAATTTAAAAAAGAAAGAAAAAGAGTTTATTATCTGATGTTCACAAGAACAGTATGCCTTGCAGACAGCATTGTCCTTCAAAAAATTGTTCCCTACAGTGGTGTCTTTCAGTCTCAGAAGCTGATAAAACCTTTATGAAATTTCTCTTATATGTTTCTTCTGCACATTTGTTCTCCTGAAGCCTGTCCCTAAATACTTACGCCTCAGCAAAGAAATTCAATTTGCAAGCCAGTTCTTAAGCTGATGTATAGCCAGTATATTTCCAGTGAAGATCAATTGCATTACTGTGATACAAATTGGTTGATAGTAACTCTAATAATATTTATGTAGGTGTTTGTACAGGCTTAGTCCTGATCATGAGATGGAGTACAACACACACCATCCAGAAACCTTTGCTGCAGATGTCTCTCATTGTAGGTGAAGAGCATGTAGCTGTTTGACTAGTCTATCCCAAAAGTAAATTACAAATCCCTTGAAGTAGCCCAGCTGTCTTGGACAGCACATTTGTGGAGGACAAAGCCCAACACCACCCCAGTCTTCTCATCCACTCTCACCAGCATCCTTTTACCCTTCTGGTTTGTGGCTTTTGGGGTGTAGGAGAGGCATTTCAAAGATCCATAAAATCTGCTTCCCTTTAGCACCCTGTTCATATCCAGATGGCCACAAAGGAGAAGCGAGAATTTCTGCCTCCCTTTAGCATTGTGAATACACACTCTGTCCAAGTCATAGTCCAAAAATAATATGTGCTCAATGTAACGGCAGGTAGAAATATATGGCAATTTTTTGTCTGGGTCTTTCTTTGTCCCNCATCTTAAAGGTGTTTTATTATATAAAATATAGTGGTGATAATGGAGAATTCTGGTGATAGCCATTGCTTTGAGATGAAAGAAAAGCTACAATCATTTTTGCTGCCTCAAATTACACTTGTCAGTGAAGATTTATTCACCATTATACTGTTTTCATAAAGTTTAGCTGTTTGAATCCCAGTATGGCTTATAACAACCAATTTTTGTTTATTACATTATCAGTATGTTTATTGACTGTGTCTAACATATTTTCAATTTTTTTTTAAAGTGAGATAGCTCACAGCTTCTGACAATGCTAAAGACTTTATCCAAAGCCAGCCAAATGAAAAGAAAAGCTTCCTTTTTCTTTAGTGGGGCTTTCATCAAAGTGTGTGTACAAGTGCTCATCACAGTCTCATTAATGCTTGTCTTGCAAGATGGCATCAAACTGAATCCATGACACTTTAGCAGAATACTCAGGGGCCAAGGATAAGGCTTCAGCAGGCAATACAGAACTATGTGCCTTGGGGAAAATATTTTGAAAATAATATCATGGAAGCAGCTAATTAAACTCTTGCAGTTTTCTGCAGCTTCTTGCCAGCCTACTTGTACTGAATAGAAAGGAATTACTCATATGCGTGCCCCCAGCAGAGCAGAAATTCCCTGAAGGATAAACATGCACTTCTGTGTAATAAAACACCTAAGCTAACATTGGGTGAGAGAGATGTGGAGTCAGGAGTTAATGAGCACCTGGACTCTATGCCACGTTACCACAACTCTTCATTTGAACTCCAAACCAATATATCTGTTCAGCTCTGCTTTCTCCTTAGAGTTGCATTGGTTCGTTTGGAGATGGTTTAGGGATCCCTGTCACACCATAAAAGACACTTCTGGTGAGATCATTTGCTATGAACTAGTTTACCTAAAAAAGAAGAATCTTCTGACTCTTGATGTGTGTTTCCTTGTAGCAAATTAAAAATTCTTCTTTGCCTCAGCTATTTGAACTTCATCATATATTAAGCCAAACTTNTTTTTTTTTTTTTTTAATATAATTTATTCTTCCTATGATAGAAAGCAAATTAAATATTCAGCCAATAAAGATAAAGCACAAGCCAGAACTCAGGACAGAAGCTTCTACTATGCATGTTCCTAGTGAGCGATATCTTACTCTTGCATAATCTGTTGNAGTGGGGCTTTCATCAAAGTGTGTGTACAAGTGCTCATCACAGTCTCATTAATGCTTGTCTTGCAAGATGGCATCAAACTGAACCCATGACACTTTAGCAGAATACTCAGGGGCCAAGGATAAGGCTTCAGCAGGCAATACAGAACTATGTGCCTTGGGGAAAATATTTTGAAAATAATATCATGGAAGCAGCTAATTAAACTCTTGCAGTTTTCTGCAGCTTCTTGCCAGCCTACTTGTACTGAATAGAAAGGAATTACTCATATGCGTGCCCCCAGCAGAGCAGAAATTCCCTGAAGGATAAACATGCACTTCTGTGTAATAAAACACCTAAGCTAACATTGGGTGAGAGAGATGTGGAGTCAGGAGTTAATGAGCACCTGGACTCTATGCCACATTACCACAACTCTTCATTTGAACTCCAAACCAATATATCTGTTCAGCTCTGCTTTCTCCTTAGAGTTGCATTGGTTCATTTGGAGATGGTTTAGGGATCCCTGTCACACCATAAAAGACACTTCTGGTGAGATCATTTGCTATGAACTAGTTTACCTAAAAAAGAAGAATCTTCTGACTCTTGATGTGTGTTTCCTTGTAGCAAATTAAAAATTCTTCTTTGCCTCAGCTATTTGAACTTCATCATATATTAAGCCAAACTTCACAGCCTAGTCCTCCATACTTTCTGGATTATAGCCTGCTCCATGGACTCACCACCCAGAGTAGCATCACCATCATCCAGTCCAGCAAGAAAGATACTGAAGCCTACAGCAGCAAAGTTTTCATTTCGCGTAATCTTTAAATCTGTGAACATGGGTTATTCATGTGTCTGACTGATGAAGGGGATGCTTATCCATCGCAAGAGATATGTTGCTGGTCCCCTGTGCTATCCCAGTCCTGTCTGGAAGAAATAAATGCTGGAGCCTGCCTTTCCTCTAGCAGAAGGAAAGGAGCCAGGGACAATCACCCTTTGTCCAGATCTCTGAGTGTTGATGAAAACTAAGCAATTAATCTAATCCCATTAACTGAGTCATGGAAAGGTGTCTTCTGAGTTTATTTATCTATCTTTCTGTCTCCACAGAGGCAGAGAGGAGGGAAGCCAAGACCCCAGGTTTTTTTACCCTGGAGATTCTACATATGAGTCAATCCAAATGAGGGGATCTAGGATTTCACCAGACAGGACAGAAATCAGAACAAGGAATGGAAGGAACATAAGAAGAAAGAAAACAGGGTGAATATATGTACTGAAAAAAGCTGTTCACTGTGAATCTGCAGTTGTCTAAGGGTAGTCCTATGCTTGATCACCTTTAAGCATAATTTTATACAATTAGCATTAGGAAGTCAAAGAAAGCAGGTAAAAAAGGACTTTTTTCCTTTTCAGTGTTGTGCAATTTAGTCGTTGCATTGATTTGTTTTCTGAGAAAGTCTACTGTCATACTAGAATATTTAGTGGGAGACATCATGACAATAAATACTGTCTGCTGAATGTTCTCAATTACTTTTTCAATTTAACCAGGGAATCAGAGAGTATTCAGGGAACAATTAATCTGTTGATGCTGAAGTCAGATATGACAGTACAAAGTATTTTAGTGTCTCCAGGTTTACCTCTTATGACTGTGGAGACAACTCTTCATCACAGAGCAAAGCTACTTTGGGCAATATTGCGTATGCTTTCATACTCCCTCTTTGAGAAATCTCATTGCTGAGTTAAAAGGAGACTGACCAGTGAACTTCAATAACAAAACATCTGAAAGTAATGAACTTATGCTAATGCTTCCTGTCTGGTAGAGAATTTTTCTAAAGTAGACATGATTGATAGGTCTACTCCATGGCTGGAGTACCTGTAGGATCTGTTACCTTAGAGTGTCCTAAGACATCCTAAGATTTCAGATAGTGCAGCCAATGCACTTTCTCCTTCACTAAAGTGTAGGCTGTGCCCCAAATGGTCCATATTTATTATTTCTTTCTCTCTTATTTTTTCTTTCTACTTCTTTTTCTTTCTCTTGAGGAAATATATCCTGTGTATAAATTAAAATCCTAGATTCTTTCATTCAGCTAAACGCAGACAAAGACAGGGAGGTAAGCAAAGAAAAGAGAAAAAATTGTCTTGTTTTGATGATGGTTCATGAAGAGAAAGGAACTAATGTTCTTTCTTAGACCCTTACTATCAAAACTGAGAAGCAGGGGAAGATAGACTGACTGGAAATGTTTGTTCTGGGTTTGTGACTATGCTATTCAAGCATTTTTCCAGTCTTAAGTTGATACTAGACAGACCTTCAAGGCAAAAAGTATATCTATGTGGAAAAGTTCTAATGACTTGGGTTTATGACTTAGCTTCACATTTTACTTGGGATCCTTACCTACACCTAATTTATATAATTCTCACACTTGAGAACTTCTATAGTTTAAATGTCTCTGTGAAGAGACCGAGCACATGATCAGGGTATGAATGTTGTCATGTCTCTGATTTTATGTTTTCACATTAATGAAGAAATTTCTCAAATTATCAATGAGAAATGTCAGAGATGCCAACACAATAACTCTAGAGTTGTTTGTCCTAGCTAATGACTCTGTTGCTCCAGTGTCCTCCAAAGTTAAGCACCTTCATATGAATTTGACATTTTCTTTAGTCTAATACATTAATTTTACTCAAAGTGAAGAAATGGGAGACTATCACAAGTTCTTCTGGATCAAGGCCCTGAGAGAAATAGGGGAAGCCTTGTGGTTACTGAGAAGATCTACATTTTCAGGACCACTGGATTGTAAAGATAATTCTATTATATTGCACATTTTCAAGCTATATATTCAAAGGACTTAACCTGCTGCATGCTTTATAACCTACATCAGATCAGTGTAGGTTCCCTAACTGTGCCCATGAAACAAAACTGAGGCACAGTTCCGAAGGAGTTTAATGGCAGGCCTCAATTACTGTTTTCTCAAGACAAGCCCCAAGTATTTAATGTCACAAATAATGAATTTTGAAGTACAATTTTAAAAGCTATTATCCTTCTGACAGTTCTTTTATTTCCTAGAGATTTTATTTCCTAGAGTCTGCAAACTAGGAGAACATCTTTGAGTTCTAAGAAAAATTTCAGCAATATTATCAGCTCTGGCATGAGTTTGTCATTTCAAGGCATTGAATGTTACACTTTCAAAATACTCCTTATATGAATGAAACCAGAGTGGGTTTTTTACAAATAAGAGAATAAAAAATTTAGGTTAGGTAAGTGATAGATTGCTTTCTTTCACTTAAACCTCACTTATCCATATTTTTAAAAAAATGTTTTAAATATCTCTATATTCTTTTTAATTAAGTCAGGCAATTTATTACTCTGTGGAAGCAGTGAATTGAATGGCAAGCCATAATAATATTAGTATAAAGTAATGGGGACTGTGAGCCAGCACTGTGCCTTCATGGCAAAGGCAGCCAGTAGTATCCTCTGAGGAAAAGGGTAATCAGATCATGGAGGGATGTGATCCTTTCCCTCTACTCAGCACTGATGACATACACCTGAAGTACTGGGCCCAGTTCTGAGCTCCCCAGCAGAAGAGAGACATGGACATGCTGGCTTGAGTCCAGCAAAGGGACATAGAATCCCAGAATTGGTAAGGTTGGAATAAATGTTTAAGATCATCAAGTCTGAGCGTCAACCTAGTGACACCACCATGTTCACCAATAAACCATGTCCTCAAGTTTTCTAAATGCTTCCAGGAATGGTGACTACACCACTTCCCTGGGCAGTCTGTTCAAATGCTTTACAACCCTTTCTATGAAGGACTGGATCCTAATGTCTAATCCAAACTGCTCCTGGAGTAACTTGAGGACATTTCCTCTTGTCCTGTGTTTCTGTTTTGCACGAAGGTGAAACATTGCTTTCCATTGCTCCTGGGACTGGAGCATCTTTTGTATGAGAGTGATAGAGCTGGGACTGTTTCAGCCTGGAGAAGAGAAGGCTCAGGCACATCCAATCAACACATTTAAATACCTGACGGCAGGGAATGAAGATGAGGGAGCCAAGATTTCCTCACTTGTGCCCAGTGATAGGACAAAAAACAATGGGTAAAAAAAAAAAATCTGAACACAAGAAGGCACTTTTCATCTTGTGGAAGTGGTCAAACACTGAAAGAGTTATCACAGAGAAATTGTGGAGTTTCCATCTTTGGAGATACTCAATAGCTGCCTGGACACGAAACCTGGAAAACCTACTCTAATTCTGCTCAAGCAGAAGGTTACGCCAGATGATCTTGAGATTTTTCTTCCAATCAGAATGATTCTGTGATTTTAGAAAATGTTTTATATTAATTTATGCCTTAGCTTCAACTTGCACTAAAAGTTCTGACAAGTTGTCTCAAGCAGTTTCTTTTTTAAATATATGTCATTAAGAATGTGCTGCTTGGAAGCCATCTGATGCAATGCAAAAAATCTGAGGATGTCTCAACATCTCAGGTTTTCTGAATGAGACAGTTTAAAATTAACTGCCACCTTCCATTGCTAGTCACATTCACATCCCAGAAGAGATGGACAACTTTGCTCTGCCAATGGAAGAAAAAAAACATTGTCCCTTTGAAGAGACAATGCTTTGCCTGACTAAGATGACTGGAGAATCCTGGCCATTTGTGCAACTATTTCACACAGATCATGCCAGCATAGCTGATTTAAAATGCATTAAATGTGAAAAGTTGGAAAAACAAATACAGTATGAATATTAATTTCAATTCCTAATCATAATCAGGGGGAATCAAATCCAGTAACATAATTTTGGCGGAGTTCCACAAGTTTCTCTTTTTTTAAATCATCCTGTGAATTGAATGTGCCAATAATGAAAACCAAAAAAATCTGGCATCAGCACAGTGATTGAAAAGTGTCTCCTACCCCCAGACATTTAGCATATAGCAGCAGATCAGTGTAGCATCATTTTCAAGGGAAGCAATCTTTGTCTAACAGCCTGAATTATGAATCTCAATAATATCTAGAAAAACCTGTATTTTCATATGCAGCATACAAATTTCTATTAGATTTAACAACATTTTATTTTCTCAGGCTGAAATAAATGAACTTATTCTGTACATAGCACCATGGTAAGGATGCTTGTATCTCATCCAGCCTGGCTGAGAAGGGAGAGACCCTGCTTTGTGGGGTTCACAGTGATATGGTGTATCAAACCCTCCCTAGCACAGTTACTGGTGTGTGATGACTGAAACAAGTCTTGCATATGTTTGAACTAAGGCTTTAATTCTTTGAAACTCAAAAGTATGGTCCCCTACTCTGTGCTCATCCAGCAAGCCCAAGTATGTTCTTCCAGAGCCTTTTTACCCTTGGCAGTTAACCCATCCAACAGGAAAGTTTTTGTGGGGCCCCGAAGTATTTCAGCACCACAATCTTCATTGCTCAGCACCAGGGCCACCACAAGCAGTATGGCTGAGCAATAGAGGCCAGGGAAAGAGCTCATGTTTCTGCAGCTGGACAGTGAAAGTTGCAGTTGAGAACATCAACTTTTGAGCACAGTGTCTCAAGTTTTATGTGGTCATGTAAACCTGAATGCCTGAAGATGCCTGTTGGCAGCATCTTCTTCCTAGATCTATTTAGGAAATTTTAGCAAGTATTTGTTTTGACCTCAGAATGCAATGGCACCTTATAAAAGCTTTCTGTAAGAGATACAGGTGGCTCCTGTATGACTACTCCAGTTTAAAATATCTTTTGTGGTTGCTATTCATCCTGTTTAATTACATTTTTAAATAGCAGTTTTATTTTTTTCTGTGACAGGACTAGTTTTTATCTATAAGTGTCCTGGCCAGTCTGGGCTGAGGAAGGGGGATCAGCGGGTCAGCAGGTGGTGAGCAACTGCATTGTGCATCACTTTTTTTCCCCCTTTTTATTGTTATTCCTGTATTTTACTTTTTTCAGTTATTAAACTGTTCTTATCTCAACATACACGTTTTACTTTTATTCTCCTCTCCATTCCACCAGGGCGAGGTGGGGAAGAGTGGGGGATTGAGCAAGTGACTGTGTGGTGCTTAGTTTCCAACTAGGCTTAAAACCATGACAATAACCTAATATATATTATAAAGACAGCTTAACAACGTTTTACATCAGATAATTAAAATAGCATGTTTTAAAAATGTTTAAACATTCCCCAATGAACAAAAACCTATTAAATCTTCCTTGTTTACATAATTTTCTTCAGATTAATATGTTTCATCTTTATTTTGAGAAGGAACAGTTTTGAAATGTAAAAAAAAGTCTACAGAATGATTCTTGCTTTCCTCTTTCCCTTCGGGAAACCTTTAAGCTTTATGTGAAATTTTGAACAAGTGAATGGAAGCCAGCCACACTGGCACACCCACTATGATTTACTATGGGTTTTTATTCCCTTTTTTCCCCCTGCAACAGGTTATGATAGTGAGTTCCTGAAATGTTAACAGATGTGTGGTGTGAAGAGGCAATTTGAGAAAGATGGTGTCAATGAACAACAGATTTGCACGTCTGCTTCTTAGACATCCATACAAGCACCTCCTCATACTGGAAAAGTACCCAGAATGTGTTACAGAACCTCATTTGAGTGACAGCATGAACTCTATTGTTTTTTTTTATTATTTCATGTTATACTAGAAATATTGCAAGAGGACTGTGACTCATCGTTTTTTACAGATGTTGATGTAGCTTTGCCTGTGCTTTTAGCTACAAGTATTTCCTCCTGATGTCAAGATCTGCTGTGATGGGAAGCCAGCATGATTGTTTCAATACAGTCACAAATTCTCTCAGATGTTAGCACCACAATGACACTGTGAAAGACTTAGTTGAGCTGTGGGATCTGGAACTGCCAGTGGGAAGAAACAAGCTGGTAAAAGCTACGACTGACTGCAAATCTTACTGCAGACAGCTATACCCTGAGCACCTTCTCCCTGCACACAGTTCCTCACATGCCTACACCATATGTCAAATGAGACTCTGAGGTGATTAAACCAGCAATGCCCCAATGCACAAAGTAGACCTTTCAGGTCTACTGCTTCATAAACAGCTCCTGCAATCTTCTGCCTTGCCCTGAAAGAAACTAAGAGGCCCTTTAATTTGAAGCAGATGATTTCATTCAGCTGCCCATCATCATGTCTGTCTTTGTCCTGTATTGTCACAGTTAATTTACATACCACTGACAAATAAGAGTACTGAGAATTACTGGTCCCAGCGTCCATTACCATGCTTTTATCCTGTCAGTGTCATCTGCTGTCATGTTTACCAAATTCTCTGGCTTTGTTTTATCACTTCTTACTTCTTCAGCATTCTCATGATTTTGGCTGGGAATAATATCTTCACCAAGAAAGCTGGCCATTTTTCCTAGCGAGTGCCACTCCCTTTTGGCTAACACCGTCTCAGTGTCACTCACTGATGTGTGGACAGCAAGGTACCTTTGCTTACCATCTTCCCAGTTTCCTCTTTGGACAGAACTTTGCCTGTCACCACATATTTCACTTCCCCAACAGCTCCTAGTGAGCTACACTACCAAAACTGCTGTAAAACCCAGGCAGTATTTTTAACTCATTTGCATCTGTCTTAACTTGCTATACTCATTATTTTACTTGGAAACACAGGGATCACATTTATGTCCAAAGGAGTGATCCGTCATTATTGAAAGGAAAAGTTTGACTGAACCTGTATTGACAAGGGCAGTGAATCTTGGTGGTCAGTTTAAGTAGTCCCTTTTGAGAGGCGCAGTGCATTAAAGTTGTTACCAGTGAGAACTTGTATGGCAAAACTCCTGTGTTCCTCCTGTTGGCCAAATGTCTTGTGGTAGCTAAGTATGGGCCCAAGTATCTGTTTTCTCATGACAAATGCCATGCCTTGTCACATGTCTGTATAGGGGACAGGCAGAAGGCGACAATAGACTCTGTGATTCAGAAGGCATAAAAGGCATTTATTAATAAAAATTCACACTTCTTATAGAGAGGATCATGGAGATAAGATCTGATTGATCTTCAGCAGCACTTCTTACACCATTGGTCAATTGGAACACCTACTTGTAAGTATCTTTCACAAACATCAGGTGCAGAGGTTGAGATAATAATTGTTTTAATTCTTTCTCTGAACTTTCCCAGGATGAGCCTGGGAGAGCTGTTTCTCTCTGTTACCAGAGACTGTGAGAATACCACAATGCCTTATAATTTTTCTTCCAGTATTTTGTAGCTCAGAGACAAATCATCCACACAGCATCTCTGAGGAGACCAGCATAAATCATCTGAGCCCTGAAATGCAGAGATCCTTTACCTGGACGGATCTTGCTGTCTAGGTGGCAAAAAGGTCTTGGCCCTGTGCTGATTTTCCAGGTTTGTTTATCCTTTTTCTATGAGGGTGCTTCAGAAATCAGCAGCAGTTGTGCCTGCACATGTGTTGGCATCCAGATGACTGAAACATTAGGAGAAGATAGTCTTGAGTCCAGGCTCAGGTCTGGTTTTGGCAAAAGTCAGCTCCCACAGTGAAAATAAAACATGTGTAACAATAATAAACCATATTGCAAAGTTGTGATGGCCAGTTCAAAAAAGATAAGCTCTTTCATCAAATCTAGAGACTTCTTTTTGAATTTTTTTTTAATGCAACCACACAGGTAGTTATTATTTTTAGTCACTTTGACATTGTATTGAAACTGCCATAATCAGAACTGGTTTAATGTCATAATTATCTTGTTTTATGTTTTTCTTATGTGGTTGTGATAATTAATTTACAGTTAAGAATGAAGTTTTTCTTTTATTGAACACCTGATTTTCACACTCCTAGGGAGATGGTTTTCCAGAATGTCTGTTTCAGCTCCTACTGGTGTTGAAATTTTCTAGTGGGGTTAGGAAAATCAAAATAAGAGTGAGTCAATCTCTGGGATAACTCAGGCTGTTCCCCTGACTCCAGTAAAGGACATAGTTCAATATTTGTCCCAGATTAATTTTCTTTAAAATCCAGATGGATCGTAGATTTAGCATAGAATAGCATTGGATCTCAGAAAGTTTTTTTTTTTTTCCAAGCTGGAAAAAGACAGCTTGAAAAGGGGTAAATAAAGGGAATATTACAAAACAGTGGAAACAGGAGCACATATGGCCATATACTGGGGAGGAAACCTGGGTTTGCATAGAGCCACTATGAGACCTGAACCACTACTTTCATGTAAGAATATGGTAACTGAATTTTAAACACATAAAATTTGTGACATATTGAAGAAAAGATTTTAGAGAGAAAAAAATCCTCCCTGATCTCAGTTCAACTGAGAAATACTTATTTACATCAGTTGATTATGTTGTCCTTATTACAAATATAATTTACTATTAATTTAAAGGATGCTTTCAGAAAAGATAGAACATAGGTTAAAAATTACACAGTTAACAGACACATGATGAAATTTCTTTCAGCTTCCCCTGAAATGTGCTATTTTGTTACTGCAAACAGTAGAAAGCCTAGAGATGAACCATTAAAGGATCCAGGCAGCTCTTCACTGCCATATAATCCTTCATGCCTCATTAACCTCAATATCATTTACATAAACTGCTGAACCTTAGCACGGCCTCCAATAAAATTTGCAAAACACATGTAAAGGTCAAGATAACAAATTACAAAACTATAAAATCAATTTCTTATTCAAAGGATACTTTGCCAATCATCTCATGGTAATTTGCTTGCCATGGGAGAAGGGAATTATGACATGAATGAAATTATCCTGTCCCTTAATTGTTCACTTACAGATTTTCACGCATTTTGTTTTTTGTATCGGTGAAATGTTCCAGGTAAGCTGGAATATATTTTCCAGGTGTTGTGCAGTCTCCTTTACAACTTAACCCCATTGTTAGGTACTATCTGATGGAAGATGCCTCTTCCTTGGTAAGAAGTGAACGGAGGGTTTTCTATGGGCAAGTGCTATAAGTTGCTTGTCTTGGAATAGCACCCAGTTAGTGATATTCAAGCCAGAGTCACCTGGTGGAAATATATTAATCTAAATATTTTTCAGCATCATAGCTAAAAATAAAGTCTTCCAGGTTTTTTATAGCGTATTGTCATCTACACAGGGTCTGGGGAAAAAAAAACCAGCAAGATTTCTTGGTAGATAATTTACCTCTCTATATGGTTCTTTCTGCATTGATTTTGAAATCCAAATCCTGTCATACGCAAATACAGAAGTAAATGTCAAGTTATCTTTAGAACTTTTCTAGAACATTCTGGGACCAGAAAAGAAAAGGGAACGTTTTTCAGGCTGCAGATTTTACAAATATCAGAAGTTAAATTTTCACTAAAGTAATGACCTACTGTTTAGCCCATATGTTTGTTGTTTTAAAATGTTGAAAAATAGGATTTCATAATGAAATTTTAGACTCCACTGCCTAGTCAGGCTGTTTATTTGAACTGATATTTTGAGACAGTTTCTTAGGGACCAGCCTCCTGTTGTTTCCTGTTTGCATGCAGTATGACTCAGTCCTCCTGCCAACTTGAAGCTTTTCTACTTAATTTAGAAAGTTCAGTTTTAAGACTGCTCTTTTGAAAAGACTGCATGTACCTTATATTCAACAATGCTTTCTTTATTTTTTGAGTTAGCACCAAGCAAACTAAAGCCAAACAAGTTGCTGCTGCTGCTGGATATTTTTGAGGCGTCGCTCTGTCCCCATCCAAAAGAGTTACTTCCCACAGCACTAACAGGACCTGGGTGGTTTGGCTGGCTGGAGAGTACAGAGTCTAAAAAGCCATGCCCTTACCTGCCAGGAAAAGTGGTCAATATTCAGCTAAGTATACAGACCTGTCTGACTTCTGAAAGACACCTGACTTCCTCTAACCATCTCCAGCTAAACAATAATGGCACAGCAGACACTGGCATGCCACCACCAGGGAACCAGGATGTAGCTCAGAACCTTGAAAAGCCCCAAATCCCACAGTGTAGAGGCAGCCTGTCCTCACAGCCTTACCCAGGAGCTCCCAAGCTTTACACAAACTGTTTTTCAGTATTCAGGGCTTCCATAAATACTTTGGTTCCACATTAAATGTCCTCACCAAGGCCTGAGAACACCTTATTTTCAGTGAGGTGCTGGCCTTCTCTACTACTTTCATCCTGCCAAAGTGTGGCTGAAAGAGCCAAAGGGCTGGAAACAGACAGGGCAGAATCAGGAGTGAGATAGACTGACAGAGTTACACAGGAACTGCTTTTTTATAGCAAGCAACTGTCTATAAGAGACAATTTATAAAATAATTGAAGTAAAAACAAAGCAAGGTAAGTTGAAGTGGGCTAAGGCAGCACAAAAACTTAACAGGTTCTTCACGTGTTTTGAAGGAAAAAATGTCAGGTTGTGGTAAGATGTGATCTACTGAAAAATATTATGGAAGTATTTTACATGAAATTGAGTGTTCATTCATTATACAGTGAGACGACTTTTAAATTGAAGGGGGTTTTAACTTTGTAAAGTAAATAAAAATTTCCAATTAAAGAAGAAAGTTCTTTTATTTCAAGATTTCTCAGAATGAAATTTTTTTGTGCCTGAGATTTGATCATCCTTATTCTGAATCCTGTGTGGTGAAATTACAGGATTTCATGGGGAAAATGGATTAGAAAGATCTGGACTTCCAGATAGATCAAATTGCACTCTTCAAAAAATGCAAAAAAGGAACTGCCTATCACTACTCTGTTCCCTGGGGGGGCCACTGTCTTATTCTGGAAGTAATGGTCTGCTAAACTACCTTTACTGATGTTAGAATCAGTGTCCTCACAAGCCTCAGTTTTCAGTCGAATTTAAAAAATCAATTTTAAATGGCTTTACTTTTCTTTGTACTGTGTACCCAACACTGTCCTGCAATGGAACATGATACAGTCAATTACATCTGGAACTCAAAACATTTCTATTAAAGCTTTTCTAAGGTTTTTAAAGTTCATAAATTTCATAAAGTTGGCATCAACAGAAGTACTGTTATCCCACAATTTATTTATCTATTCTAATAGTTGCCCTCAGACAGATCCTTTCTATTTCTGATCATCATTTTAACTTGTCTTAGTGTCTATAATAATTTACTTTTCGCTTCTGTATGAACAGAAGCAGGTATTTTTGTTTGGTTGTTTTTTTGGGTTTTGGGGTTTTTATGGAGAAGCTAGCTTCATCATTCCATGAGGAATGTATCAAGACCAAGACTTTAAAAAATAATTTTTGTCTTCATATTTTCCAGTACAGTGTTTCTATTTTCAAAATGCTGTCTTTGGTTTTTTAGCTGGAGAAAAATGCTTGCACGTGTTTCTCCTGAACAAAACTGAAAGCTGAGTCTGTTAAAACTTCAGAAGTTCAGGATTCTTTTGTCTTCTTATCTTAGAGCACTATCCTGCAAATAAATTCCTCTCTTCCTTCTCCTTCCCAACCCTCTGAGTTCTGCTATTGTCACCTTGTCACCTTCTCTGACAACCAGAGCTTGGAAGTGTAGTGCAGTATAATACATTTCGCTATTGATGGCTTATTTAGTGAGGTAGAAGGAATTACAGATACAAGGAAAGCTGTGTTTTACAGTCCTTGTTTAATTTCCTTCCACACAATGAGGTTGATGCTTCTTCAAATTAAGCATAGGCCTTATGAGGACTCATAAGAAAAAGCATAAAAATGAGCAATATAATTGTAAGTAAATAAAATTCGAAGTACACCAACATCTAATTCAGACCACACATACTTTAACATATTTTTCATATACCTCAGACATGTGCATAATTAATTGTATCTCAAAATTTTAATATGATGCTTTATAAACCCTTATCCAGAATCAAAGGTATTTCTCCAGTGTGCTTACTTAGTAGTTCAGATCTTGGAAAGGCAAACATGGAAATGATGAGATTTTCTCTTACTAGAGCTCACTGGACTGCTGTCTGCTGCATGTGTGGCCTAAATAGCTGAGCAGTGTTTTCTGTCCGTTTTGTGCTTGCAGATAACATACACCCTAGTGAGCAGGCATGTCCAAAAATACAAAGAACATTGTCTTATTGTTGCACTGTTAATTTCATTCTTGATTAGAGTCTTGCAAAGGCTGTAAATCAGCACTAGAGACAATCAGAGCCTTCTTTCATTGCAGTCATTTCACAGCGGTTTTAACTCTTCTTTAGTCTCCACGGTATGCAGGAGATAAAGATTTTTTGTTTTCGTTTTCTGTATGAGAACATAATGTTCCCTCTGTGTCTATCAGCTGTTGTGATAACCAGGGATTAATTAAAGAGTCACTTGTTGCTTCTTCTTATATGCCAAATAGCTTCAATCCCTAAAGTTCCAAAGTAATAAAGACAGCAATATCATCCTGCACACATGGGACAAGAAGAACAGTCCACCTCTGCTCTCATGTCATGTTAAACCATAGAAAATAATAAAATCATAACTTAGAAACTTCCCTTGTGAGCAGTAGTGTGTATGGAGATATACTGAAGATTCCCATTCTCCGTGGCTTCTCCCCAAGACTTTCTGGCTATGGAGGGCAAATGCTTTACTGCAGAGAGTGGCACAGACCCAGAAGAAAATCTGGCCTCAGCAGCAAAACAAAGATCACTGATCAGCAATTCCAAGTAGCTGGTCTTGGAAAGAAGTCATGCATATTTCAGCCAGCAGAAAGAATGCAAGCCTAAAATAAAATAAAAAATAAAATTTAAAACCAACCAACCAACCAAAAAAACCAAACCAAATTTAAAACAACAACAATAAAACCTAGGAAACAAACAAAGCAAAAAAAACAAAGCAACCAAAAAAACCCACCCACCCAACCTCCTGAAAATTGTTAAAGACATAGATTTCTGAACCTTGGATGAACAAGTGACAGACTGACAGTGTGATTTTTTTACTGTGGTCATTTATGCACAGTGTGTAAACTTCTTTCCTCATCCTGCTACATGAAGGTACCACCACAAAAGGCAGGACACCCCAGGGCATAAGTGAGCTGTCTCAAGAGTTATTGTAACCTAAGTTCAGATGCGCACACTGGGTGTGGCTCAGCTGTGGCTTCCCTGTCTTCTCTCAGTCATGGGAATAAGACCCCAACCAACATGTTAGAAAGAAGCTTTGGCACCCCAGTTCCCTTATCTAGGCACCTGTGTGGCTGAATCTCCATGCAGCACCTCAAAGTACAGATGCCTGTATTTTGTTTCAGATGTACCTTCAGACTTCAAGACCCAGAATTTCTTAACTTGTGGTGTGGACACTACCAGAAAAACTATGATGATTCTTTAACAAATGCAGGACACTAAGTAGAAGCAAAGGGGAAAAGTTAAAATTCTGCTAACAGATCCTCTTTCCATTGGTTTAAAAGCAATTCACAAGACCCTGGAGAATCCTGTACTTGCAGAGCTGACCTCCTTCAGGTGTGATGACACAGCATTGCAGAGTGCTGTGTAGGCAAGTCTTTAGCACCAAAATGGAAATAACAGAAGGAGGAAGCAAGCTAAATACAAGGGGATAATTTGGTGTCTGAGGTAACATTATGCCAAGAAGTCATAAGATTTTTTCCAGTTACATAATCAGTACTAAATCATGTTACTTGGGTTAATGGCTTTGAAAATAGTTTTACTAATCAAGCCTTCAAAACCTCACTAGAGGAGTTTTAGATGAAGATAAGTAATACAAAATACTTTGCAGTATTTCCCCCCTTTTCAAATCAGGAAGAAATATTTCAGCCATGACTAGAAGTGGTGTGAACTGGCTTAATTTCCTGCACCACTCACTGTTCATTGTTCAAATATTTTAACATGGAGATTGACACAAAAAAATATCCCTCTCTAGAAATAGGCAAGAACCCAATATCTGGGAAAGATGTTAATTTTAGACAAAGAAGAACATTGTGAAATCTTCTAATCTTCCCATCTAATATAAAACCTTGCTTTAAACAGAATCACAGAGAAGGTACATATCTTTTGGCAAATAAATTTGCTCTAAATGCATTAGACTCGAAAGGTCCTAAGCCAAATTCTCTGTACATATAAATGGCCATTGTAATTGATTGGAGAATGGAAGTTTGGCTGTCTCTAAAATTAAATCAGTTATAAAGAAATAGTACCCAGCATCAGCTTACGTAAACCAAACCAAGGACACAATGCGGGAAGGTCTTTTAGAGAATCTCAGTCATCAATCTGTACTTGTAAATTCCAGTGAAACAAAACAAAAAAAAAAAACTCAAACTTGAAGAGGACTCTCAGAAATTGTTTTTGAAGTTTCTCCAAAGTAATTTCTGTTTACCAGAGGATGCAGCACCTTTCAGTAAAAGGCGAATTCATCTCCTTCCAATTTAGTGGTGGTGCTCAGTTTCCCAGTGCACTAGTGTTGTCACCCGGTCTTTTGGTAGCATGAGGGGTGTTGATGAGTTTGCTGGCCTAGGATTTGTTTGTCGTCTCAGCAGGTAATGTATGAGACAGTCACTTCTAGATGGACCTGACCAATACTTTCTATAGAAACATTTGTATTAATGACTTCTGAGCTCTTTCATCATACTGCGTACCCAAAAGGAGACCTGGCAGGACAGAACATTTAGATTAAATGATGTCAGTTTGAAGAGTCAGACCAAGAGGGTTGAAACCACTGCTGCCTAAACTATTACTCTTGCAGAATGATAATATCTTATTTTTAGAACATTGAAGCATGTCTCACCCTGGAGCTCAAGCAGCACTTTAATAGTTATTAATGGCAGCTGTCAGGTATGCATCTATTGACCAAGAATGAGTCACACTGGCCCTACTAGAAGGCCCTGTTAGCTGGAAATTTGTGGTGGGTTGTTTTGCTTATTTTCTTTTATTTTCTTTTTTTCCTTATTTTTATTTCAGCAGCTCATTCTTCTGTAGGCAGTATGACAGTGAAATATCAGAGTGTTTATCTGCAGTAGCCATTAGGACAAGCTAATGAGTTTGTTTTGGAGATACAAGCAGGTCATCACCTGCTTTGTCAGTAAATAATAATGTTAAGGAGGTAATTTCTATCCCTGTAGGTACTCACAGGTTAATTTAGAAACTACCAGCTTTTAATTAGTAGTGCAGCCAGCATACTGTGTGGCAAAATCTTGTTGAAAACCTTTCAATTTGTTAGGAAGCTAGAGAAATAAATTAAAAATACTCTTCTCCTCCACTAAAGAGTGTTTTGAAGATGTCTATTACCAATATGATTGGCATTTATGGCTAAAAGGTAAAAATTTAAAATTCTATGTTATTTTTTCTCCCCAAATTAAATGTCTTTCAGACACATTTCATTTTCATCAGGCTGCAATATTTGCATAGGTTTGGCAAATCATCTGCTGCAACTGTCTTAGAGTAATTAGTACAGGCATTTAATACATGCTTTCCCAGACAAATAAGGCAACTACAAATAGTATAAAATCTGCAACAGTGCCTATGAGCCCTCATGATCAAGCAAAGTCTGCTGTTAAGTTTTTTGGCAGGAATGGTCTGCAAGGGCATGCAAACTGCACAGAAAATCCAGCACATCCAGCCTGCCTGAGCAAAGAGACAGACACAGTGTAGGTCTGCATCCTTTATTTCAGAATGCAATTAAAAATCCTGGCCCTTGCCTAAAATGTCTGTCAGAGAGGAACTGCTCTGAAGAGATAATGACACTGACAGAGACAAGAAGAGAGGTCTCAGGAGACCAAGCTGAAGCCCAGAGGGAGTAGATTTTTGTAACTGAAGACATTCCTGCCCATGCAGGATTTGTCTAATATTGCTGTTTTCGGGTGACCGTTTAGGCCATATCTTTGCAAATGCCTTTGAAGTAATAAAATGGCACTTTAATGAGTGTGAAAAATGAAGAAAGAGCAGGGAATATGACAGTGGAGGAAAAGAGAGAGAGAGAGAGGAGACAGAGAAAGAAATAAATAAAGGAGGGAGTATGAAGTTCCTTTGTTCAGTATTGTACTAACCGTAGCACCAATTCCCTAGTAAGATGATCTGATATATCGTACATTCCCAAATATGTTAGCAGAGACAAAAATCTGCCTGAGCCACAGACCAGCACATATTCACTTATTATATGCTGGACAATGTTCGGTGAAGTGTGAGCATAGTGCACAGGCCTCTGGACGTGAGGATATGCTCTTCTCTCTCCTGATAAACAAGGTGATGACCTGCTCAACTTTGAATGATGATTTGGTCAAATTCAGCCATCTGAATGACCAGATTGGCTTCTGCACCTGGCCTGTCCTCACCCCTGTGCTGGCACTGCTTGCTATTCAGCCAGCTTCTTCTTTGTACATGGTTTAAGTCAAAGCAACCTCCCTCCAGTCTCTGCTTCTGCCCATTGAGCCAGAAGTCCCAAATAGGATTCACTTTTCCCACTTGAGAGCTTTGGAAAGAATAGGCAATTATATTATGGCTCTCCTGCTTGCCAGCTTTGTTTTTGTCTGCATGCATGTCCCAGTCTGTTTGTTTTAGCTAGCCAGCTGTTTTGTTCTAGCTCTCTGGAAGTTTCCTGGTATGCCACATCCAGAAATATGGCTGCTGTGTGCACTTCTGGCCTCTGCCCCCTTTTTCTTCAATATTATGACAGTTAATATGAAAAGTAGCGCTTCCACCTTGTAACAGTCTTTGATGAATTACTAGTAATAACCCAGCATTTAATCCTAAAAATTGGGCTACCTGTCAAGTGTGTCTGCAAAGCAATTTCTTTAATTTCCACTGATAGTCCTCTTCTAACAGGGCCATCTCCCCCAGATCAATATCAGCTTAAATGTGATTTGGCTTTGTGATCTCTAGGGGCATTGGCTTGTCCACTTGCTGTGCTCAGGATATTCCATCTTGCTCTAATGTTTCTGCTGAACACAAAGCATCAACAAGCTGTCCAAGGTAGGTGTTATTACTGGCTTGTCTCCAAAGCTGCCTTCTGGATGGCAGCTGTGGAACATCGGCACACAGGCAATCCTATCTTCAATAACTTGTCTTTCCAATGAGTCCGTGGTGTGCCATTCTCATATTTTGCAGAAAAAAGTCCCATGTCCTTGGTACATTGCTAGGTCATGCATTCTTCCTGCTGTGCTGTGATTCAATTATCTTTTCCCAGGAATTCGTGTTTACAAAATTTCTCCTTTCAGCAAAGATGTGTCTGAAATGCTTTGGTAAATGAGACCATAAAATGCATTCCTTACCTCTTCATTGAGTGGGATAGTCTTCTGGTTTGTCATAAAGCACTGTAAAGATCATCTGCTTATAAACTGAAGAGGAAATGCTTATTTTCCTTATGTAAATACCATTTTTTCAATGTAGGAGAGTTTCTCCACAACAGTGGTTACAGTCTTTGGAGTTCTTAATTGAGATAAATAGGAGATGTATTTTATTCTTAGGTTTATGAAGGCTTGAATGAGTTTTTGTGCATTTCATTATTCTTTCCGTTTCCTTTATTCATTTTTTGACTTCAGGACAGGTAGTTTCTCCTGGTATTAATTTATATTGTCAGGTTTTTGGGCTATTTATTTGTTTATTTTTGTAATAGTCTCCAACTTGGGCACATAGGTCTGATCCTCTTATTAAGAATATATCTGTGGTACCCTGTGGCAGTTTCAAAGAGCAGGGCTGCAATATTTTCTAGACAATGGTAATTAAGCACTTATTCCTTATTGGAATTAGGAATTCCAGATTTCTTACTTCCATATGGTGAATCAAGAAAAAATTCTAAAAAATCAGGACATCAAATTTCAGGAAAAGTCAGCAATCCTGGTAAAACTCCAGAAAGAAGATTCATATTTCAGCATAATGCTTCCTGATAAGTAAACATGGAGATGGAAACTAAAAGATGAGAACACCTTTAGCTTAAAAGCTGAGAGAAGGTAACATGACAGATCCTTTCCATGAAATGTTTGATTTTCCAGATCCTTTTCATTCCAGAGTTGAACCTTTGTAGTTGCTGTTATGGAGACAGAACTGTGCTGGACTATCCTGAGATCCAAACCTGTACTTCAAAAATTTCTGGAAAATACACACAAAACTTGAAACCCTTTTGTCTTGTGAGTTTTCAAAGTGATTAGAGTGCCAAGTAAATTCTGATGACCCTGGCTGGGAGCCTTTGCCTCCTTCCTTTACGGCTGAGCATCACCAGGTAGTTCTCTCTGAAATGGACAGAGTCAAGGTAAAGCCTCAACTTAAAACAACTGAAGCACTAAAAATGTGAGTCTCTTGCTCTGGTCATTTCTGAGTTGAGAATCCAGACTAAAATTTTCCTTTTTAAAGCACCATTTTCAACCCTTTTACTGTTATTCTGTGTACTGTTTTGGCCTCAGCACAGTGAAATAGCATGAAAAATGTTTCAATCAGTTGTTTTCAGGAGCATTATGATGTAGTCTTTAATTATAAATGTTCATTTTTCTGTTCCCCATAGTCCCAGAACATCTTGAAATTACTTGTATTTTATTCATATTTTTATTGTTAGAATACTTTCCAGGCTGAAAAGCATCTTTTTAAAGAAAAACAAAATAAATAAGGAGAAGCGGCTGCTCTTTGTTTAATGCACTTTACATAATAATGGCTGGTATCTTTCAAAATAAACATAAAATACTAGCATTTTTCACACACACACAGAATTACAGGAAAGTTGCAGGGTCGCTTGGTGTATAGGCTTGAATTTGTTAAATAAAATAAAATTTACCCTTTTCTTTTTGTTTTTACAGGTAGAGGAGCACAATAAATCAGAAACAATGTTTGACGATTTTAAGTGTTTCTAGAAGCAACTCCATTAATCTGAGAGCAATTGGATTTTTACTTTGTTGTAAGTATTTCTGTTGTGATTTTATATATATCAATAGCTATCCTTTGAGTGAGATAGGAAGCATCAGTCCACTATTGTGCACATCAACATGCATATGTGAACATATGTATACATCTGCCATAGTTAGGATAATATTAATCTATGTGCTCAACTACATTTATTCTTATACATTTATAATATATATGTATACTTAGAATCTGCCCTGTACACACACAGGTTTGTTTATGCAATTATGCCTCCAACCAAGATGCAAAACCCAAAAGCTATATTCTTCTTTAATGGTGGTAAAAAAGACAATAAGCAAGATGTAGCTATTAATATAATTTAAGACACAAATACCCTTTCCTATAAAGCCTCTGCTGAGCAACAATCTCAGGATGTAAGTTCAATATTAAACAGGTTTTGGTATAATGATGATGAAAGGAATGGAGCACCTCTTCTATGGGGATAAGATGAGAGAGCTGGGGTTGTTCAGCCTAGAGAAGGCTCTGGGGACACCTTACAGCACCTTCCAGTACCTAAAGGGGGTCTGCAAGAGAGCTGGAGAGGGACTTCTTGCAAGGGCATGTAGTGACGGGACAAGGGGAAGTGGCTTTAAGCTGAAAGAGAGTACATTTAGGTTAAATAGTAGGAAGACATTTTTTTACTGTGAGGCTGGGGAGGCAATGGAACAGATTGCCCAAAGAGGCTGTGGATTCCTCATCCTTGAAAGTGTTCAAGCCCAGGTTGGATGGGGCTTTGAGCAACCTGGTCTAGTGGAAGGTGTCCCTGCCTTTGGCAGGGTGATTGAAATGAGAGGATCTTTAGGGTCCCTTCCAACCCAACCCATCCTGTGATTCTGTGATTCTATGAAAGTGTGTGCATTGACAGCAATCTTTTGGTAGCGTTAAATGTGGCTTCATGCTGGCAGTCTCAGTTGAGTTTATTGGGCATGCTCTCAGATCCATGCCTTCAGTGCCATGTCAGATCCAGGGCAAGGAGGATCTGGAATGGGAGATCCCATTCTGGATCAGATGGATGCAAACTCCAGGGATTTGCTGGAGTCCCAAATGCAGAGACTTGGATTCAACTCTGAAATGGTTCACCACCAGGACTCAGGGATTTTGGAACCAGTCAGCCACTTGGAAAGAGACAATAGGGTTGGGGTAGTAAAGCTGACCAAAGAAACTGGGGATTGCTCTTATTTTATTTTACTGACAACTCTGGCTACTCACACTGGGTTTGAGGGATTTCTGACAGTACAGCCCCCATCCTGCCAGGCACCAGCACTGTATTCACCTTACTCCTTCTGCTTCCATGCCACTGGTCAGTCCGCATGGAAAAATTCTGTGTTCCTGGCCTTTTCTATGCCAGTTGGGTGCAAAATTCTCTGCTCCTCATGCTGTCAAGTAATTGATATTTAGGTCATCATATCCATGATACAAGACGTTTTTCTATGTAGATATTACACATGGGGTCAAGATTTCCTGAGATCTTCCAGAAGAAAGGTGGCACCATTGCTACAGCCTAGAATACAGAATGCCCAGAGAAGTAGGGTGCTGTGGGAGTCTGGATCTCTTGGTAGCAATGCAAAGTGAGAGTGTAGCCTTGCAAACTCAATAGACAAGATAGCTCTTATCACAAGTGTGCACCCATGGAAAAGATGGCCTACGAAACCTTGTGAGATCATACATGAAATATGAAAGAAATAGGATCCAGATTCTGACAACCTCAGTGTTACAGTAGCAGTATATTTTTGCATTTATAATAGAAAAGGAAAGGGATGAAACTGAGAAAGAAAGGATTTCAGAACAGATAAAACAGAAAGAAGACACTTTAAAAGACCCTGAGGAAAGGATACCTTTTCTCTCCTTCCTTGCTCTTTACTGTCAGAGAAACACGATTTCATGAATGACTTTATGCTGATCTTCCTTGCAAACTCATATGTTGTTTTTCGTGCTCTGAGAGTGATGCACTTTCAGTCTGGGACCAGTGATCCCTTTGAACTCACTTGAAAAAAGCGATGCCAAATGGAGAAACAGATTTTAATCTTGGCATCTTGGCAGTAGATGGTGATGACTATTCAAAAATGAAAGATGAACTGTGAAAACGAGAATTGTGTTTTCTTTTGTCTGGAACTCCTTGGTCCCCAAATTATTCATATTCTGAGGCTGATTCATCATCTTCCTCCTTTTGTTTAATTTTCTTCTGACTGTCTGAATCCAGTGGGAAAGACAAAGAACACCTTTAAAACTTTTCATCCTTGATTAATTTTAACTTGAACGGGATAGAAAGAATGAGGCAGTTTTCCCAGGTGCCCTCATTTTGCATTCTTTCCCTGGGAGCAAAGACACACTGATAACAGCTGAGCAAATTTTTTAGAATGAAAAAGTCAGGTGTTATGTATGAGATGTTGGTCTCTAGTGAGAGTGGTCGTCAGTGCCATGAAATAATTCTCTTGAAAGCTCTTGATCCTGCTGAAAGTTTGACTTATATTAATACATCCTTGAAAATACTGCAAAAAGTGTTGTGTCCCAAATGTTTCTCAAGGAAAGAAAGACAGATCTGCTCAAAACCAACCCTACAATACTCTCCACATGCTCTTTAACTATGGTTTCCACTTTCCTTGAACTAACCATTTCTTCCATTATTTTGTCAACACATTCACTTCAGGAATTCTAAAATCTGGGTCATTTGAAGCATGACTTATTGCCTCCTTATCAGGCACAGAGAAGAGCAAAAGGGTCACAACCATCTGCATAAATTTTTTTGTATTTTCTTCATTCCAAAATCTGATTAAAAACTGCCCCAATTAAACCGTGCCTTCTCTGGTTTACCTTTGCTTATTAGAAAAAACAGTATCTCTGTAGACCATCTTTCCTACACTTTTGAAAATTTGTAATTATCTTACTTTTATATGTATGTGTGTTTACAAATGTATCCTGTGAACCCTGTGCTCTAAATATCTTTTCATGTTTATCTCTAAGTGCTCTCTATAGAGTATTTTGGATATATTCTGCAGAAAGGTTGCCATCTGTCTTGTCAGAAAAAAGGTGTCTGAAGTAGATGATGCCATTGGTAGATACTGTTACTTGTCATTTGGGACAAAGCAGGATTGTGGAAAGGAATACACAGAAGTACTGCAAGTAAATCTATTAATTCCAAAGCTTTAAAACCAGTTTAATCTATATAATTTCAATTTTTTTTCTCAGTTGCAAATTTTCTTCCATCTTTGAAATACTCTAAATCCCTATCCATATTATCCCTTTTGCTTATTGGTACAAAATTCAAGGTCATTTAAGACAAAAGTGGAATGGTGAAATGTCTAGCTAAGTGTCCCCCATTTCCTCTTCAAGGCTTCCTTGTCCATAGCATGGTTCATCCATCACCTCTGCTCTATGATATGTCACCTAGTGAACAGCAGCACTTTCTCCACAAGGGGAGAAATAAAAATTGTGTCTTCAGAATCGTGAAAAAATTGTGAAAACACAAAAAATTGTGTTTTCTTCAGAAGTCTATGAGGCATTTATCACACTCACCATGTCTGACGGGCAGGAACCTGCTTTGTGAGTGGCTGCATACAGCTTGCTCTGCTGCTCTCCATTATCATGCAATGACCTGCACGAGAGTTTAATACCAGGCAGACAGAAACTTGAGCAAGAACTGTCTGTACATCATGTCCCACAGATGGCTTTATGCTGACCCTATGCAAAGACATGATGGTACAAGAAACAGTCCAATACCTTTGGTGCTAGGCAGCAGGCAAGTACAACAACAGAAAAAACAAAGGAGCTTAAAGCAGATCCCTAAAAGTTTTACGTCTACACTTGGAGGCAGTAGGTCTTCCAACATTTCCTTCAACATCCCCAGAAAGAAATAACCACTTCTAAAGTAATATTAATATGAAAATAAACTGGGTACCTGTAAGACAGATCACCTTCTTGAGTTCCCTGTGTCTTCTTTTGGAAGGTGATTGACTTGGGCTTAAATGGCCAGTCTGCCAATGAAAAAGTGAAGGAAGATTGCCCTAGCTCACACAGCCTGGAGGTAGCTGTACCCATGTGCCCTGTCTGTTTTACAAAGTGGACTTACCTGTAGTCAAAGGAGGGATTCAAGGTTTTGCCCTAAAGCCTTGCAGGAGTTGTGCTTTGGGAATTCTGTAAAAGCAAGCACAATTAGACTATTACAAGTGGCCTGCCTGTACATAAGCTGAGCTGTGGAATTTCTACAGGGTGACATGTTTTATACACTCAGTGTTTTATATAGCCCAACATAGTCCACAGTTAATTTAATAAATAACACACATAGAAGCAAGTTTGACATGTTTAAAATTTTGTAAGTTGTGGCTTTTGGTATTGGTGTGATGTTGAAATTTGTGACAAATCCAAGAAAATAGTTATTAGGAAAAGGCAAAGAGAAAGCTTTTGGAAAAAACCTAAACCAATGTTCTCTCAGATGGCATGTTTAGATTTTGTTTGGCATGGTCTTTGCTGCAGTATACCAGTCCATGACAGATAGGGAGAAAATTTACAGAGATTATACAGAAAACTGAAAAAATTTACATATCTTTTTTTGGATATCTAACTACAACTTTTTGCTGCATCTTCTCTCATGGCACATTTAGACAGTTTTGTTAGGACGATATCCAACATACTGACCTTGATCCTCCCAAATCTCTCCCTTTCAACACGTTCATCAAGTTGTTCTGCCTGTTGTTCCAGTCACTGCATGTTTCCAGCGTGCCAAGTTCCCCATTAGTACATGGGAGAGAATACAAAGAGGCAAACATCTCAAGATCATTTATGCACATGATATTTTTACAGCTAAATGAAAACAATCTCACTGCTGTAAGAAGATGGACAGAATGTTTCTTTTTCCAAGATTTTGTATGCTCTGCTGGGAATGAGATGTTCTTAAAAGTGCTCACCTTGAAACAGAGAACTACTGGTTGCTGACCTATGCACTGCAGATAACCTGAACTTTACATTGAAGAGCTTAAAAGTGGGAAACTGATTTTCTCCTCACTTATCACCATATCAGAATGTTTTGGCCGTATGAAAAGCATCTCCATTAAGTCAACAGCTTTTCTTGAGATTTTGGGTGCATAGTTAAGCAGATTGAAAAGCTGATTTGACAAGTGGCAGAACTAACATCAGTTTACTTTTTTCTCCACTTGGATAAAATCCATTGGAAATTTTATGCATAACCTGTTCAAATCCAGTGCAAATAAATTTTCTCCATGGCTTCATATTTCTAAGTCTAACTCACAACTGCATGCTTCAGTTTTAAATTTCAAACAACACCCATTTTTCTTTCTGTGAAGTATTTTTGGGCAATGCATCAAAGCCTATAGATTTTAATAATTATGCATTTAATATATGCTGTAGCTCCAAAACCCATCCTGGTATCTTGTTCTGTGGTCTTCCAAAACTGCCTTTAAAATCAGTGCCAACTCGTCTACAAATTCTGTGCTCTCAAAACATTTTGTGTGGCTTTTTTTGGTAAGTCTAATTTTAATTCTTATGGTCTTTGATGGATGTAAAAAATCATTTAATCAGCCAGTTATCCTGCAATATAGGCATCTGAGTCATATGCTCTCCACCAGCCTTTGCTTGGTTAAACACCAGATGGATGAAACAGCTGTATAAATCTTTAATCTCTGTGACAGCCTTTCTTTCATTTATTTTTTGACTTATGTGGTTAGTTTCACTTGTGTGTTCTTCCAATTAGGGAGTTAACCAATCTCTGTCATGCAGATCTATTTAACACACTTTGTCTTTAGCTTAGGAAATTTTACTTTTACATTGATTTTTCAATTTATACATTAAATATTTAGCCTGCATTTGAAGTAATATTGATGTCATTGATATTTCTGTTCATTATCTGTTAATCTATCAATGTTAGTGATATAATTAAAATCACACATTATCATGACAGCTTGTAGTTACAGTATCTTTCTTTGGAACAGTACTTTCTTGTAAAATAATCCTCTGCCTCAAAACTATAAATTTTCTAGTCAATTCCACTTTTTTCGCACCATTCTGGTTTGCAGTTGCACTATTTCTGTAATCTCACTATTTCAACAAAATAATATAAATCTAAACTGAGAGTGGCAGAACTATCTGTTGAAGTGTACATCTTTTTAAAGGGTTAAACTTAGCTTTTTTATAGGTTACTGTCATTTATGAATATAAATTTTGAAACGCATTTGAGCTCTCTCTAGAAGAATAAAATAATACTTTGTTACCATGATTAAAGGAGATGATTGTAAGAAAGCGTGCATGGTACTCAACATTGAGAATTCCTAAACAGATTTAAAGAAATACATAATGCATTTTGTCTCTGTGATACAAAGACTGCAACATGGGAAATTTCGTGCAAAGGCAGAGAACTGTTTAATGCATTTGAATATTGAGAAGACATAGGAAGAGGATGGAAGGTCTTTTAACCATGCAGCTTAAATAGACAATGGAATAATTACCCTGTAAGAATGAATTTTGGTTTTTTTAAGGAAAAAAGCATATTCAGATGATTGGTCTGGTTAGAGTAGAATCAAGACTAATTTGTTTATTTCCCCCACCAAAGAATGTCTTGTTTTGCCCAGGATTAGAGTAACACTGAAATAATTTTTCTACTTAAGCAAAAGAGGAATGGGAGACAAGTGAATATCAATGCTGAGTTAGGAAAGGCTGTTGGGGCACCATCATTCTGTAGTGTGCACCAGGAACACTTTGGCTCATTTTACCACTCCATGTAGTAATGTAATTTCTGAGTTCCAAAAAGATTCCTTTCTGGGCCATCCAGGGCACAACATAAAAATCCTGAGACTTTGCAATCAGAAAAGAAATTTGCATAGGGAAAAAAGTGGGAATAAATGGTGACAGGAAAATTAAAACTTTCATAACTGTTATGAAAAACATCCCGTTAGAATATAATAAATAAATCTAAAACTCCAGGATATCACTAGAAATTCTGAGAGGACAGTGAGACTCAATGAGCTATCTCATGGCTCTGAAATTCTTTAATGCTGCTAAGTCCTAAGAGAGGCTTGAAATGATTTCATTCTTTATATTTGCTCTTGTGTGTTCATAGCCTGTGGAATAGGATAGGAGTTGGGAACAACTGTTCATAACTAGCCCTCTTCTGCATGTGAATAATACACTGTCTAAGTCATGAAAGTGAGTGCAGTTGTAAGGACATGTGAGGTTTCTCCCTTCCCCTTGGTATTTCAAGGATATGATTTATAATAACCTAATCATTTCAAGGCTGGAAGTTGACTGAATTCATGCTCCCTTCATAATAGCTTTTCAGCCCTGTGTGCTGTTGTTATCGTGTCTCAAATCCACACACACAGGAGTTTTTATCAAAGTGAAAGGAATCAGAGTGACCACAGTGTAAAGTAATTTTGTTCAGAGAAGAGACTCTTGGTGATTTCTTCTTTGCAAGGTAGCTCAAAATACAGAGTGGTTCATATCCCTGTATAGAAATACAATCCCACATAACCAATGCTTTGATGTGTTTGATGTGTTTCAACCATTTCTGAGGTATTTCTAAGCATATTAGCTATGATATATGAATGCATTCTCAATGTAGGGAAATAACCTTGAACTTCAACTACATTACTGAAAGAAAGGATCTATTCTTCATTCCAAAGAGGTGTATAGGAGTATTTAATATGAGGAGCATTTCTCACTTCAGCTCAATGGAAATGTAAATTGCCTATACTTGTATAGAAACCCCCCTTTGAACTTCCAGCTTGATATCAATACTTATTTTGCTTGCAGTGTGATGCCAGTTGCATGTCCCTTGTTTATTTTCCTCTGCATCTGCAAGCAAAAAATTCCTTCCTGTCATTATCAGTTACCCACATGTAGCCAGAAGAGATTGGATCTCACCCCATTCCAGCAACATTTTTCAAACTGTTATAGTGATGAGATGAAATCTTGTTTATTTTATGGCCACAAATTCTAACAGGGAGCAGGAATAATTTCTTCTTCATGAAAAGAATTTCTAAGCCTCTGAGATGATGCAACACTGTCTTTCCCAAGGAAAGTAGCTTAGAAATTCTTAAAGAACTTTAAAAATGGTTTAAGTGTCTTTTAAAATTGAATATATTGTTGATGGTAGATATCAACATGTCTGGTCTTCTGTTGCTATGAAACTAGGAAGAAACTGAAATCTCTCCCTTTACTTGATTTCTCTGGTGTAAGACAGACAGTGATATATAGGAACACACTTTCTCCATTAAGATTCCCAGTTTTTTCTTCATATTTTATCTGTGTGGTTTGAACGGATTACTGCTGTCCTGTCATTCTAAAATACACAGAATGACAATTAAATATTTCATAAGATTTAAGTAATCCTCATTAAGCAAGACAGACTTCTGTACTACTACTCCACACAGAAAGATGTAAAAGATACTTGATGTTCAGTAGTACTTTCTCTGCATATTTTCTGCTTTTAAACCTGATATATTATTATTAATAATCTCATTGTGATTATCTTTGGACAACATAATTTATACAGCAACTGTATATAATTCTTAATATTTTTACCCTAGAGGTTTGGAGGGCTTCATTTCAAGAAAACTAAAATCCAAAACTCTGATATTATGTCCAAACAGACAGGAGACTTAAATCCAATTTTTTTAGGGTTACATTTTGCAGGAGTCAATCATGTTTGTTATTATCTACAAGCCAGTGGTAGGTGTCCAGAAGCTGCAGTCTGTACTTTTTTATTATGTATGTGTGCATCTACATATATTCATTTTAATTTCTACATACACACACACACACACATACAGTGCATACACCTACAGGCTTTTATGTGAAAACATTCATGACTATGACTTGCTGATTGTTTTCAAAGACGGTGTAAAAGATTCACACCAATATTTTGCCATATTGTCCTGAACACATGCATTTGTGAAAGTGTTGCTGATAGAGGTCTTGGAGCAAGCCTCTAAGCCATAGACATTTCAGTATGCCACAGCTGAAAGAATAGTTTTCATAGACATTCAGCATTAAAATGAAACAATTTTATTTGGAAGATGGAATTAAGCATAGTATTCCAAAGGAATTCCTTGGAGAGGCACTTCATATTTAAGTTCCAAGGAAGCAAGCTAGCAGACAAGAAAACATCTTATTTGATAATCTTGTGCATTTTCTCTGTGCATCTGAGAGCACTGCAGTTCAATAGTGGGACAGCAACTCTTGTAAGGTGGATAATTCTATACTAGTGGTCCAAAAAAAAAAGAAAAAGAAAGTTTTAATGTTAGTTCGATCCTGGAGTTTTTGCTATAATTGAGAATAGGTTGAAATGAAACACCTTAGCAGTCCTAGGATAGCTTCAACACAGCCTGTTACATGATTGTCCTCAACTGCTTATTACCAGAAAATATCACATATCACACAAAAGTCACATATTTATACATTGAACTAAGCTTGTGTTTTGTGTGAAGGTCTGTCATCGTTTGCTTGCTCCGTTTCCCAGAGTTTCATGATCAACCAATTTAAGCCATTTAAGATCCACTTCTTCTGCTAAAGAATGTAATACTCTAAATTTTTTGTTGCAGATGTAAAGATATGCAAAATATCTGCCTTGTACAAATATTAATTGTCCTGCTCCAGGAGCATGATGTGACAAATATTACTGTTTACCTCCAAAAGATACTGTTTCCCTATGAAATCAACAGTCAATACACTGATTTTCTTGATACATGTACGAATGGGAGCAAATTGTTACATAATAGACTATCCCTATTTGTTTTTTATTTTCTCTTCTATTACTTAACATTTGGTTCTATAACTATCCTAAAACATATAACTTACATCAACTTGATCAGTATTTTGAGAAAATGTATTTTAAGATAAAGGTTAATTTGTGGAGGAATGATTCAGCTAGAAACACACATGTGGTACAAGTGCACAGAATTCATGGAAAAGTGGAGGCAAACACTACCTGAAGTCTCTTTGTAGTACAGCCAAAATGGAAGGATTACACATCGTTGTGAGACCACCTCACAGAGACAGATTATGCATTTGAAAATAAGCATGACTAGCCCATATTTAGCAACAGGAATCTTTTCCACACCCCCCTTCCTACAGACCCCCCACATTTCTGCAGAGTTTGTGTTTGGTTTAGTGAGCGGTGGGCTTGCCCATGGTACAGTACACCCGCCTTGCCTTTCACTCTGACTGTGACGATCTCTCAGTGACGATAAGGAAACCGAGAGTAATTTTTCAAAAAGTAAAATATTTGGAACACCTTTTAAAGAATTAATATTTTTAGCTACAGTGGTCAGGCTCATCTTTCAAAAATGTCTTGGTCTCAATTACAGCTCCTCAGACCTCTGAGTCACTGCAAATAAATCTCTTCAATTATCAGGGTTTCATGAAAATCAGGTAATGATGTTAATTTGGTTTGAGAGATATTTTGTGATCTTCTGAAGAAATGTATTCTCCAATAAGCAGTGAGTTTATTATTCAGAAAGAATAATATTCTTTCCATCTAGCAATATTCTTGAAAATTAAAGAAATTTTCAAGACCTGCCTTTTTACATGTCAGGGACAGAAAGTGTTCCTCCTTTCCCTTGTTTCATCTTGCCTTTTTGAGCCTGTAAGAACCAAAACAAAAACAGGGTAGACCATTATATCCACAGATGCTGACAGTCCATTCACACAGCACAGAGCTGATAAAGAGGAGAGACAAAAGGACTTCTGGAGAAGCAAAGTCAAAAGTCAAAGAGATCAAATAAAAACAAACTGCTGCTCAGTCCAGCTAAATAAATAATAGCAGTACATATGACAGATGATACAGCCTGGACGAAACAAAGAGTGACATTTTTTCACACCCTGTTTTTTTCAAAACTCACTTCTCAGTCAAAGCAGATAACACTCCAACTGAGAAAAAATGATTTTCCATGAGTCTTGACAATATGGAAAGGGGATTTTACATTGAGAAATTCTTGGCAGAATCTCCTATTTCCACTTAAGGAACATTACTTGCCTCTAGACTGAGATGATGTGGATGAAGGAAAGACAATGAAACAGAAGATGATAAAAAAGGAAAAGGAGAAACTACTTTTTTTTTAAATCCAAAGGAATTTTAGCATTACTTATATGTTTGGAATTGTGCAAATTGTCTGTTTTGTAAGTTAGTAAAGAAACTAACCCTGATCCACACTTTACCCAAAACGATCTCCTTGATTGGCTGCTTCTTAAATGGAAGAAGTGTTAGTCTGTAAGGTCTTTAGGCCACAGGCTGGTCTCTTCCCTTGTGCTTCGGGAAAGCCACACAAAAGCCAAGCACTATTTACTGTGATAAGGTCTCTGAATGAAGAAATTGTTCACTCAAAGAAAAGCAAGCAGTACTTACACAGGATTATTTTGTTACCATTATTTAGGCTTCAATTCAACAAAGCACTTGAGTATGTGCTTTAAATCCATTAATTGTTGTTAATTAGTTGAGATCCTCCTGTAATATTGACAGCTTACCTTTGAAGATATGCTATTCAAATTCTCCACAATGTACAATGAATAAGACTTTTTCGTGGGTTTCATTTTCTGTCTTCTCTGGCTTTTGTTCTTTCATGCCCAGAGTGAGGACTGTTGCAGCATGCTAGAGGTAGAGTCCATAACCCACGCCTTTTAGCAGTCACCTTCAGTTTTATTGTTGAATTTCTGGTTTTCAGTTCTGTGAAGTGCCTGTGCTGGGCTAAAATTAATTGTGACTGAAAAAGAATGGCATTTTCATAGTTGTTATGACAATCTGCTTCCTTCATTGAGATGCATAAGGCCTAGATATTCCATTTTTTTCCAAGGCCACTTGTGTAACTCTTAGCAAATATATTGGCTATGTGGTGGATGACTCAATTGTCCTGGAATTAAATACTGCATTGACAAACCTACTTGTACTTCTTAGTGTCACTGAGTAAGCAATATTCATTCTTAAAGCAGACATATCTTGCCAGGTCCTCAGTCAAAATTATTAATTATAGTTAATAAAAGCAGTTCTATGGGGACAGTTACCATTCTCCATTTTCAACTTAGAAAGACTTTGAGTCAAGAGATTAATTTTATGTATTCCTTAGCAACTATCACTGATAGGTCAGATTAACATACTGGTCAAAATTTCTAGTTCTTCTGAAAGAAACACAGCTCTTTCAAATACCAGCTTTTCATTCAATTCACTTTTTCCTTTATTCTTTGAAGGAAAGGAGCTCAAAGAAACTGTTAGTGATTTTCATTACTTCAGTTCAAGCATATGTGAATTGAAACCTTAAATTTGGAGCATTCACCATGAACAGAAAGAAATTTGCATTATTTCTCAGTGCTATCTGTTAAAATGCAAACTTGATTTCTATCAGCCACAGTTTTCTGGGGGGCATAGGCTTGTCCTTGTCCTCTTTTCCACCAGAACAGGCATGCTACGACTTTATAAGCACTGTGTTTCTTCTAAAGCTAGAACACAAAGCAGTGCTTTGATAGCTCCTGTGAAAATATAAACCTACTGTTTGTGTATTGTTTAACTTACTTTTCCTTTCTAATTTTTCCTTTTTAATTTCTCCTCCTTCATCAAAGTAATTTTTTCCAGACAATAAAGTAGACATAGGTAGATTTGGATTAAATGAAGCCTACATTTAATGTTTTAAATATCAGTCAGATCTGGATCCATTGTTAGAGCCGATGGGAAGAAGGCAGAAGGATGGAGAGTTTCACTAGGTTGCAGCAGCCAAACTAAAGAAATGCAGTCAACCAGGGAGAACAGAGGAGGGATTTTTGGATAAACTGAACAGGAGTAGCCAGATAAGGACCATGTCAAATCAGGCCACAGTGTGAAGAATGAGCATGAGGACGGAAGGACTGCAGAAACATGGAGAACTTGAAGTTATTGGGTGACTGGGCAAGTCAAATAAAGACATGGGGATTTGGATAAGGCTTGGAAGGAGTCAAGGAGTGAGCTTTGGAGCTGTTGAGGTTGAGCTCTCCAGGATAATGGAGGGCTTAGAAGAAAAGGGATTAGGAATTGAATGAAGCATCTCTTGTCAGGGCAAGCCTAAAATCAGAATGAAATAGAGGATAAGAAATCTCTAAGAGGCTATAATGTGATAAGCCTGTGTTTTCCTGCTAGCCAGTTTTCTTAGGTCCCTCATATACAATGAAACTGCTACCAAAGCCATAATATGTACAGACTACAGTTGTCTTCAGAGAGATACAGGCATAGCCCTGACAGGTCTGAGATAAAAGGTTAAATGTTGGATGGATTGGTGAGCAGGTACAATCATGCACTGGGAAGTGTGGAATCCTCTTTTTGTGGTTTAAAACCAAATTATAAAGCAGTGTCTAACTGCAATTGGATACAAAAACAACTTAATCACAGATAAATGTAATTTTACAAATTATTGTACTTCTCTGCTGTACAAGTGGGATAGCATTTTCCAGGAGACAAGTTGGCTGAGTTAGTCTAGATTCTAACCATGCTATGCACAGACCTTATCCAGGATTGGAGTTCTTTGGGTCCTTTCCTGATGGTAACCTGATAACCATCAGTTATCTGATTTGATTGGCAAAATCAAATGCTTGGTTTTCTCATTGAAATTTGTGCAAATTCAATGACGTTAAAAAAAACTGTCACCATTGCTTGGTGCTTCCAATCTGCTTGTCTCAAAGACTACCCAACAATCATTAGGTTGCTTACTCTCTTCTATCCTTAAAAGTAAGTTACTCCCTTATCCGATTGAGTTAACTAAAATCCATATGTTAATAGTATGTCAACAGGACCTAACCTCTGTGAATTGCTACACTTACACTTTTTGTTCTATTGACACGCCCATAAATATCCATACAGATTAGTTCCATGCATTGCCGTTCATGAAACTATATATACACATTGAGACATCCTCCAGATCTTAATATTTGAACTGATTGTTAATGTCACTAATATGAGAATTTGTCCAAGCAAGATTACTCATTACAAATGTGGCATTATTCACATAGTTACAATTGTCTAGTTGCTTGCCACCTCACTTAGCACTCTCAGTGGTGTTGAGCACCGGAGTCAAGATTAGGTCTTTGTGCTTGCCATCTAGTGCCCTGCCCATAGGTTGTTATACATGTAGTTTTGTACACCTGCCCTTCTGCAAATCTCCTCACCACTCGTTTTCCAGCAGTCTGTTGTGAGAGTCATGGTAGCAGAAGTGTTTGTGGGTGGATGGCATATGCTGGCACTACATGTAGCACAGAGCAGTCCTCTAAGCACAGCAAAACAGATTTGGTATGTCATGATGTCTTTTTTTGACCTTGGTGGCCCAGATGGGTTACCCAAATATTTCCATCTGCATTTTTTTCCTTTGTTTAATTCATTCCCACACAGCATTGGCTGGCATCCAGGAGCTGATATGGACATCCAGTGTAGTCCTGGCAATTGGGGCAGTAACTGGTTATTCTGTTGCTAGTATTTCAGTTGCTTTAGGAACTCCAGCACAGGTGTTGCAGATCTCTTTCTTTTTTGGGCTGTGTGTCTGGCTTCTTATCCCCAATATCTGCGGCTTCAAAATCCCAGTGATTTTCTTCACATTCCACCAGCACCCTGCAGGATATTTTGCACTCTACCAGCATCTCAGATATGGCACTGGGTCACTGCTGCACTGCAACTCGTTTCACTTGAAAGGCTTACTGTTATTTAACTTTGATTTGTGTATGGGTCACTTAAGCTTGAGGTGATCCTCTCTTGTTACTCTCTTGTCCTTTGGGGATAACTAAATGCCATATCCTAATGCCTTTTTCAACAAGGTAAGAGGGATTTTCTGCAGCATGCAAGGCTGGGGGTTCTTGAGACATCTGCAAGGCAAAGAGAGGGTTTTGAGTTGAGAGGAGAAGGTTACATCAGTTGTAGTGCCTCAAAACATGGGTATTTACAGTCAGGAAATACCTGATTTCAGGAAAAGTGGTGCAGAGGGGAATTCTCCCCTTCCCTTCCTTCGCACCATGCAGGAGAACTTCCAGTTTCTTTATCCTTTTGAAAACATAATTGTAACCCTGGAAATACAAATTACAATATGACAATTATATTAGGCATATAGCATATTTTAGGCTGTATGGTAAATAGGCAAGTGCATTGAGGGTAACTGGGCACTGGAACAGACTCCACAGGGAAGGGGTCACAGCACCAAGCCTGACAAAGTTCAAGTGTTTGGACCGTGCTCTCAGGCATGTGCTGTGATTCTTGGGGTTGTTTTTTGCAGGACCAGGACTTAGATTTTGATGATCCTTATGGATATTATATGATTCCAATTAAAATTTGGTGGTATTACATTGCACATTCTTTCCAGAGGATGTATTCTCACAGTTGAAATTGACTGCAGATAAAATATCATATATGGATACCAGAAATCTCAAACAACAAAAATAGAGCTACTGTGAATCACGGACAGTGAATGCTACAGCAAAGCTTAAGAAATTTTTCTTAAGAATTTCAGAGAGTAACCAAAGTTTTGGAAGAGGAAAAAACTGAAAAAAGTACTGTTTTCATCAGCTGAAAAGTAAAAGACATTTTGCCTGGTGAATTTTAAGCATGTATGTAAAGAAAAGTTTTGCTCAGTTTTGGCTCCAGTACTTCCTCAAGTATTCATATGAGTTTTTCTTTGTAGTCCAAAATGTATTAAAAATACAGACTCATGCAAGCCATTATTAGACATCAGAAAAAACAGGAGGTTTTGCTCTTCAATAAAACCGGTGACAATTTCAATTAGATTTCTCAGGCTTTTCTTCCCAGAGTCATGGTGTTGTAGTAAAAAAAGAAGATTGAATAGTTTATTGGATTCAGCTACCACATAGCTTTCAGAGTGTCAGAATAGATTTTTAAAGTGCAGAAAATAGAGAAAACCTGATGAGAAAATGATGAAATTTTCGCTATTATTGATATTGTAAATCCATAGATTTGCCACATGTTCAGTACAGCTTGGTTTAAGGTGTGAGATACTTTCTCTGTGTGTAGGACTGATCAATTTATCATTGACCAAAGGCAAGTGCTTTTGACCCAATGTAGTAAACAAAATGTTATCACTTATATTTAAATTATTAGGTGACATTTCAATGTAAGAATGTCTTCACACAGAGTCCTTGTGAATTACTTGATTTCTTTGTATGTTGAAGGGAATATTCTTAAAAGCAGGCTGATGATTCTCTTTTGCTAGTAATTATTGTCACTTCCTAGTGACCTTCAGCAAGGGAATCACTAGTGGCAGGTGACAATTCTTAGTACTGAAAAAAACACAGGTTTTAAAATTCCTTATCAAAAAAATGAATACTTTGTAGCTGTAAAGGCCTGCTTGTTCCTATCAGAAAAATTTTTGACCTCTGAAAACTGAGAAGAATTCTGAAGTTGGAGAAATCACTACTGCCATGAAGCAGGTGCTGCACTCTCCAATCTCCACTGGTGTTCACTCTGTTTCCCTGGAAGTCCAGTTTGGCCACAGAGGTGAGGAACACCTAAGAATTTTACTTATTGTTTGTCTTCTCCAACAATATTCAAGTGAGGAAACATCTTTATGGCAGGCACTGTAACAATGTTAATGGAGATAAGTTGAATTCCCTAGCAACCAGCTTCTTCCTCATTCTGTACACAACATACTGTAGGACTCCCAGTTCAAACTGGGAGGCAACAATGCACACTGAGTGTGTGCAATAGCCAAGGACTAACAAAGCCCTCTGCAAAACACATTTGCACCTCTCTGCAAAACTACAAGTGCATTCAACAACCGTTAAAAATCGGGCTGTTTAATGCAAATTTTTTCTAAAAGATTCTCTAATATTTCATCTTCAAATTTTAGGCCATTAAATAGGAAAAATATTTGAGATGAGAATAGAAGTTCTTAGGATTTTGTACTTATATGCCTCCTTTTTTATAATCTTGTGTTCTCTTTGGTATAGGGAATATTTTTTCAATTTTTAGGGATTCTGCGGTCAAAAAAATACACTATCTGCTGAGTAGTGTGTGAACAAACATAATGGTATGACACTGATGAATGAGGTTCATACCTGTAGTTCATAACAGGTCACCAAAGCTTCTCTTAGTGATCAGCTGATTTTATTTGGTGATAGTTTTTTAGAATGGAAAATGAGCCATGGTTTAATATAACTCAGATTAAAAGCTGCTAAACATCCCATAAGAATAGAAATTGGAAATTAAGGACATTTCTCTTCCACATGAACAAACGTTCTTCAAAACTCTTTGCCCTAAGTAATTGCTGTGGTTTAACCCCAGCTGGCAATTAAGTACCATGCAGCTGCTCACTCATTCCCCCACCCCAGCACACTGGGGAGGAGAATCAGAAAGAAAAGGTAATCCTTGTCAGTTGAAATAAGAACAATTTAATAATAGAAACAAATTATTGGTTTTATTATTGTTGTTGTTGTGTATTTGCTAATATTAATAATAATGATTGTAATTGCAAGGAGAGGGAGAGAGAATAACAGAACCCAAGAGAAACAAGTGATGCACAAAACTGCTCACCACCCACTGATCAATATCCGGCCTATCCCCTCTTCAACCCTCTTCCAGGTAACTCCCCCAACTCATACATTTGGCACAACATTCTGTGGAATGGAAAATTCCTTTAGCCAGTTTGGGCCATGTGCCCTGGCCATGTTTCTTTGTGGCTTTTTATGCAGCTCCTCACTGAAAGTTCATGGGACACTGAAAAATCTTTGACTTCAGACAAGCTCTAGGCAAGAGCTGAAACATTCATGTGTTTTCAGCATTGTTCTCATACTAAACCCAAACCACAGCACTGTACCAGCTACTAAGAAGAAAATGAACTCTGTCCAAGCCAAAACCAGAACACTAATCCATCTAAACTGAGCATACTTTTCTTACAAGGCATTCTATGGGGACATTTTGACTGAAAAGTTTTAGACTGTGAGACTGATGAGGACTGATACCCACTTTTGAAGGCCAAAACTAGTGAAGGAAGCATACAACACAGATGTACTTGAATCTGAACTTTCACATGATACTACCACAAGTTTATCATGTTACTCCCTTTATGAAATACTTACTTCATTCCAGCATCTACCCAAAGACCAATTATTTCACCCCTCCGTTCTTGCCCACGCAGTAACTTAAAAAACATCTCTGTGGGATTAAATTAATTACGTTCATGTGCAATCTTCTCATTATTCAATTTGTAAGTTTACTAAAAGATAAAACAAGTTCACTAGATGGGACAAACCATTCTTCAATCCCAGTATGAAGTACTAATTAAATCCCTTACTGCAAATGAACAGTATTTCATTGTCTTTGCAAATGTTACTGTTAGGAGTCTATACCTGCAGTACTCAAGATAGATGTTTCTAATTCTTCCCTGCTATTTATAACAAGGCAACCTGTGTTCTAACTTTCCTTACAGCCTCCAACATGAAATTATTTTTTGGCCATTATGAGTCAAGGTGCATTACTCACCTGGAATTTAGAGTGATCTTTTAATATTGTGTAATGTGCCTATGGAATAGCTTTGCATTTGTTCTGTACTTTTATTTGGATAGGTCTTAGACCCTTGATTAAGATTGCTGCTTCAGGTTCTAAAAACTGACCAATCATGTACAAATCTCCGTCAAAGTTTAAAATACCAAAGACAGTACCTCAGACACTGATTATGGTCAACAGAGCAGAATATGCAGAAGTTTCAATTCCCATATCCTGAACATGTACATTAAGATACAGACCAGATAGATAAATGAGAACCTGTGATCCACACAACACCATTAATTTCACTCAACAGGTCCTTCTGCAAGAGGCTGCACATTTAGGAATGATGTTTTAATAATTTAGATGAGCAGAACTTACTTCATGGTATGCTTATTCGTTCCACTGGCATCTTCGTTAGAGAATTGTATTCTGTTCCAGATTAAATGGTTTGCCTTTCAATTTGAAGAGGGACTAAGGGGTGTGCAAAATTAATCCTTTTAATTGATCCTTTTTTCACAGTTAAAAAACATTTTTCATTCGGGATTTCTGAGACAGTTTGCATGAAAAAGAGCCTAGACAGTGCTTACAACCTGGCAACTTTTCAAATCTTCAGTTTTTGTGTCACAAAACATACTTGTGTACATACTTGTAACCACAACACTTACGAGCACCTGATTTGAAAGGAAAATAGTATATTTTTTTATTATTTTCTTGAGGCTAATGTTCTATGGCTCTGCAGACTATGAGGGTTTTTTCAGACTTTAAAAAAGGTAAGCATATTTAACTGATTATGGTGGTTTTGCTGAATGTCATGTGAAGATTATTACAAAAAGTGAAATATTTTCTTCAACTTAGAAACTCTTTGTTCAGCAGTACTCGAAATACTTTCTTTCTATTCATTAATTAATTGTCTCAAACGATAAAGCAGACAGATTGGGCAAGATTGGTGTCTGATCATAGGTTAGGCTTCAAGAGTACTGGCAATCTGGATTCATATTTCTTTAGTTTAGAAGTGCAAAATGACTCAAATTTTCCACAACTGTAAATTGACAGTCCTATTTATTTAATTCAGCCCTATGTATTTAAAAACTTTAGCTATATAACAAAATTTTAGCTTTAGAAGTCATGTAATAAAAAAGCTTATTTTGATAGCAAGCCCTGAATGTGTAAATCCTAAATTAAATATCCAGATTTGGTATGCAGCCAAAAAAATGAATATTTCATCTGTAAAAATATACTGTATTCTCCCCTTCTCAAGCATATAAATCATAACTCCAGAGAAAATGAGAGACTTAAAATAGATTAAAATTGATGTGAGAAAAGACTTGAAATTACAAATGTTGCACTGCCATCCACATAAGTACTTTCTTTTAATTTAATTAAATCCTAAAATAGTGATCTCTGTATTTATATCAAAAGTTTATCTAAACAGACTGAAAATATATGGTAATGGTATACAAAAATAGATTCTATGCATTTATGGAGAGTAATGATAAAGCTCATGAGTGAGGAAGCCGGAACACATGGAGTGAAAGATGTCCTCCCACTAAACAGTTAGGATTCAGATGCCCATTAAAATCTCAGCAACACAAAGGAAACAACAAGAAGTGTTTTTCTTCTGCTACTTTACTGTGACAGTTTGCAAGAGCATAGAATATTCTGAAGTGTACATTATAGAATGAGTCATTCCCATTGACAATTTTGGCCTGGTCTCCCTTTTGATGGCTTCACCACTCAGTATTTCATTTAAGATCTACCCATAAAGAGTTTGATTCATGCATTCCAAACTACCCGACCTTGGCTTCAAGCCATTGCCTATCATGCTTTACCCGTACAATTGAACAGCAAATAAAAGAATCTTAGAAAAGTCAACATTAAAGGGAGCTGAGGAAAAAGTGATGAGAGTAATTAAATGAAAAACTGTTTACAATAAAATATGACAAGAGAGATAAATGAAATGCTGATCACTAATAAGAGATTTATAAGAAAATTTGGCATATTTAGAAAAATCCATAAAATAAAGAATTAAGCTATCTTTTCATCACCAGAGTAAAAGGGAAAGCAATCAAACTATGAATGCTACATGCTGTGGAATTAATTACCCACTTCTACCACCTTGTGGAGACACAATATTAAATAATATGACAGGTCTGTGTAGAAGAGAAGAGCCATCAAGTGACTATATAATAGGCTGACACCTGACAAACATGTTTTATGAGCTATTATAACCTTCTGTGAAGAAGGGACTCTTCAGGAGTATCACTCTGAAGCGTAAATGTGGACAGCTGTGGGATCTTTACACTGATTAAGTGCTGTGGATCATTCAGCATACATTTTATTTTCAATAATACCACCTTTACAATTAAATAAAAAGATCTTTCAAGGGAGTGTGGACACTAAATTCTCCCACATGCAATGAAAAGTCTCTGCAGTCATCTTAGTATCATGATTGTACCTGGAAGATGTAACAGCTATGGACACAGATAACAGGATTGACTTTTGTTTGTAAGTTGCCAGCAGTCACTAAGTCCTGAATTAAGAATGAGGGGGAATTACCTCAAATAAGTAGAGCACTTATTTAGCATGAGAGAGGTAGCAGGATCTATGGCCACGTTCTCCAGTGTTTTTCTCCTATACTCAGCGTTGGTGAAGCTGCAGCTCTAATCCTGTTTTCAGCCCCTCAGTACAAGAAAGACATTGAGGTGCTGGAGCGTGTCCAGAGAAGGACAACAGAGCTGGCAAAGGGTCTGGAGAACATGTCCTGTGAGGTGCAGCTGAGGGAGCTAGGATTGTTTAGCCTGGAGAAAAGGAAGCTGAGAGGGGACCTTACTGCTCTCTACAAATACCTGAAAGGAGTCTGCAGTGAGGTGGGGTTGGCCTCTTCTTCCAGGTAACAAGTGACCAGCCCAGTGGAAATGCCCTCAATTTGCACCAAGGGAAGTTTAGATCAAATATTAGGAAAATTTTTTCAGAGGTTAAGTGGTCAAGGAAGTGGTTGAGTTGACCATCCTTGGACATGTTTGAAAGGCACTTGGAAGTGGTGGACTTGGCAGTGCTGGCTTAATGTTCGGACTCAATTATCTTGGAGGTCTTTTCCAACCTTAATGGTTCTACATCAGTGTGAAGCTTGATGCCCATACCAGCAACAGTAAAGACAACAAAGTTTTGTGTGATTTTGTGTTTTGAGAGTTTCTCTTGATGAACTGGGTTCTAAGCTCTTGCCCTGGGCTTGTCCAATGATATTATGTAAATATGCAAGCTCAGAAACGGAATCTGAGTGGGAAGAGGAGAAAAAGCTGATTTCCCTTCTTCATTTCTTATGTCTAGTCCATTACCAGAGTATGAAAATGTCTCGTGAGCTTAATTGAAAGTTGCATCCAATACACAACATACTTCCATGAATCTTTTCTGAGGTCAGTGTTGATTACCCCATTACACAGAAAATTGAGACTATATTACAATAGGAAGCAGTACTGATTTCAGGATGGGAAATTTCAGGTGTGGGGTTTTGTTTAGTTGGCTTTTAGCATTTAGAAAGATCTGGTGTGGTCTCAGGGTAAAGAATGTGCCTTGGTGACAGGTGTGCTCTTGGAAAGCATCTAGAGTGAACCCAATTCATGATACCTTAGAAAACACCGTGCTGTATACCACAGCATGGTGAGTGGGGTCAGTCACCTAAAACACACTGCACAAGGGCATTCTTAAGTGGAACAAAAACTGTAAGCAAGCCTCCAGATCAGTCTTCTGGATGCCCAGAAGTTTTCAACATCAGAGGAAGAATGTCATCACTACAGAGGCAGTTTCCACACAAAATTCAGGCTAACCCAAAATGCAAATACTCTAAGGATGTTAAAGGAAACCTGAATATGTTGCTCCAAGCTTCTAATTATCTCCAGAGCACTGGTGTTGCAGCAGTATGAGTTCTCATATTAATCCCATTCCATCCATTTTTAGTTCCGTTAATATATTTTTAAAACCTACAGGTATTTCTCAATACTGTTTTTTTTCATGCTCAGTATTAAGATTTTGCTACTGATATTTTGCCAAAAGTATTTCATAAAGCGACGCACAATATGTTCATATTCAGTATCTCTCACAAGAGATCTCCCCCCCTGTGGCAGCTTTAATATGATTACGTCTTTTCTTAGATTAATTAATTTATCATCTAAGTCCAGCATCTTCTGCATGATGAAAGTCCTTCATGCTATCTGATTTTTATTCTTCAGCCTTGCTGTATTCCAGCATTGCAATAGGTTGTGAAAATATCCATCAAGGATTTAACCAGCAGGTAGTTGCTGTTTGTGTAATGCCTTTCACTCTCCTTAGGGTCTGTTGGTCATGGTGGAAGAGTCTGATATTTTGAAATTTCCTTCTTTCTGATTTTTTCTTTTTTTGGTTGGTTGGTTGGTTGGTTGGTTGGTCGGTTGGTTGGTTGGTTGGTTGGTTGGTTTGGTTGGTTTGGGGTTTTTTGCTGTTCCATGAAGTCTGCAACAATGCCATGCAACAAGAATTCTTGAAAATCCTAGTTTGCTCTTTTATGCCTAGCTTCAATCTCTGTATAGAATTCATATGAATAAAGGTCTATATTTGACACCCTTCTGACAGTAAGTACAAAATCCCTACATCAGTGCTAAAGGTCTGTGACTCAGTGAAATTGCAAGGCTAAATGTTTAAGGCATTGATCACAGCACCAAGCCTGCTTGAGTTCAAGAAACGTTTGGCCATGCTCTCAGGCACGTGGTATGATTATTGGGGCTGTCCTGTGCAGAGCCAGGAGCTGGACTTTGATGATTCTTGTGGGTCCCTTCCAACTTAGGATATTCTGTGACTCAATGATTCTGTGATTTTAATCACACTGAGAACCTTTCAATTCCTTCATATTCTGGGGTTGGAAAACCACATGGATATTTCTGCATCTCTGCACTAGAGAAGACAGTAGAAAACGAAGTTAAAGAAAAAAACAAAATAGAATCTTTTATCCCTTAATATGAAGCACTCATTAGATATAAATGTTTTGCATAACATGAGCTATTTATTAAATTCAGATGAAAGTCCATATTGACACAATTTGAGATGTATCTGTATCTTTCAATGTCAGAAGCCAATTTATTTCCCTAAAACTGATATTCTACTTTGCTTAATGAGAATGCTCTTGTGGATAACAGCTGGCAGGCTGGGCTAATTTAAAAATGCTTTAGTGTATATCTATCTCAGGGAAAGCTTACTACAAGATTTTCACATGGAAACTACTTTAGAGACGGCCAAAAAAGTTTTAAATAATATTATACAACAAAATCACTTAGATCACCTTAGGTAATTTCTTCATTTTAACATAGAAATTAAAGGAAAATTAAGTATATTTCTCAACCTATTAATTTTACTACAACCACAAATTTCTATTTAGCATTTTTCTTATCAATAAAAAACTTTGAAATTGAATTTTTTACAATCATAGTAGAGCAACTTTAATCTGCATTTGAATTGAATCATTGCATTATTGTAATTGTCACTTAGAAATTTTGAGGAGAGTAGATGTTCTTTTAGATATCTCTTTCAATAATCATATCCTAAAGATATGATTAATCAGACTAAAGCAAAATAATTTTGATTTCATTTTTCATCCTGTATACATAATGTGGCAGCTATCTACGAAATGAAAATGAAAATTTGTTTGGAATATATTTACGTGGAATAGAGCTTTCAATAGCATCAATTTTCCTAGATAATGTGAAAAGGGGATTCTTATTGTAAACTGAAAATTGAAAAGAGACTTAAAAACCTGGTTATAAACAATTTGTTTGCCATGGGGAGATTTTTGTTGTTCTTCTTCCTGTTTGTGCCTTATAAACCAACTATACCCAGCCTTTATATATTGACTGAAAATCTAAGCAGCTGGTCTTAAAAAGATTAGGATTGAAACTTGTTCTATTCCTATTTACTTCGTCTTTTGTAGAATTAGTCTTCCATTCTGAATTACTCCTGATACTTGTAGAAATAAAATTTGAGAACCAGCATCATAGTAACTCACTTTTCTCAAGCAGTTGTGTATTTCACCTGTTGTGCTATCATCTCAGGTGGCTTTTACAAATGAATGTCAACAAAACTGCAAGCCAACAGTCTATTAATGGCTATTTCATCAAAGACAGTGTGAAAATTGACTGTGATTTAAGAGTGAGTAATTAAGGAATGAAACAGGCAGAGATCAAACAATCTACTTGCTTACAGACTGGTGGACCCCAGAACAGCAAAGCAATCACACAGCACAAAGATCTCTGACCTGTGTCTTCATGCAATGTTTTAATTTCTAAGGTTGTTAGCCCTAAGTTCTTACACCTGAAAAGAAGGACTCTGGTCACAGGTATTATTTTAGCCTGGTGCTCATGAAAACACAGTTTTTAAGATTGCTTTATCTTTTAACACTAGTAGATGCAAATTGGAGATAAATTTAAAATTGCCTGCTAAAACCAGAAATGCCAACCATGTGAGGTAAGCATTTTCCAAAAAATGTAACTGCTCTGAAGTGCATGATTCAAGTCCTGATGAAGTTTTGGTCATCAGTTCTTGCTACTCCCAGCCCAGTAAGATGTGTTAGTGGCTGAAAAAACTCGTATGCCCCACAGTCCAGTTCACTAGTAATCATTCTGCCATTCTGTGATAGTTGAAGAGCCCAGTCAAGACCACAGAAATCATAGACAGCCCACAGAAATCATACACTTCCTGAAGCTTTGGGGATTTTTTTAATGTGATAAACTCTATGGCAGGTCTAAGCAGTAACTGAAGGAATGTTTTAATGCAAGTTCAGGGATCACAGGGAACAACAGAATATGCTGAATTGGAAGGGACCCACAAGGATCACAGAGTCCAACACCATCCCCATGTGCCTGAGAGTACTGAGACCACACATACCAAAAAAAAAAAAAAAAAAAAAAAAAAAGGAAAGGAGTAGCGTTGTTGAGCAGGTGGGTTCCTGCTTGGGAACCTACATGGCTGTAGTGGTGAGACTTCTAAGGTATTCAAGGTATGTCACCTGTCATCTGACCTTACTAAAAAGGTCAAGAAAGTTATTTCCTCCTCATAGTGAAAAAGCAGATCTTTGATAGATGTTACACTTCTGTTTTAGAATACCTACTCTTGCCCTGTGCCTCACAGTGAAACTTCCTCTAACTTTCTCAGTGCAAGGGAAATGTTGATTTCTTATTTGAAGCACTAGGTTACTTACATCTTTTTTCTGTGATGGGTAATTAAAGAAAACAGGGACTATTCCACACACAGCTAAAAGTTGTTGAATTGAAAAACTGTTTAAAAGAGTGTAATTAAATGCTTCAAATCTTGTACTGAGTCAGTAGGGAATTTTTCAGCTTTGATACATTTAATTTTCGTTCAAATTGAGCATATTTTCTTTTCTTTAATAGTTTTAGATAAGCTGTGATAACAAATGGTTATTTAGAAAAATGTAAAATGTCTTTAAGAAAATGTTTGCATTTTTATTTTATTTTAGATGATATTTCACCCAGTTCCACGTGTCTCTAATCACATTACACAACCAGGCTCATTCCTTTTCTCAGGATTATTCCAGCATATTATGAAGTGGTATTATTTTGTCTCCAAAATAATCTTGTGGAAAAAAAATGAAATCCTGGGAGGCCGGAAGAAATCAAGCAGGCATACTCAGCCTGATTGAAAATTGAATGGAATATCCAATTATTTACAATTCGCATTAAGCAATGCACCCTGTAGACCTTCTAGTGAAGGTAAACATTTATACAGCTGAGATGATTTTTTTCATTAGAATTGGGGAGTATTTTTGGATGACTCAGTGTACCATGACTACCCATTGGGGGACAGAAGCCTGAGAAGTTTCTTTCTGAATTAAGAGTAAAATAATTCTTATCTGGGGCTGTGCACAGTTCAATATTATTAATGTCTAACAACACAATCCTGCAGAGTATGGATGAGGGTTTGGTCATGGAAATTTAAATTAATTTAGGCTTTGAACACTGAGCTATTTTCCTTGCTCTGTGGATAGATATATCATAGAGATGCTTTACAAGTTTCTTATATTTCATCATTATGGTCAGAATGTACAAAACACAAGAGTCTATATGTGCAGACACACACAGTCAAGCTGTACACCGCAGAACAAAGGTGATGCCAGTTCCTGCCCAAAGAACTGGCAATATAATTAAGATAAATTAAGATAGATAATACAATGAATTCTCATTGTCATAATTATTCTTACTTATTGACTTCATCCCCAACTATGTAAATTTGATTCATAACCCTAACCATGAAAATACAATTTTGTACGTCAATAGTAGCAGGATCGCAATCTGGATAAAGCAGAGAGGAATAGGAGTTGCATCTCCACTGCACCTTACAATCCAGAGAAGCCAACACAGAAAAAAAAAGTAATTCAATGCAGATTGTTTTGTCATACTGTAGAGATACTGTTTAACAAATGAACAAAGTTTTCTTGTGAAGCCATTCTTAGGATGTGAATTTTCCTAAGCCTTTCATAACACTGAGTTTTTAGGCAGTAAAGCTCTTTTTAAGGGCCATTACACTAGCTTCTGGGCACGCGACAGACTTCACTGTCACAATGAAAATAAAGAAACGCATATCACCAAGGTTTAGATGTTGACGTACAACATGTCCTTGGCAAAATCAACATTCAAAGTAAAAACTAACTGCTGTAACCCAGCTTTTGTTAGAGTACTCCATAGTTCCAACACCACTGTAGCAGGTTTTTTTGCATTAATCCACACAGCTATTCAAAAGCAACAGTGCCTCCAAGCAGGTCTCTAACACTGTTGAATTTGGTTTAGTAATGTACAGCAGAGTAAAATGATGTATTACAACAATTTATTTAATTTTTTTTAAATGAAGTAACTCACTGAGTGAAGCTCTCTTTTGAACCTCTGCAAGCTTTTTTATTTGAATGAGGTGGGAGTATGCTCTTCAGCTGAACAGAGCCCTGCGTGACTCAACTCTGCTCACACAAATTGTCAGATACAAAATTATGTGTCTTGTTTGCATTATCATGCACAGGGATGTTTACCACTTCATACTTGTTTTTCCTAAAAAACTAATATACATAATATCAGCTGTGCTACCAACAAATGTCTCACCAGAAACTATAGTTAAGACAAAACTAACACACAATATTTAACTCTGTGTTTTTATATATTTACATTTTCTAGCAAGATGTTTTTGAAACATTTTGTGCAAGTTAGATGTAAATGAGCAATAAAAGTCTTCTTGTTCTTGTGAAGAAATATCTCCTATGACACATGCATTTTCTCAATTGTGAAAACATTTGCTTACTGAGAACAGCTCACATTTGCCAACTTCTGTATTATAGATTACCCACATCAAGCCAAACCCCGGACTCTCATTCACTGGGCTACACTTTTCATTTACAGCAGTAAAGATCTAGGGAAATTCCTTTATAGAAATTTACTCTGATGACAGCTTTACAGTGCTTTACTGTGAAAAAGATTTTTAAACCTTTCAAGCCTCTCTTCTAATCCCATTTCCAAAGCATTGCCGAGATTCTGTTGCCCTCAGAGAGAAAAAGAGTATAAAATTATAACAAATTGTAGGCATTCCACATAAAGATATTAAAGACACTTATCCCAAAAGGTTGTGTGAAACAGAGTTAGAATGGCTTACCTAGAAGACCCCATTATTGACTGATTTACTTTCCCATTATGCTGGACAAAATGAAATGCCACACTTTATTGATTTGTCTGTCTCTTTTTTTAAGGAAGACAAGCTGGCATTTTTCACAAGCAACCTGAAGTGGTTTGACCAGCAATTTAAGTGCAACACAAAATTATTTTCATACCTAGACACAGTAAAATATTTGAATCTTATGGGGAAGATTTAGAAAGCAAAAAGATCTTGAGCATGTGATGACAAAGTATTAGCACCAAGAAGAAAGCAAAATCATGATTTAAAGGGAAGTCAGTGGTTCCCACTAGTTGTAATGGGCCAAATCCCACAATCCTGCATCCCAGACCTGCCCCAGGTTCCCTGTGATCCTGATACTGCTCGGTGTCACTGCTTTGACCATTTGTGATGGTCAAAGAGAGGACAGACTGGGCCAGTGCCATGACCATACATGGTCCATTCAGTACACTGGGGACCACAGCACGAGAGAGACTGTCCTGGCCAAATTCTCCATTTTGGGGCAACTCTCTGCAATGGGCTCTAAAGCCCATTTTCATCTCTCTTCAGTTCTGACTGTAGTTTTTAAGCACTGGTTTGGGCTGGTGGCTGATTTAACTAGGTTTCAATGAAAACAGCAAAGTTAAGTCTAGATTGCAGGGGATGTCAGGCCACAGGTGCCAAAGGCATTCCCTAGTTGCCAATGAAGAGAAGAGAAAGATCAACCTGCTGGAGAACTGCAGGTGTTTGTTGTCCCTGTGAATTTTCAGGAAAGCTCTGAGGAGTTGAAATGTCAGCATACATCCTTACTCCATATTCTCTGTTTTTCTGTTGAACGAACTCTTAGATTTCTTAAATAACAAGGTTTTGTACCAAGAGGGTAGGTCAGTGATGCAATTTGAGCACTGCAGGCATTTGCCATTTAAGGGGAAAGAGCACAAATTAGAACATGACAGAAACAGAAACTTAAAAAAAGTCAGATTATCACAAGGATAGGACAGACACATTGAAAGGACAATACCAGCTGTAGAGGGCAACTGTCACCCATGAGAATGTGAGTAAAGAAAAAGCAGGAAAGATTGGCAGGATAGTGAGAAATTAGGGGAACTTTGAGGCTAATACAGAAAGCAATAAACAAGAAAGCTGAGAGATTCTTGTTGTTATTCTTTAGTTCAGAAAAAAAAAGAGAAAAACAATGCTATAACATTTATATCTATATATTTGTTTACATTTAAACAAATTCACATAGACAAGACCCTGAACAATCAAATCCTGGTCTGGGCTGCCACAAATAACCACAATTTTCTCCTGGCATTTGGATTTTTCCACACACAGCTCCTAAGAGAAAGCAAACTTTCTCCTGTCAGATTTTGTGACCTGCTGTTAGCTTAACTGTAGGCATTATTACTTCAGATCAATTGATCTTGTATTACACTTGTTATTTAGCATTAACAGCTTTCCTTTCTTCCTAATTTCTTTCTCCTCCGTTACTCCCATCTCTTTGTATCCCTGTGTATATGTACACAGGTAAAGATCCCACGTTGTCTATCTTTTAGCTAACTAAACAGGCCAATTTCTTTTCAGGTTTTTCTCAAAAGACTGACCTTATTCACCCTGAGGGTGAGGGTTTCCTCCTATTCCCATTTGAGCTTTTCTGAACACAAATGTCCTTCGAATTAGGGGCTTTGTTAGATCCCTGTGACAAAACTGAGTTTCCCTGACATTACTCCTATGTGATCAGTTCAAAGTGAGAGTGAAAACTTTTTATTAAACTGTAGCTGTAAAAACTGTCTCTTGGATCTCAGTCTAGAGCTTCAGCCCAGGTAGTTATGCCAAATGCACAATTATGATCTCACCGTGCCCAAGAAGTCCCCGCAAATACTTATGACAAGCCATGGGCACAAAAAAAATGAGTGAGAATGTAGTCAGACAAGCAGTGACTGCTTTAGCTGTGAAGAACCATCTCATAATGTCTATAATCTATACTTTCAGAGTGAGATCAGCACATATTTGTAGGCAGTTTAGTGGCAGCTTATCTTGTACCATAGGACAAGTCGTTCCTCTTTTGGCTTACATTTTGAGATATTTTATCATGAGTCATCAGCTGGGACGTAATATAAGACTGAACAACTATATTTTATAATAATTTGCACATTATTCCCATCCCCGAAGGTTTAAAATTATGTCTGTTTCCCAAAGGAAAAAAAAAAAGAGAGAGAGAGACATCGCTTGCCAATGAATGGAGTGTGTGAATCAGGGGTCAGAATCATATGTTACAACTAGTAGCTCTCTAATGGTGTGTGAAGATTCTCCTTGGAAGAAGTGACTCAGAGCAGGCTTCTGGTTTAGTTCACATGAAAACTAGTGAGTGAGGTTTTCCTTACAAAATTTCCTTTGTTCCTCACAGCTAGAAAAGAGTCAGAAAAATGATCTGTGCAGAAGTAGCTTCTGAAAATGATTGTTGGGATCAATTCTAGCTTTACAGAATGGTAAATGAATTAAAGCCAATTGAGTTAAATGACTAAAGACCTGTAACAAATTAACTGACAAAGATCTCAGACAAGCAGAAATATGAGCAGTTCCAAGAAATTTTGAAGAAAGAGAAGGATGGGGAAAAGGATGATTCAGGCAATTAGTTAATTAAAACCTGTGTTTGTGGCTGGTGCAGATGTACAAATTACAGATTCTGTATTTTACATTTACATTTACATTTACGTTTAAGCTGGCTCATCATTTTTGCTGTGTTTTCCTTCTTTCCTTCTTTCACGTTAATTTGGCTGTGATTTCCCAATGAGGTGCAAAAAAACTCCCCCCCTTATTGAAGATGCCTTGGTAAGAGGGTTCAAGCAAGTGTTTGAGAAAGCTGGGCTGAAAGAAGAATGGTAGAAGGAGTAAGGGAGATGTAGGGTGACTTTAATTGTTATCTGGCATTTCTGCCATTTTAAGACCAAAAATGTATGTAAGATAATTAATAAACTGCTTAATTATTCTTCTTGATTAAAATAGTTTGATTACTAATTATAATCAAAGACAGAAGATAATTTTGTGTCCTTGATTGGCTGAGCTTTTGTGACTTCAAGCTCAGAGACAGATTGAAAATACTCAGTGTATTCAAGTGAAAAATGTCCAGTTACAATGCATGAATTTTCCTGAGACTTTAATAGTTTTAAATTTTAATAAAGGAAGGATTTTTATCACTTTGAGGACCGTTCCCATGGCACTTCTAATGTTACATCATATAAAGACTGTCTTCTTAAGGAAATTGGCCAGCAGAACTGTAGTGGGGAAAGTATATCATGCAGCTATGGTGATGTCAATCCCTATGCAGGCACTTTCTGCATGAGTACCAGTGCTTTTTCAGTGTAGTTCATCACTTTACCAAGTAATACTAAAATTCTGCTGGCCTTGCTGTTGCAATACAGTCAAACATCTGGAGTTCTGTTGCCAATCTGTCCTTAAAAATAAGACCAAAATACTTCTACCTGATTTTGGCATCATCTGTACTAATCTACAATACAGAAATCAGTATCATGAAACTAATGAAGCCACTATACATGCAGGATCCCTACAACTCTCCTGTTACTTCCCTTATTTTTATAAACAATTTTTGTTATGCATGTTTAAATATAGATGCTTAGAAAACCAAACTGTGCTGAAAGTAATTAGCATCTTCATGGACTAAAATAACTCAGCATCAGAATAATCCATACTTCAGTCAGATGGTTCACTTAAAAACCTGTCATTAAGCAATGAAGCAAGACGAGATACGAAAGTATACATTCACAGCAATAACAAAAAAGATTTTCAAAGAGTAAGTGGTTTTGTGAAGTTACAGGGAATGCTGGTGAAGGCAAATAATGAATATATGGATTAAGTCAAAAGAAAACAGTTGAAATACAGTTTGAGAATGTCTGAAAAAGGAAGTAGAAGTGCATAAGATGGACAGCAGGAAAAGAATAATTGATCAAGTTAGCGAAGCAAAAGGAGAAGTGATAGTTCTGGGCTTAGGGAGAATGAAAGCTGTCTCCTGCTGGGAGACACTGAAAGAGAACAGAAGTGGGAACTTTACTACAAATAGAAATGGAATTCATGTGACAGCTCTTTAGGCAACAAGAAACAGAAATTAATTTCTGCTTTGAAAACAAAAAACTAGAGAATTTTAAAAAATAAACCAACTGCAGGGGAAAAAAGGTATTGATAAAGTGAGCAAAGCATCGAAAGTGTGACAGAAGAAGCAACAGAAGAAGGGAATCATGTGAGTAATGCTCATTCTTGGAAAAGGATCATTAACTCCGGGAAATGGATCAAACCACACTTGGTTCTTCAATAAAGTGGATAGAACTGTGGCATTACTTCCTAGAACTGAAGAAACAATAGAAAAAACAAGTTGTCCCTCACTGACAGATTCTGATTGTCCTGTAGAACTTAACTGCCATGTAAATTAGCTAAAATTTGGGCAGTCACAGTAACATCCTTTGAATCTGCTAATTATTTGTGCTGTTCATGGCAAGTGTACTCCATTGGGTGCAATTATGATTGTTTATTGAATAATTGCTGTCCTTGTCAAATGTTTTCTTGAATATTTGCCTACACTGTATAACATTTTTACTGAGTAACTGTCTGCTGTGGATAATAGCTTCACTCAGTAATTGCCTACTCTGAATAATGTTTTCACTGAATCATTTCCCATTCAATGCAATGTTTTACGGCATGATTTTCTTTTCTGAGTCATGTTAATGTAAGTTAGTTGCTGAATTACATATTAAGTTACTGTTGGATCAAATCCAAGTTTGTCTAAGTGCAGTGCATTTCGATAATTTCAGAGCTTGTGGTGGTGATGGTGTTATTTCCTTTTTAGATAAGGTAGAAAGGGGTAGCAGTTGGAATTTAATATTAGAGAGGCTGGAGACATAATGTGCTAAGAGAAGGAGGTTGCCTTCAAAGAAAGAGGGGGAAAAAATGAGCAAAAGTGGGCAAAAAGTAAGAACTTAGGGAAGGTAACTGAACTTTGAGGAAGGAATTCTAGGAGAAAGGAGAAACAGACAAAAGGAAGAAATGAAGACAGACTGTAAATGAGTAGGCTAAGAACCAACCTGAGGGAACAGTAAAAAGCAGAATTAAATGAAAGTAATACATACCAATGATGCAGACATAATGGTCAGCCTGATGTTCTCTCACTTTGCATTAGAGTAACCTTATAAGATGATCAGCTAGTACTTTGCAGCGAAGAATAAAGGTGTTAAACATATCCTAAGGTACAAATGCCAGTGTTCCCATCACAAGGTTCATTCTTCCCTTTTTCTTTACTCAGCCTTGGGCTCTACTTCTGCAACATAAAGAAACTGGACTGGAAAACAATTGGGCTACTGTGGAAATTGTTAACCTGCTGAGGAAATTTTCTCTCAGCTTGGGAACACTGGGCTCATCACCCTCAACACTTGGGAACATCTTGCCTCTGTCTATGTTGGTGGTCAGACTGGAGCCAAACAAGAACAGAAGTTAACATCTGAATATTCCTCCACCTAGGCTGATGAGTGCTTGTGGGAAACTTCACTAACTAACTTGTTACACTTCATGTGTTTGCACATTTATTCCCTTCTTCCTCTGTAATTTTTCTGTAGATTAGAGCGGACTGAATCAGCTTCCATAAATATGTTATTCTTTCCTGTTCTTTTCAAAGAGTGGAAGAATATTCCACTCTTATATATAAACATGCATTATTACAGTCCTTATTATTTGGGATCTATTCCTACTAGGTCAGTTGACCTTACACAACCTTAAATGAGATTTAAAAAAATTTGTTCATTTCCTGCTCTGAGCTTCTGTTTTGCATATGTTTTTGTAAATAGAGTCTACTTCTTTCTTTGTTTCCTGTCAGCGATGATGTTGCTTTGCTTAGTTTTCTGATGTCTTATAGCTATATTGTAAAATCACAAGAAATAAGTAGTATCTGAATGTCATTTTGAGAAACAATCTAATAATTATTTTCTTTTTCAGTTTCCATGCCTACACACTTTTATTATGGATGTTCTATAAACACTTTTGCACAAGAGAATACTTTCATTGTATTGCAGAATTTAAAGATGATGGCTGTATAAAACACTGAGAATTGGAGGTACCCAGGATGTCCAGTTCTTCCTCCATTGTTATAATATTGCTTTATAAATCACTTCCATAACCCATATGAAAAGAGAACAATGGCAATGTGTCTGATGACAAAGGGGTTGCATTGATATTAGAACTCCTGCCTATTTCTACCTAATTCACATTTTACAGCATGAATTCAATATGCTTATTATTTTTGAATGACATTCATAAGTTGTGAAAGCAGGTCTAACAAGACAAGCTCTGAGAGCTTTGGAACAGTAAGATTTAAGACAGAATATGCAATAAGTATCTCAGTATTTCTCACTTAACTATATGAGAACACCTGGAGCTGTATTCAAGAAAAGAAATTACATCAGTCTTCTGTACATTGGTCTTCTGTGCCAAGGGGCACAAGAAACCTTCTGAAATATACATTATAAAGTTGATTATGATTTTGGTCTTCCTTAAAGCTGCTGGATACACATCAGTAAATCTAAGAAATATTGGTGCAAATTTCTTTGAGTTTTCTCTGCTTCCATCTCTTTGGGATAACTCACTGGAAGTCAATCAGGTTTGTATGCAGAGCTTTCAACTGAATATTTCTTTGTGTTATATAATTTTTTAATAAATAATGATAGCCATTGAACATTACCTTTATAAGCCATGACTTAATAGCAAAACTGAATGTTTAAAAACTTTTCATTTAAAGTCATGACAAAACTTGCCCTTTCTCATTAACTTGACCAGAGATCTGTGGTGGGTGGACACCACATGTCCACCAGGGAGCTCTATCAGTCCCCTCCCCAAAGTGCACAGGAGAGAGAAAAAAAATGGAAAATTACTTGTAGGATGAGCTAAGGATGTTTACTGAACTACAGTGTTCCTTGTACCACAGCAGGCTCAATAAAATAGTGAAAATTGATGAACAGTGCTTCTCCAGCAAGGATGGATCTCCACAGAGGGACAACATTAAAATAACATTTTACATTGTTGAAAGGCAAGAACAGAAATAGAAAATGCCAGAATATTCCTTCAAATATGATACAGTTCTCTACCTGTCACCTAATCCCATCATCCTCTATGAAGTGAGGACATTAAATGAACTTTTTGCAGTGTTGAAAGGCAAGAATGGAAACAGAAATTCTAGAACGCTCCTTCAGATCTGCTACAAGTCCCCACCCCTCATGCCACACCCACATAATAGCTCCTACTGGAGTAATTCAATGCACAATTTCTTTTCTCCCAGAAACAGAGTTTCATTCTGCTCAGAAAGTAGACCCTTTGGGGGATAGCCACCACTTCTACCTTGAATTATAAAAAGCAAGGAAAATTTCTACATTTAACCTAATTATGTATATTTTCAGAACACCAAATAACCTCAAAGCTTAGGTTTAGGACACAGAGGCACTGTGTATGTAATGATTCCCTTTCTAAGGGCATAGGACAGAAGAGGCATCACCTCTGCCTTGGGCACAGAGGCTTTACTTCTAGCTCAGGAAGTCCTCAACACACAAGTCACTGAAACTAGAAAGTAATCCCAGACAAAGAACCACTGTATAGTTTTCTCAGCTCCTGTTTGCCTAAACTGAATTTGGCTTGGTAAAACTAGTCTGGCGAAACACTTTCAGTCCTTCTTGTAGGACCAGAAAAGGACCATATTTCTTGGCTAATTCCTGGCGTAGGAATTGGTTTCATGTATATGCCAGATATGTTTAATTTGCACTTGTATAAGTAGTCTGAGTGTCCTGGATAACTCTGTGTCTTTATAAATCAACTGTGAACAAGTTTCACAAACCTCCTTCTCTGTTTTTTGGGGTTTTTTTTGTTTGTTTGTTTTTTTAATTTAAATTAATCACTCTTGGATACCTAGGTTGCATCCTGCAGAATAGAGTAATTTAAAGGACCCTACAGAGCATTGTTAGGTGCTTTCTTCCTTTATTTTGCCTTCTTCTTTTGTATTCAAGCTTTCAATGTCTGACTAATGAACAAGACTTTTCCAAAAGTGTTGGTACCAAAGACTTGAATTCCAGTCTTTGGAGTCTACAGAACTGAGGTGAAGTCTAAGTACTTTCCCCTCCTTCCCTTACTTTCTGTAGAGTCTTCTCTGTTTCCCTGGAGATACAGGTATGGTGCAACAGCTTTTCTCCCACATGATTTCAATGTGCTTTTGGTTCTACTTACAATTTGTATATGAGTGAACAAAATAAGAAAACTTGGCAGTGATAGGATAGCCACATATTCTAAACTTCAGAACTTCAGTTAGTTTTTTTGAACCTGCTGATCCCTTAAGTAACTTAGGAAAATAGGTTCCATTTGAGACTTGGGATGTGTCCTGTGACACAAGTGACTGTGTGGATAATTAATGCACAATGTGGCAGTGACGCTTTTGGGAAATTGCTTGCAAAACAGCTGTTTGTTGACAGAGGGTGTTCATTGAAGTGCTTGGTGTGTTCACTTAAAATCATTCTACAGTGGAGCTTCAAGAATAGGTAAGGAATTAGCAGGACTGCCCGGTGATCATATAGCTATGGCGTTGGCAGGTGTGGTAGCATGTCCAGTCATACAGCCACTCATCCAGGCCATGGATGGATTCAGCTTTGCATAGTCCTAAAGAGAAGAGAAGAGCCAAAAAAGGAGAGCTTTGTAGCCTTGGCCACCATTTCTTCTCTGATACCACAGCTCCAGGAGTTACTTTCACAGTTGTTTTGAAATACGCTCTTTCTAAAATTATCTGGTCCTCAGACGTTCCTTTCTGATAAAAATAGATGGCAATGATTGTCAGTGGGCAAGTTCTGACTTTTATCACCATCTGTTAAATTAAAACAAAAGCAAAACAAAGTCCTGCAGAGAAGTTCTCTGCTTTTTTATTTGGAGTTCAAGACCAGTTTTCTCACCAGCCTTGGAGGCCTGCTGTGCCACTCTAATAGTAAAATGAAACCATGGAGCTAGTGAATCCAGCTGGCAAAGGATTTTTCAATCTAAGGAAACCTCTTATTGGCTGTCAGCCAGTGTACACAGAGCAGAAAGCAGCATTGGACAGAGAATGGTAGATTCACAAAGGATTTTGGTAGCTTGTGGCATTTCCGATTTGTAATGCAAGACAGTGTGAAATTCTCTGCCAAAGAAAAGAGTGCCCAGGATCTAAGGCAGCCCATCAGGATTGCTGGAGGGGAGCTGGGCCAAGTGCTTGACGATGTTTGATTGGAACACCATCAAGATTGCACCATCTCATTTCAAGTTTGATAAATCAACTTGATAAATCTACTGAGAGCAAGTTATACTTGACTCTTGCCAAATACAGCAAATGTAGAGCTTCCTCTTCCTTTGGCAGAGTGGGAGTGGGGAGTCAGATTGTAATTTGGTCTTTCGAGTATCCTTTACACAGAATTATTAGGGAGCTTCCTGTGAAACCTTAGTTGAAATGCTCAGTGTCCATTGACAGTGTCTTACTAATAGGTCTATTTAAGGTTAAGACTTTCCATGAAGTATTACCTTTGTCTCAGTCAAGACCTTCTCCTTTTCATCCATCAACCTGGACTCATATAGAATTTATTCGTTTCACAACCTCGTCCACAATCTGTCCTCAAGGGAAATGTCTCCACTTCAGAGAAGACAGATTCAGCAGCAGATGGTTAAGTGTTACTGTCATCCAGCAAAATCACAGCCATGCAACTCCCCCAAGAACTGACTGCCGAACAAAGGCTTTTTCCTAGGATACAGCTGACCTCTGTATTGACATGTCTATGGCAGTAACCAGCTTTCCTGTGTATTTATATAATCCCTACCTTGACCAGCTCCTGATCCTGCCTGGAACATCTCTAATCCCATTACTAAAACATAGTGGGAGTAATTTGAAATTATATGGATTCAATTAAAGGGGAAAATAATATAGATTTCTGACTCCACATATCTACCCACATGTTCTAGGTAGAAAATTAATAGGTGTTAGTTTCTCCCACAAAAAAAGTTTCATTTCAATTGAATTAAAATTTTCTGTATGGCTCCTTATTGTTCATCAGTAAGAAAATTGTGCTGGTATTACGCTGCTACTTGAGGATAAAACATCTTGCAAATGGTTATCACTTTATTATGTCACAATAATGATGTTTCCTTGGTAAAGAAGACTTGCATTTAAATATGCAGGAGCTTGTGCCTTCTAAGCATATATTTAAATCTGAGCAGTCTCAAACAACTGAAATCATTATCAAACTGACTACATGACCATTTTTCTTAGAGATTAAAATGTCATATTGATGATGATTACTGTAATCTCATTTTAAGTACCTCATAAAATGCTTGAGAGGTTTGAAGCAGTCTTGACTTCAGAAGTTTTCTTCTAATTACAAGCCCTGTATACAATTTGCCAAAGATGATCTACTATCATTTCACCCTGCCTGGAGAAGGGTGATGCAAAGTAGGAAGGGTAAAGGAGAAACATTCACAGGCAGACCTGGATTCAGAAACAGAGCACCAATATTCATCTTTCACAGAATCTGAATATGAATAAGGGTAAAATCCTCTACCTTTCTAAGGTCTGGACAGCTCTTCCAAGTTCGGTGGTCTGAGTCCCTTCTAAAGGTGTCTAAGATTCCCTGAATTTATTCACTCAGTTCAGTGAAATATAAATGAATAGAATAGTGAATAGAATTCACTGGCCAGCATACTTTGCAGATATGGTGATTTTCATCATTTTTCCTTAGACTATCTGTGTTAGCAAACTGCTGGTCCATGACAGTTACCACTGGTTTTCCTTTATCTTTTAATTTCTGCAAGTCTCCCATGATAAGAAGCTGTTCATGTAAGTGGGTCAATTTTCCTTGATGGGCAGAAACTCTGGGAATGGCCTGAAGAACATAACCTAGCAGGGGCTAAGCAGCACAGATGAATGTTCACCCTGGTCTTTGCAGGTAACTACTGTATCAGTAAGGAGTTTTTGGACTAGTTCTTACGTGGTTAAATTCAGAGAAGTTCAATTCAAATTGTAAATTTTCCAATTTCTTCTTCATCCCCTGCCCACCACAAGATGGCCATTTGGTGATATGAAAGTCCCCTTTTGGATTCAGTAAAATGGAGTGTGTGATAAGACATCTGTGATGACATTCCCTAGATAAAGAAATAACACTGATTTAGAATAGTATGGCTGTTAAATTCTGTTAAAAGAATAACTTTGTGTTCCTTCTGCCAGCTTACATTTCCAACGCTTTTAATAAAAACACTTAAGTTTGTGCTGTCAGTCTCCAAATCACTTTTGCTACATCTATTCTTCCAAACTCTCAGTTTTTCATGGTTTTTTTCTGTTTCCTTTTGGGTGAGTGGGTCATGTCCTATCTCATAACTGCATTTTAATCTTCTAATCCCCAAATTATGAGTTCTTTCTGTTCTGGAAATATTTGAAAAAAATGCATCTACTGGAGACTTATAAACAAACAATAACAGGACTATGGGTTTGATAAAAAATATTTATTCTGGACACGTTAGACCTTATAGCTTTTATTACTCTCAACTTAAACACTTCCTTTGTAGTTCTGCTGTGAAACTTGATCCTTTTCAAATTAAAGCTTGGCTTCAAAGTTTTGTTTGTTTTCTGTTGTCAGACTGTGTATGATTTACTTGTGCTTTTTCTAAAACAGATGTTTTGAGGCAGATAGCAGATTTACAGACAGCAGGTCATATGAAGACAGTCCAGATATGGGTGGCATAGTTTCCAAATCCTTTTGATTTATGATGGAACGCTAGCCAATTTTTTTTTTGTCTCAGAGTTTTAGACTGCCTAGTTTTAGGATGAACTATGGTTCTATCATAGCACAGAGGCATAGACTCGACTAACTGCAACATTACAAGTGCGATGATTTTAATTTTACTTGTCCAGATTTAATTGATAAAAAAGAGAACCAACTTGAATTATTATAAACATTGAAAATAGCATTTCTTTTATCCAGTTAGCTATTGAGTTGGTCTATCCAGTCGAAACTTCTCCTGGTACAGCTTGTGCCTGTTGTGTCTCGTCTTCCCACCACACACCACTGTGAAGACCCCAGCTCCATAACCCCACTGCAGGTACCAGGGGCTGCTGTTGGATGTCCCCAAAGCCATCTTATCTCCAGGCAAAGCCAGTCCTGGAACCACAGCCTCCCCTTAGAGAGCATCTGCTCAGGCCCTGACTGAACTGCTGTGCCTCCACTGAACTTGCTACAGTTTACTGATAGCTTTCCCATATTTGGTGTCCCAAATCTGGGTGCAGTACTTCAAATGCAGTTTAACAAATCTGGAAAAATTTCAGGCATCAAGATAAAAAGCAGAAGAGAATGAGGGAATGTCAGTCTGCTCCTTTATCTGATCACAATGCCATTATTAGTACAGTTATTGCTGAACCTAGACCCTACTACAACTGCAATCAGTTTTTACGTTCATTGTAGAATAATGCCTTGATCAAGAAGCTACCATATTAGGATCAAAGACAAAGTAGAAATCTTAAAAGCAATTTAAAAATTGCTTAAAAATATTTCTCAGGAATAAAAAGAAATTCTAGAAGTGTTATGATTTGAAATTTTGACCCTTTTCTTTCCTATCTTGTGTCAAAGCTTACTATCTAAAGCTTACTATCTATCTTGTGTCTAAAGCTTGTTGACCTTGTGGGGGTCATCTCTGAATAGATAGTAAGCTTTGCAGCTAGACAGGTTGTTTTCATATTTCTTTAGAACATTGCATGGTCTCCAGGCTTGATGTCAAATCTTTGGACTTTTTACACTGCAACTTTAATGGAAACAACAATTATTTTGCCTGATGGAACTCTAAATACATGTAATGTATTTAAATTGTAAATAAACTGAATTCTGTTTTGACATTGCTGCATTGTAACAAATTTAGTTTGCAGTACATTTTCCCTGACTGATAGCTTGAGAAAACTTTTTTGACATTTTGAGGGGTTTACTATTCTATACATACAGCTTTATCACTTGGGAAAAAAAAAACCCCAAAACAAAACAAAAACAAAACAAAACAAAACAAAACAAAACAAAAAAAACGAACAACAAAGAAGAATCCAAGGTCATAAATCTCTGTCTAAAATCAAAAAATGCAGAAGTAATAAATTATTCTGGACCTTCATTCATGCTAACATGATTCTGTTTTCTAAAGAAAAAAAGTTTTAAATTTCATTGGAATCCTGGCATGAAAGCTGCAGCATCATGGGCAGTATTAGAATAGTATAGAAAAGCTGAGACATAAACTGCAGGATATTTATCCAGATTTTGGAATTATCCATTGAAGAACTAGATATAGAGTATTAACTCTTGCTGGGGAACCTCCTTAGTGCAAGCTTCAGTAAGACCCTACTCGTATAGCTAACATTTGAACTCTCATGAATGGAAAGTTACATTACAACTCCCATTACAACTCTTCAAAACGACAATTTTTTTAAAGTGGTAAAATCTCATGAACACAGTATCTTAAAAGACAAGACATGCCATGAGTCAATGTCTCAATGGATCTCCCTCCAAACTGGGCTCTGGGCACTCTGTAATATGACAGCCACTTCTGCCATTCAGCTTTAAGCCCTGTTTCTTTGGTGTTTGCAGATTACCTAGTGATGCCCATCTTCCAGATTTTCCTCAACCATACCAAAATAACAGTGGTTTTTCCAACCACTGTTAGAGTGAGATATGTATCTGAAAGTTATGTATGTGCAGTTGAACTGTGCCCTGTATGTGAAAACAAAATTAAAAATACAGAGACTCAGGCATGAGCATCGAACATGGATGATGAATTCAGTTGGACTTCACAGCATATCTGTTGTGTTGTGAAGTCATCTGGAAAGTAGTTCTAAAAACAAAAGCCCGGGGACTATAAAATTCCTCAATCAGTGCAAAGCAATGCTAAAAATATTCATTTTATGTAAATATGTTATCAAAAGCCTGACCGTGGATACATTACATTCCTACACAGCCTGATGTATAGACCTTAAAGGGACTGTATTAGCATGGAGCTTAAAAGCTGTGTGGAAATTCTCTTACCACTCTTGAGAATGAGAATGGAACTGAGAACAGACAATGTAAAATAACTTACATGATTGATATTCTAAACCTGCTTCCCTGAGAAGACACTAAGCTACACCATATGTTATTCTTTGCTTGACCACTTTCGAAAATATCTCTAATATCCTCAACAACAGCCAAGAGGATTTGCCACTTCTCAAAGTTAGAAGAGGCTTTTGTAAGCTAAATCCTGTGCTGGTAGCTGCTAAAAATGCTCACAAGAAGAAAAGTACCTGCCTTATCCCCATATCTTCTTGTTTCTTTGTGGGTTTTGTTTTGGGGTGGTTTTTTGTGCTTTTTTTGGTTGGTTGGTTGGTTTTGGGAGGGTTGTTTTGCTTTGGTTTGTTTTGTTTATGCTCATCTGTGTGAGTTATCTGAATTGTGCATAAATCTGAAACATTATAGAGATGGCTTTATAAACGTGAACATTTTTGTATGGAGAAGCAAAAACATATGAAGAAAAGATTCTCAAAAATCTTACAATCTGAGGAAAGGACAAAAAAATAATAACTCTCAAGGGCAGTCAGGGTTGGCAAGGAAGCTGAATGCAAGGTTGGGCTGACTTAAAATTGGATCCATGGAAAGTAAGGTAAATTTAACAATAATATTTTTTTGCTTTCATTTAAAAAAATGGACTGAACAATATAGCAATGGCCCACCCAAGCTTGTACAAACATACAATTTAGGACAGTGTCTGTGATCATGTTCACCATCAGTTCATCAGTCTAATGTGTACTAAATTCCTTCCTGTTAAGATTCACCTCAATGAACTAATCCCGTAAAAAAGTTAAAAATGAAGTTTAAAATTATTAACATTAGATTTCCCCCTAATGGGACTAGAGGAGCACTGGGGAGTGAAACTGTGAAGGTGATGAGAGAGAGAAGAAAACAGCTCAAATCTCCTTCCTATACTCAAAAATCAGAGAGAAGACAATATCCCAGCTATCTGGGATCATGGGAGTGTTCAGAGTTGCATCAGCAAAATGAAATAGGTGTAGAAAAAACACAGTTTCCTTCCACCAAATCTGCACCTGAAGAGCTATTCTAGAAACCAAGCCATAACTAATTGCTTGCCTGTGTGGGGAAATTTTAGAGGAGACAGAGAGGATACTAGTCAGTAACACATGCTGTGGGTGGAGGAGTGGGATTCTGAGGTATTGTGTGTGAGGGTGGGAGCACAGAGTCCTGCATTAGTATCAGGGGTTGGTACAGTGAAATGTCCTAGGAAGGTGAGGAGGGCAGCAGTGCACTGGAAGATGGCTTTTGCCTTTGAGTTTTTTCTTTCAGGGGAGGGATGCTTTTTTGACACCCATAGTTTCTGAATCATTCAATATATCCTGATGCTGGGAGAAAGAGCAAACAGGACAGGATATGCCAATCACAACAAAAAATGTCATTTTGCCATATTGTTTGCATGGTGTTGGTACTTGCTATTGCCATTGTATATCTTTGCTAGAAGATTCAGAACAGTTCCTAAGGAGTGTCAATAGATTGATCAATTATATGCCTAAAGATAGACTGATTTGTGTCTCTGCTGTCTCCAGTCATGAGTTAGGAAGGCACTGTTGCTAGGAAGCCAGGAGCAGTGAGATTTCAGCTGCAGCAGGAAAACCTGGATACACTGTGCTTCACTCTCTAAATCTCTTTTTAAGTTCTCAAAGAAAGCACATTTGTTTTTCCAATCTGTATATTTGTCTTTTTTCTCTGACAGATATACAGAAAATCACCAGGGTTAATGCATGATTTTATAATATAATCTCTCAGCTTCAATTTTTAAAATTATTTAATCTCTTCTGAAAAGAGCACTTGTACCCATGTTCCAAAGATGTGGTGAACCTTTTCAGCCCTACATCTGGCAATTATTTTAATAAGCTGATACCAGAAAGATAATAACCTGGGGTTTTAAAGCTACCTTTATGGTCTAAATAGGAGTCTAAATAAGCAGTTGCACTATAGGTCAAAGAAAGGGCTCTGAAAATGAAACCATTCATGTCAGTACCTAAATATGAATCTGAAAGTCAATGCAATGTTTGAAAGTCAATGATAAGAACATTTTAAGCACTTTTAGCCTTAAATATTTAACCTTCAGCTCCTTCCAGATATGACCTGGTTTTCTACAGGTCCTATCTGAAAGAGGTTGTTCTTTCAGAGCTTCTGAGCACCCAGTGATCCAGCCAGCCATGCTCTGATTCATGGACAACCAGCTTTCGTCAGCAGAAGGCCAAAAGTGAATCAGATCAGTGTCACAGAAGGACACTTTTATTCTGAGTTTGGAGAGGTTTTCCATTGACTTGGAAATTGTGATTTTTCTTTTGGCCATGATACCTCTGCTGCAGCATTGCTGTGGCAGTGAGTGGAACCTGATAATACCTGAAGAGGATATGAAGTCTGGCAGAGGAACCTGGAAAAGGCTATAAAGGGGCAGTACAGGTCCCACAGGGCAAAGTTGTAATTTCCTGCAGGAAGCATAGATCCTGGCCATTTCCAAAACCCATTTTCCATTGCAAAACCATTTTCAAAGGCAAAGATTGACCAGTCATAAAATATTTTTCCAAACATTCCTTCCCAAATGTCTTCATTATATTCACTGTCATTGCTCAAAAACTCCTGCAGATCATCTTTCATTTCTATTTTCAACTCTTCGCTGGAAATCCTCTATAACCTATGGGATTCTGCAGATCATCTTGGAAAGCATTAATCTACATCTTAATTTGCTCAGAGGTTCTAAATATCACCATTGAAAGAAACATAGGAAGTGGCTAAGCAAATTAATTGTCACTTCTGTTTTTATTGTTTATGTTGTGAGACACTGGGATAAGTATTGTAAAGAAGTGGAAATGAAGGAGGGTTTGGATTAAAGCACAATTTCAAGGCTATATTAATGTATGAAAATTTTTTAAACTCTGTAAACATGTAAAATTTGCTTTGAAGCACCATTGGGAGAAAGTGCTATTGTAATTATTTTATTTATAAAAATTTCCTAATCTTTGAATCATGCTCCAAAACTAACAGAGAATGTCTAAATGTCTCTTTTAAAAATTTCTCTGTGAAAGTTTGAATGTTATTATTGCATCATTTTTTTGAGCAAAATTATGAGAAACTAAAGCTAAGCCAAAACAAATCATGTGTGACCTCCACAAAAGTTAATTGGAGTCTGTACATTTATTTTTAAATGATATTTTGTTTCTTCTGATCCAGATAGGCCATAGGCCAAGCTGAATCCCTCAACCTTAACTGAAGCCCAATTAACTAAGATAAATTGTCAAATCACTCTGGAGAGGTGATCAGCATTATTTAATCTTTGAAGTTGATTCTATTGGCCAAAATAGGTGTTCCACTGAATATCAAAGAGCATGTGCTATCAAATCCAACACTTCTTTAGCTGAAGTATTTTGTGTCATAGACAGATCCTTAAAAGTTGGGAAACTTCAAAAATATCAGAGTTCCTAGTGTTTCAGACCAAAGCATAAGAGCCTGTGATGGCTCTCTATACAACACGCCCCATTTTTTTCTCTGAGGACTTAATCTTTCCAGCTAACTTTTTAGTCTTTCTTAGATATAGTTAACAAAAACCCCTGTCCTACAGCATTCCTATTCCAGCCATTTGCTTCAACTGCATCAATGGAGCTATACAGAGCTGGGTAAAACAGTGGTTTTATTTACTTTTCCACACATAGTTTTTGATGTTTCCAGACTGAGGTGTTAAATACAGGCATTTTGTCAACTGCACCTCTGGGCACTGAGCCTGCTCCTGCAAGAGCAACTTTGAACCCAACTGTCTTGCCCAGCCCAGGAGCTCAGGGTAATGCTGAGCTACAGGGAGCTGTGGGACTCCCTCAAACTTTGCCCTTCAGACCTGGGTGGGCACTGAGGCACAGGCATTGCCAGTCTCCCATGGTACTCTGGGTACACATGGTACGTGGCAGCATCCATGTAAGTCACTGTTCATGGGAGGGTTTTAACTGTCCCAGTGCCCCTGCCTCTGGCTGCATCACTTTTAAATATTACATACTCCTAGCCAATTGTGAATAGAAGTACAAATTTCTCTTGTGTTGTTTCTAGGAATCAAAGAGTTAAATGCCAGCTTCTCAAAAGACTGAGAGACTTGAAAGACTGTTTATCTTTGGCATTCTATCTCTGACTATACTACCTCCCTTTTAATTGTAGTTCTTGTCTCATATTTCCATTATAAACCCACAAAGTTATGAATATCAAATATTGTAATTGGGATTTGTTAGATAAAAAGAAGCTACTGTGGTTCAAAGCTATCATTTTAGCTGCTTATGCTGTTATCTCTGTATCTACCAGGGTGAGAAGCATGTTTATCAGGATTATCTGTAGTGTGGAAGGCATCATAGCTGTCTGTCATGCATTTCAAATGCAGTCTTCTCAGCAGCAAAATCAAAATTCTGCCGGGAGCACATGTGGGAAACAATACAAAGCATCTTTAAATTTAACCCCTAAAAATCAGATTTCACTAACAGTTCCTTATGTTCAAATAACCTGCAGTATGCTCCCTCTCATTATACAAATATTCACAAAATTTTGTGCTCACATTATTCTTCAGTGACATATAACAGAAAGTCTATGGATTTTTTGCTTTTTTCAAAAATTGACAAAACCATGTATATTGGACAGGATTTCAATAACTCCTCAATGTTAAAAAGCCTGGGCCCACTTTCATGTACACATTCTGCTTTGCAAAGTGTGTCATGGATTTTTACAGAGAGGATTTGTTTATGAACATTCAAGAATGCTCAGGCTATAGAAAAGGATGTTCTTGAACTCTTGGGTGAGGCAGAAGGGATGCCAAGGACAATTTTTTTTCTGTGAAGGTAGAAAAATGCTCTTAAACTTGCATTACTGATTATGTGTATGGAGCAAAAGAAACCCATCAAGTAATGAAACAGTTCTGTTCATTTAGGAAGAATATTTGCTTGGTATGGAGAAGGGGACAAATGACAGCTGAAGTACTAACATTAATATTGATTTGGATGTGCCCTGGTAGAATAGAAGAAATTCTGACGACAAAACAAAGTGTCAGCCTAGGTTAATAGTTATAATTAAGTGAAATACTTCCTTTTTCCTTTTTTTTTTTCTGCTGCAACAATGGGATTCCTTTCACCTAATTTTGCTTACTAAACAGCTCATTTCAGCTAAGCACCACAACTTCTGATTAGAAGCCTTTTCCTTCGCTGGAGGAAAGAAGGCACAATATCCTTCAGTTGCCATACATTTTAGGGTGGAATAGTCATCTTCTGCCTTTAATGACCACAGATGAAGGTTAGACAAGTGGCCTAATCTATGGTGAGATGAATCTTATTTTCAGTGTATAAACACCACAGCCCAATATCTGAAGCCCAGAACTGTCACTGGGAGGAGAGCAAGTTGCAGATGGCTTAGCACTTCTGAACATGAGGTTGTACTGTTCAGATTCTTTTTTTTTTTTCTGAGAAGTAAGCATATACACCTGTTTTGACAGTCTAATTCACCATATGATATAAATAAAAGTCTAAATGCAAAAATATGTCAAATAAAAAATTATTTTACAAGAATTTCACCAGTAAAAGCTGTACATTTTTTCAGAAAAAAACTAAAACTTAAATTTAAAGAAAAAATAATGTTGTATTTAAAGAGAAGAATGTAAAAGACCATAAGGTCATAAAGCCAATGTGAAGAAGGATGATATTCAAGGCCAACAAGGTAGAAAAAAAGAAGGCTAAGGATTGAAAGGGCAATAGAGTCCTCTGAGTTAACAGAAGACTTATGTGGACACATTTAGGATAAGACTGGTAAAAAAACCAGAGAGATTCAGAGAACATTAACTGTGGTGTAGGTAATTTGAGAGATCTGGGGAAGGGCAAGTCATAAAAGATGATAATGAGGATGACATATGTAAGAGAGCAAATGTTGCATAATGCAGTACAGTATTAGAGAATTCTAAAATTCAAGATTTCTCACCTTAATTACTATTCTATTAATAAGGAAAGACACATCTTAGACTGGTACATGATGTGGTAAAGGAAAGAGCTGCTTCATTTAATATGACTTGCTCTTTGAGAAGAACAAAAGCCTTTTGCCTTTATGATTAAATACTCTTCTTTTGACAAAAGCAGCCAATTAATTGCATTTATGCAGTATCCTACTGACAAAACCCAAATAGCAAATGCTCTCTGGGCAGACACTATGTAAGAGGAATAAAGGATCTCTTATATATGTAAAGACAAATGACTTCAGTGTCAACTTCAATTCAAAACAACTCTTCCAGAAATTGAAGGTAACCATGACTCAGGGAATGGAAGGATCCAAACCCCGACAAAGAATCTTATTTGTCAAATGAGAGATGTAATACAAATCTCTGGAACTGAAACAAAAGACATCAGTGAAACTTGCCTTTTAAAAAGTAAATATCATAAAAAACTTGTAAATAACAAGTATTTTTTCCCTTTGTCCAGACTTTACATTAACAAGGTATGCTAACTCCCTATCAGAAATATGAAAGTCCACCCCTACTTTCTTGTGGACCTCATGTGGGTGAGTACTGATTCAACTACTGAGAATAGCAAAAGGATTGTTTTAATTAGCTCTTTTCTGCACCTGTTCAGGACATAATTCTTATTAAATTTATCCACATTATTTATAGTCTATTGTAGAAAAAAAATCTAAAATCTGACTGAAATTAGAGGGAAGAGAATGGCATTTTCCCATGCCAGACTTGAATGATATGGAAGGCAATGCTATTCAAAATGCCAGCAGCATATGCCAGCTTCAATTAGAACATGAAAGGAAAATCTGTTGCTAAAATATAACAACACACTTTGAGGACCTTACATGTGCTAATTTAGAACTTATAGGGTTGAATATCCTTTAAAAATTCTAAATTTTGACATTTTGTTGAAGCTGTTGTTAAGTATTGGTCTTACTGTAGGAGTCTCTGAATGAAATACTGTGTCCTGTGCTTTGCAGAATTTCAGAATAGATTATCATAATGATCACTTCTGGCCTGAGAACCTTTCAGCATAGTCTGAGAAACTATTCATTAAAGTTATTGCATCTTGTCCTTCCATGTCACATTTCCCAGATACTTGCCTACAGCAGGAATAAGAAAGCTGCTGTCCAGGTGGCTCTGTCTGTGGGCTGCCATGCTCCCTCACATGCTGGAAGGACAGTGAAGTGCAAAGAACTTTGCTCCAGAGAACATGAGGTCAATCCACGTGACATGGCCCAAACTATATCAGGCAAAAAAGGTTCCCCCTTTAGTTTCCAGTGCTGCTGGACAGTACCCATACTGTTGCTGGAACAGCCACACAGCACTGTATAATCCTGTCATGCTTTAGCCCCAACCTTGCCCTTGCTTTAGCAAGCAAGCACCAGGCAGCCACTCATTCGTTCCCCTCCTCGCCCCTCTGGTGGTGAGGACAATTGGAAAAAAAAAGTAAAATTCTTGGGTTGAGATCAGAACTGTTTAGTGATTAAAATAAAATAAAATAAAAATAATTGTAATGAAGAGGGGGGAGAGAGAGAGAGATGAATAAAACCCAAGAAAAACCAGTGATGATCACTCACCACGCACTGACTAATATCTAGCCCATCCCTGATCAGCAATCAGCAGCTCCTGGCCAAGTCCCCCAATTTATACTCTGAGCACAAGTTCTATGATATGGAATATTCCTTTGGCTGGTTCTGTCAGCTGTCCTGGCTTGGTTGCCCCCCAGCATCTTGTGCAGCTCCTCACTGGCAGAGCATGGGAAACTGAAAAGTCCCTGACTTAGAGTGAGGACTATTTCACAAGCTAAACCATCAGTGTGTTATTTTTATTCTTATACTAAATCCAAAACACAACACTGTACCAACTACTAAGATGAAATTTAACCTTATCCCAGATAAAACAAGGACAAATCCGCAGGTTGAACTGATGCATGACAAACTCATGTGCAACCCTTGAGCTGACATTTAAGCCAGGCGCTGCTCAGAAATCCTTTTTCCAGTAGGCTGGCACTCCCTTTGATGGCTTATTTCATTTATTGGAATTTGTCAGGAGCCACTATCTATGTCTTTGAACATTTATTGTCTTAGACACCGAAAGTGTCTTTGGAATAGGCTCAGACTTCATATCTAGGATCAGTACCTGCTATCTACGATATTTTCTAGGGAAAACTTTGGCTGATCTGCACAGGTTCCAGAAAGTTTGTTTAAAAGAACTGACAGCTGTCATGGACTGTGGCTTAATTCAAGCAGTGCAGTCCTTAATAGAGCTTATAATACAAGTGCATCTTAATTACAGAACTTTTCCTATTATTTATTATGTAAAACACACACTGGCCACTTTCTCTGGTGCACTAATGCTTTGTGATGATAAAATATCATTTACTTTTAAAAGGCCCCGGAGTAGTCAAAGTTGTCTTAATTATCCCCTTCCTGGTATTATAGGACAATTTTCATAAAGTTACCATTAATTACTTTTAATAGTCTAAAAATCTAGAACAAAATAATCAAATTTGAAGTAATTCATTACATAATTTTTTTCCTCAAGAAGTTTTTAAATATGTCAAGTGACAGAAAAAGTTATTTCTAAGACTTTGATTTAACATGACATTGCAGATGACCTTCTGGCCCCAAGAGGCAGAGCCTTATTCTTGTCTGCTAATCTCCCAAGCACTCCTTTAAAGACCTGTTGGACAGCAAATATGAAGAAATAGTAATGGGAATATAAACAGAAACTAGATATTCCTTTCTGAATATACACCAGAATACTTTTAGTCAGCATAGATAAAATAAGCTCATTAAAAGATCTGGATTTTAAAATAAAGCAATCTAGTTTCCAGATCTCTGGCAGACAAGACTTTTAAAATATTTACCCTTTCACATAGGGTCATAACACCCCTTGAGCAGAAGCTGCCTGAACTGCTCTGTAATTGAAAAATATGTGTGGTCTCTCTCAATCTCTTTCTCTATGTGACATTAGCTCTTCCCCCCACCCCATTCAGTGGTATATTCTGTTTGCCTGGTTTTATTTTATTTTCTCATTTGCAAGATGTGTGTGTCATGCTAAGGATGCAAAGCTCCTGCTTTTGCATCAGTGACATCAAATGCAGAAATTATAAATGAGGCTAATCAAAAATCATTCAGAAGTCCTTTGCCTTCCCCAAAGAAAAAGGAGCTTTGAATATAATAGTCTGTAGAATCTGACTAATGCTGCCATTTTTCTTCTTTCTGGTAGAAATAAAAAAAAAAAAAAGGAAGAAGAATATCTTTTGTGGGAGCATATTACCACCAAATCTTATTTAAAATATAACTGCTGTGTCATATTGAGCTAGCCAAATTGTTCATGGTCAGAATGTTGTATCAACTCCTGATTTCGGATTCTGGCCTTGTAGCTCACTTTCTCATTACTGTATTCTGAGTGTGTCTGCTTGGGCAGACACAGATTCCCCCAAACCTCTACAAGAACCCCTAGGAGAAAAGAAACAAGCTGAAACTTCAACCAGAGGACCAGAAAGTCTGCAACTTCAACTGCATGTGGGCTCCACCGATCATGCTCAAATTCAAAGTAAAACCAGTCAGGAAAACAAAAGCCCTGCTCTAGTGAACATACAGTCATGTTCAATGCAAATCACTAGGAAGGACATGCAAATCTAAGAGCAGATGATAACTCTGACTCAGTGTGTGTTTTACATAATAAATAATAGGAAAAGTTCTGTAATTAAGATGCACTTGTATTATAAGCTCTATTAAGGACTGCACTGCTTGAATTAAGCCACAGTCCATGACAGCTGTCAGTTCTTTTAAACAAAGTCAGATGATAACATCTGACTCAGAGGCAGAAAAGAGCCAAAGAGGTGAGCTCTATAATTTTAAGCAAAGCAGGTTACTCTGTAATCAGTTTGTAAGTAAATGATTGTTTGTTACATACATGGTGAGTGGATGCCTCATGTGCAAAGGCAAAAAGACACAAAAAAAACCCCAGAGAAACAAAGAGAAATGAACTTAAGTGTAGTCAAGCCTAATTAGTATCCAGTGTAAAACACTCAGACATGTCCCAGTCAGAAGAATGGAGAGCATCATGGCAGCAGGAAGATGGTGCCCCCTTCAAACTGCAGAAGCTCCATCACCAAGAGGGTCTCCTCCCCAAATACAGGGCTCGTGCCCTAGGAAGGCAGCCAAGAAGTTGCAACAGATGTAGAAGTTACCCCAATGTCACGGATCAAAGCACAGAGTAAAATATTGCATCTTTCTTCAAGAAAATGCTAAATTTTAAATACTTAAGAAAACCAATCCAAAAGTAGACAATCAGGGAGTTTTTAGGGAGCTTTATAATCAGCATTTTGTTCAGGAGCAAACATTTTGTATCATAAATTGGGATACAATAAGAACGTGAGGTAAAGATTTTGGGGGTTTTATGTAGAAATCAACAGCACCTTATCTGTATTTGAAGCCATGTTGCTACATCCATGCTGCCCAAGGTTTAGGATGATTATTTTTGTTCTGAATATGTGAGACTCTTCTGTAGCCAAGAGACATTATGTTGGGAAATGTTGAAGACGGACATCAATAAGCCAACAGAGCATGCATGTGTGTCACGCTGTGTCCTAATACCACCAAATATTATGCCAAAATTAGCTGCAATTAGAACAGAAATTCTGTAAGGGCAGAAGAGAGAACACTGAAGCAGTGTTGTGAAAGTTTGCAGATATCCTTGTATCTGTTTTGCATGAATTAAAGTTGTTAATCCTTCCCATTCAGGAACTTCCTATTTCCCCGAGAAAAAAAAAAAAAAAGATATGGACAAGAAACAGTCAGTCCTTTAATAAGGAGTACTAAGCTGCCTTGTCAAGAGGCTGCAATGACTTACTCTTTTCCAGAAGAAAAATATGTGGGATGAATTAAGACACTCCCTTGCTTCCAGGACAGAGCAGTTTCATGTCATTCATACTGAATATCAAGATGAAAATTTGTCCTACTCTTGTTGTCTTCCTTTAAATTTGTAGGAAAATTGCATGGTGTTCTCAGTTACTAGAAGTAAAATAAGCAGTCTGGGAATACCCAATGAAGGTTGCCCTAAAACATCAGAATTCTCTCTATATTTTCTCTACATTATTAAAGGAGGGGAATAAATTTGATAGTTCATTACCAGGCTTAATAGTGTGAAGAGGAAGGTGATGGAGCCCATAGACAGAAATAGTACAAATAGCCACAGAACAGACTAAAAAGAAGAAATAAACCCAACAGAACCAGCTTGTAAAACAGCCAGCTTGTTTTTCATGAAATACAACAAGAAATATTAGGGGGAAAAGAGTACATATAGTTTTATTATTGAATTTTCAAATAAGAAAATAATTATGAAATACCAGAAAATGTGTTTGAATCACAGTTGATGGCCACAGCATAAATTTGATTCTGGAACTGGTATGAAAATAACTTTCAGTGTAATGAAGCATTTTGAAATTTTAAGAAGAATTCATGCTGAATAGAAACAAAAAAAAATCAAAGACAAAAAATTACACTAAATCAACTTGAGTATTTTATAATAATAATAATAATAATTTCTTATTATCTTTGTATTTCTAAGCAAGAATACTTTAAAACAAAAAACCCCTAGAAATTATAAAAAACAAAGTCATGATCAGACGTTGAAATATCACCATATAAATATAGCTCTCATCTGTCACCAAACAGTTTGGTTCCATATGCAAATGAAATAATATGAATCAGCCATGGCCTGTTTTTTTACAGATCAGATTGCATCCTATGCCATGAAGTAGAGGTCCCGAATACTCCTAGTGGAACATCCTTGCATAACCAAAATTAGTTCCACAGATGGCACACTGAAATAGAAAGAGAGAAAGATGCTCTGTGAAGGTCATGGAGCATAATGCTAACTCTTCAGAGGATGACTTTTTTCAGTAGAGAATGGAACCCATCAGAGGGAGCAGAAAAAATCGTGTGGAATAATTGTGCTGCAGTCCATTTCCAGTGAAAACATTCTACATCATGACATTCATTATAAGCTCCCCCCAAAATAAAAGATGTGTCTCAGAAATACTGAGACATCACATAAAAGAACCTTCTGCATTAATGAAATGGATAAAATCAGATATGGCTAGAATGCGTATACAGAAAACAGACCAGTGGTGCCATTGATTTTTAGTGATCAAAGTAAAAATCAATGGATTAATGCATTTCAGTCTCAGTAAAAACCATTTTATGAGTCTTTCATTTAATACATAGTACTCTAAAATCCAATGGTCCCCTCTCTAAGTGGTCTTTTATTTCCATAGGACTAATTAAAAATGTGTTTCTGCATTGTAAAGTGCATCTGTCCAAACTCCAACTTGCTTGAGAGCATACTGGCACAAGCTATCCTGCACAGCAAGTATGGTGGAAAAAATCATATGAGGTGATCCATTTAGTTCTGCCCGTGCTCAGCCTTGCATGTACAGAGTTAGGAAGACTGGAGGATATTCATGAGGAGTGGGGACTATTTTGTATGATCTAAGTGAAGAAGTCTTGTAAATATAGTCCAACACTTTCATCATTCTACATTTCCTGAATCAGGAAAGAGATTCTTTCACCCATGTGATATGTTTTTCTAGTCATATTTCCTTTTATAAACCTGTAAATCATAAAAACAGGAGCATGCAAAGGAAGCAGTTATTTTTAAGTAATGCTAAATACACTCATTGACAACTCTCTTTGGTGTCTCTTTTTCTGTACATCCTTGCTGGATCACAAATAGCACATAGAGTGCCTGATTTGGAAAATGCTTGAAAAAGGAAGAAAAGGAAAAAGTAACATTGCATCATTTTAGGTCTGATGACTGTAAAAAACCAGTTGCTGCATTGCTGATGTATCCATCTAATGTCACAGACTTTAGAGTGCTTTAAGACATGTATTAAGAAGATGTTTAGGGTAGGAAAGGACATCCAAACAAAAGCATTAGGACAGCCAGCAGGATTCTGGATTTTGGAAGAAAACATTTTCTTCCTGTTCCTATGAAACAATGTATCTTTCTAACTAACTGAGCTTAATTATATTGCTCCTGAAATAATGGTGTGAAGTACTGCAAGTAAATTCATAAAATTACCAAAATAGTGAAGAATAATTAACCTTGTTTTATTTTACAGTACCTTCTCAGCTAAGAATCAGAAGAAAAATAAACCCTGTGCCTCACTAGAACCTGAAGTCAATACCACATAAAGGTCCCTGACAAGAGAAGAGAGTGAAGCAGTAAAAAAAGCATGTAGAAAGATAGAACTAACAGTATTAAAAGAAAAAAACAGGTAATTTTCTCAGAATAGAAGGTCTTATTTGAAAAGAACATCATCCCAGGTCTAGTGGAATCCAAGGGGAAAAAAAACTAATTTATTTTGATGGACTTTTTTGGTGGTAAGGAGACATAAGACTGAAAAAAAGCTCATGAGGACAGCAGGGCATGGAAGTACTCTTTCAGGAACATGAAATTGAAGAGCAATGTGATTCTGTACATCTTGGGGAAGGCCCTGCTGCCATGACCGCTGCTTGAAGCACTGTGGAAGCTCATGATGACTGCAAAGCACCACAAAAGCACCGGCAAAGGAACCAAGAGTTTGTTTGTCTCCCCTGCACTGTTAGTAATAATTAAAGTAAACCTTGAGTCCATGTACATTAATTGGATAGTGCAGTGAAGGCTGGGAAGAGCACATGTGAGAGAAAGCAGGAGAAAGCAGCCCCCTGTAGTAAGTCCTGCAGATACCTGCTTGGATGGGGTCCTCCTTTCTCTGGGAATCTTGAGCAATTATTTTTTGCCCTGATTTTGATCAGGTCAGTTTCTCCAACAGTGCAGCAGTTCACTCGACAAAGAAAAAATACCTTCCTGTTCCATTGTCATTTTCATATCTTTCAACTTTGTTCTCCTTTTCATGCTGCTGTCTTCAAAAACAGGAGCCAAAATGAAGTTCTACCATGTTCTCATTTGGAACAAGCTTCCATTTTATTTTTCCCCTTGCACATAAGATTCCTTCTAATGCTGCTAAAGCAAGAGTGTGCTGGGTTGTGCTTTCACTTCTGCAGGAGAGGAGCGTAAGAAAGAACTGTTGGCTTCAGTCATTAAGCTGTATCAGGACCTGAAATAACCATCTGACTGAATGATCCATTGTTTTCTTCACTGAAAACAAGAGCAAACACATCAATGGAAAATAGAGTTCCCAAAAATAGAAGGAGACTGTTATAATAATCTCTTCCTGTCTTGGATTTCACCAAGGTTTTCTCTTCGAAAATGAAGTGGTGTGTAACTTCAAGATGAAATTGTGTTGAGATTTGGAATGCAGACCTTCAGTTTTGATGAGAAAATAATCTTATTTTTTGCCCACTCTTATTTAATGATGTAATAATTTTTATCACAGAAAGAGTGGTGTGAATGATAGAGTACTTCAGTTTGCCAATAATTCATAGATTTGGAAATACAGCCTAGTTCCACATGGAAAGGTAACTGAACTTTTTAAATGTATATCTGAAAAAAAAATATCCAGGAATGTTGGGCAGAAAAATATATGTTTTTCTAGTAATTGAAACAATTTTATTTTACTGTTCAACTTAAAAATGTTAACTTGTCATGAAAAAAAACAAATTTTAAAATGAAAACAGTTTTACCAAGCAAAAACTGAAAAACCTTCATCAAAAATGTCAAACTTAGTTATTTTGACATTTTTGAAACTTTGTCCCTGCTCTTTTAAAATTAAAGCCCAGCTAAAAATGCCTTATTTCATTAAATAATTGGATTTTAACAGAGTGACATAATATGATAGAATATGCTCGTGTCTAAGTCTCTCTCAGCTTGTCTCATAAGTCCAGACTAATAGGATTCTCAAAGCAAATACTGAGAAACACCTAACAACAACCCTAAGTAATTACATACAACCCTATGTAATTATCTGATGGCCACTTTGAAATTTACCTTCTTTACACATTTAAATCCTTCTTTTAATTTGAAGATTAAAAGGTGAAGGGTTGGAAATTTGATATCTACATTGCTCAGTGATTTGAAATTAATATATTAAAGTCTATCTGATTGCATTGTAGCAAGCTCTAGTGGCAACAATGTGAAAAATCAATAAAGCAAAAACATAAATGCAAGATCTAAACAGTAATCTGAATTGTAGGATAATCCAGTGGTAATTTAGCCCTCCCTGACACTACAGTAATGAAGTGTTCTTTCCAAGGGTAGCATTTAAAATTTGAAGTACCTCGTAGCTCATTTAAAAGCAGTATGTGGTACTGCACTTAAGTCCATGTTAAGATCTGCATTTACAACATCTGTGGTACATTTTGGGAATTAAACATGATCCTAAATTTGTCCCAGTAGATAAGGAAGAAGTCTATGTATAAACATGCATAATATATATTACTGGTGCAGTGGAGCCTTTTCGACTGCTTGCTTTTAATGTATTTCGCTTTATGGGTAACCTGGTCCCAGCTCAATATGCCATGAACCTCCCATAAAGTGTCTCTGGCTTTTCCTCTCTGTCCTTCTTGTATACGTAGAGATAGCAGGCATCTCCCCATAGCTGTGGCAATTTTTAGAAACCATATTACATTTCCACACTGAAACACAAAGCATGTCCTATCCCCCCACACCCTGTATTTTTTATTCCTATTTCCATACAGAACACGCTCAGCAGGCAGTTATGGACAGAGATGTTCTCCTCACAGCATCATCCCACCCACTGCTGAGGTGAAGAGGGTTCTCCTGTGCACTGATGTTTTTAGGGTAGGTATCTCCAGATGTGTTTAAAACGGCTTTCATACGTAGCTGAACCTGTCAGCAAATGCCATGCCAGTCATGTAGCTGAATTGCAGTCCATCCCTCTCTGGCCTTTATTTACAAACTTGAATTATTGGTGTCTATTTGTGGTCTGTGTCTGTCAACGTACTACATCATCCAGCTTTTGGTACAATCAGATTTTGGAATTCCCTCTACTGAAAAGTTCTTCAAGAGAAACTGCTTTGTGGTTGTCTCAAAAGTAAACTTGCACAGGACTATTCATAACAGCTTCATCAGTACCTGCTGGGAATTACATTTTGGAGACTTTTGTGCTTTTTTGCTCTCAGTTGCACTCACCAGAGCCTTCCATTGTGCTGCACTGCCCAAACCAGCTTGAGTGGGATTACATTAAAATTTTTGGAGAGGGAGGTGTTATAGAAAAGATGCTTTTCATCTTGTAAAACTGATCTATATACACACATTCCCCCCCCCCCCCAAAAAAGAGCTAAACAAACCAAATAAAGCAGTGACACTAGAAATCTCAAAGAGTTAATGGCAGCATTTTAACATGCTGATATTGCTTTTTTTTTTCTTGTGTTTTTTTTTTACATTTCCTTTTCTTAAAAATTAAAAGCTCAACATTTCCCAAGAAGAAAAAAAAAAATTCTAACAAACTGTGGCATTTCAGTATAATTCTAAGAAGCTGGATAAAAATATAGGAGTCAAAAAACTATTGGCACAAAAAGAGAACCTACTGCAGAAATTGTTTTAGATGTTGGATTATAGTGAATAAAGGTAAGATAAATTATTCTCTTGGGCTGAATATTACAAAAGCTGTAGAATTGTTCAATTTTCACATTTATTTAGAAAAAATATTTTTTATGGAGGGTGATCTCTTCAAATTTAAAGTTTAAAAGATCACTTTTTAATGTTATAACATTAAAAAGCTATGAAAGGTAACAAATTTTCAATTTTTCATGGGTTAGGAAAAGTTAGGAAATAATAAGTTAAATTGATGAATAGGTATTAAGGAATTTGGAAGTGACATTTACTGTGCTTTATTGTGGGAAACGTTCAATGCTTCATAATCTTGCTAATCACCTTTGTGCTTTTCTGGGGAAACAATTAATTAGTATCATTTATTTCATTAAACTAAACTATGACACTAACATGCTAATAAATAAAAATGAAATCAAGTCTTCAGTAGGTCTTCTGAAACATGAAACTCCTTGAAGTAATACTTAAGCAGGCAATTCATAATTCAGCTGGCTTCCGGCATCTTCCTTAGGAGAGAGACAGTGAGTTCATGCTATGGTCAGGAGAAAATTTATCTTGTAAATGGCTAAGATTTCTGTTTGCCTTGTAGTCAGCCTGGGTCAACAGGTTCAACAATCAGTTTTCCCCTTTCACCGATATGGTCAGTCTCTTCATAATCCAGTAAAGAAAATAGGAACACAAAAATATGGAAATAGTTATTATTTTTCTCTGTCAGATTTAGGTATTATTATTTTTAACTAAAAATATTAATATTAAATCAAATCTAGTACCCACAAATGACTGAAATAATTCTGGAAATATTACTGACTCTTTCTGTTCATCAAGAACAGTTGGTTTGTGAATACAATTATTTTGGAATGGCCTTTTTAAGTATTAAGTATTTAAAACCAGTATAAGCTGGTTTTTGGAAAAATAAATTTCTGCCAAGGATGTCTATCAAAGATTTTGTTTTTTTCAGTAAAGGCATTGAGAGTCAGTAACCAACCCTCAACACAATGGCAGGGTGAAGGATCTCAGAGGCTGTTGCCTCTATGATGGATGGTGTCTTATTATGGATAATTTCACTTCATACATTTGACAGCTTTTTTTAAGCCAATCCCTTGGAATATTTTTCAATTACTGTTGTAAAATATTGATGATCATCATGATAATGGTACATTTAATATTATCATTATTTCTAGAAGAAGAAGATGATGTATATACTATCAATGTTTGAAAAAGCTGTCCAAAGACAGCATCCTGGGAAGCAGGAAGAACTGGGTGTGATGGTTCTGTCGGGGTGTCGTGTTTTAATCCCAGCCATCAACCACACAGCTGATCACTCACTCCCCAACCAGTAGGACTGGTGAGAGAATTGAGAGGGTAAAGCTGGAAAATGCATGGTTTGAGATAAAGACAGTTTCATAGGATAAGCAAAATCCACAGTCAAACAAAGCAAAACAAGGAATTAATTCACTGCTTCCTACGGGCAGGCAGGTGTTCAGACATCTCCAGGAGAGCAGGGCACCGTCATGCGTAACAGTGACTTGGGAAGACAAAAGGTATCACTCCAAAAAACCCCCTTTGTCCTTCTTGCCTCCATTTTATATGCTGAGCATGGAGTTGTATGGTCTGAAATATCCCTTTGGTCAGTTTGGGTCACCTGTCTTAGCTGTGTCTCCTCCCAAATTCCCAGGCACGCCCAACTTCCTTGCCAGCATGGCAGTACAAAAAGCAGAAAAGACCTTGGCTTTGTGTAAGCCCTGCTCAGCTATAAACAAAAGCAAACAAAGCAAAAACATCTCTGTATTTTCGATCCCTTTACTAGCCACTGTGAAAAAAAATTAACTCTACCCTTGATCACCATGAAGAAAATGATCTCTGGAGCAATGAGAATGAAACACATGAACACAAATTAAGCTCAACATGTTTCCATCAACATTATTTCATATTTAGGGAAATGCAATTATGTATGTGAGGGATGCAGGGAATAGAAGTCACCAGCTTTCCATCCCAAAGCCCTTCAGAGTATTTGCTTATGACCTAAAAGCAGCCTGAATGTGAAGTCATAGGTGAGCATCACTCTGCACAAAAATGAGGTAAACTGAAAGAATGCACTTAACTCCCAATTTTAGCTCTGTCATTATTACCTGGAAGATCTCATCTGCCTAATTCAAATTCACTGAGGAGAAAAGAAAAAGGAAGTTGTTTCATAAACTTATCTTCATCTGCTAGTGCCTGCTGGGAACACCTTTCTGTATTGCCAGATTATGTTGCCAGAAAACAAAATCTTTTGAGCCTATTTTATCTGACTTAATTTTCTCCTCAGTTATTGTCTTATAAATCAGAATTTATTATCAGGCATCTCATCTACAGAAATGCTAAAAATATGAGCCAGGCTTTAAAAAGTATTTCTGCCTGTGACTTTAGAAAGGCAGATGGGAATAGTTATTGGAGTGAAAGGCGTTTTGCTCATCCCTTCCCCTCCTTTGACACTGCAGAGTTCTGTGTCACAACCCACTTGCTGTGTAAACTTCCAGCCACCACAACCCCAACCTTGACTGTTTGAAACAGCACATTTTCAGCAACTCCTTAATGAATTTATTCCTCCTGCAATCATTCAGATGTTTTCCTCTCATCAAGCACTCATTCTGACTGTTTCTTTTTAATCTTTTTTACCTCCATTAGCTATAAGCTTTTTTCTTTATGCTTCAACTACCAGTATTGACACATATAGTAACAGACATATATATATATATATATACACACACACATACACACATACACACAACTGTGTATCAACAGGTATAGCTGAAAAACAGAAATGGCTTTTTGTGGAGAGGAGGGGTGACAGAGTTTGGGTCTGTAAATGCAAATATCCATGCCCAAGATATACAGTCAATATGTAATAATCCAGATGAGCAAACTTAATTTATAGGCTAAATACAATTTCTGCCAACGGAATTTGAAATATTCATAAATGATGATAAAGGGAGCGGTGGGGGTGGGTGGAAAATGCTGGAAATTAGGTCCCAGCATTGTGATTTGTTTATTATAGTTTGTTTTCTATGACTTTCATAATTTCATAGCAGTCTGCTGAATTCAACAAGTCTACTGTTGTGTAAGTAATGCATTAGGTGAAAGGGGCACAGTTCAGATCTCACTTAATCTTTAGCACAATTAAGATTTTGCTTTCACAAAACCTTCATGTATTAAATTCACATCCTATTCACATGGACATTAAAAGTAGAAATCAAACTTTAAAAATTAAACCCCATTACAAAATACAACAGCAATGACGACAATAATATCTTGATAGTTTATGGTAGGATTTTTTTTTTAAGCATCATTGCTATTTCTACCATGCTCACAAATACAGAAAGAAGTAAATATTATTTATTTACTCCTAGGAACATTTTTCAATCATTTTATGAGGTGGAGTTTCATGCTAGCATGTGCCAAGGACAGGACATCCGTCCTTGTGTCCTAATCCTTTTCCACCACAGGTAATTAATAGACATAGACCATATCTCTTGCTTACCTTATTTGGTTTAAGGTCCACACAAAAGAGCTGACAGGAGATTAATTAATTGTGAATGATTAATGAAATAGTCATTGTAATTAATATTTTGTTCTGTCCTGTGATTTTCTTTTCAGATTTATAACCCAATGAAGACCAATCTGACTTCAAATGCCTTTCCTGAACTTAAAAATGCAATCAAATAAGAAGAAAACCAGCAGCTGCTCCCCACTGGAGTAATCAGTACATTAAAAATTAAGCTAAGCAATATTCCATTCATGATATAAATATCAGTCATCTTCAGCTGCATTTCTTCCCCAAAACTCACTAAACAATCAGGCCTTGCAGCAACCAGTGACATGAAATCCCATCAGATTAAAATGCAGAGAAAAGTTCAAACTTCTAAAGCTTAATTAACAAAAAGACAATAAGAAAACATGGTTTTTTTCTACAAAAGAAAGCAAGACAAATAAACCATGTGGTACAATGGCACTTAGCTCTGACTCATTTCTTTAATAAACCTACCAAAAAAAAAATTATCTGGGTTTTGCTTTCCCCAACACATTGGGGGGACCAAAATGTCCCTGCTGGGTCCAAGCACTGATGACCGAGGGATCCTGTCACTAGTGTGACACATTGTCACCCATGACCCACTATCTGTCATCATCCAGGGATGCTGAATCTTGCAAAGCCAGAAGTCAAGCCTCAGTGGTACTGGCTCTGCCCTGACTTCGTGACCACTCTTTGCATTCCCAGCAAACTCATGGCTTCCTTCCTCCTCCCACCAGCACCTTTCCCTCACAGCCACCGTGTCCTTGCTCCATGCTTGATGTCCCTTCTGAGCTGATCTCTGCCACCACATCACAGTACAGTCATTATTTCCCTCTACTGGTGCCACAATCCATGCACAAAGTCCCACATTATGCTGTTGCATACGGTTTCCATCAAGAGGTTCTAATTATTTCTTTTTGGAACACAATGTGAAACATTTCTCTCAGTTTAGCTATTTCATTATTGTGTCTGTAACCCTTTGGCCTTTATACTCAGAACCTGTCATTCTTCAAAATGGGTAACAGACCTTATGTTCTTTGTACAGCTATTGGTTTCCTAGAATATACATGTTTTTCCTCCATTTTCACAGCAGCCTCCAGTGTCCTGGGCAATGCTTTACATCTGTTAAACACCATTTCTCTCAAAAAATGGCTGCATACAGACCAAACATTCAAATGTTGCCTATAAAGGAGAGCCTGTTGGTGCTAATTCTATGCTATTTACACAGGAATTTGCTAGGAGGTTATTATCATTTGGGGACTTGCTTATTGCTCTTCCTGGGATATGAGGTTTTATGATAGGTAAAAGTCGGCTTTATTGATATCTTATAAAACAATCTGTCAAAGAGAGGATGCTATACACATATCAGGTAACAGCAATCCACACATTAAAAAAGTTAGTGAAATACGGTTTTCTTGTATCAATTCTCTTATCATTCTTTCGACCCAGTTGTGTAATTTCTAAAATTAAAATCATTACTACTAATAATGTTTTAGGGATTTGCATCATGTCTATTTAAACTATACTGATGATATTTAACCACAATCAAAATAAGTGACTTGTACAAACTTTCTTTCAGTTTACTTCTAAAATCTTCATGGATCATACCATAAAAGTGATATATAACCAATTTTGTTCTGTAAAGTTTCATGTGGAATCTTTGCAACATTGAGAACATTCTGCAAGTTACTAATTCATGGTAGTGTTAAGGAAGAAATAGCTGGCAAAACCAGTCATCTGTAGTTTTTTGTCAATATGGATCTTAACAAGATTCTCAAATAAAGGCAAAAGTTTTTTGTTATTATGAAAATCTAATTCTTTCATTATAAATATTTCCTAGCGTAGTTCAAGCAAAAATTTCGTCTCTTGTATTTGTTTACCAACCATCTCTTCCTTGGACCTTGTATCTGTAATAGGCAGATAAAATTCTGATCCAGGCAAAATTCAGTGTGTGATCACTCCAGTGACATATTTTCTATTAAATAATCAGCAGGTAAAGTAAAGAAATAGTTTTGTCAGTGGGCTTTCCTTTCTCTGGCTGACTGCCAGGTCAGAGCCATACTTCCTTCTGTTTATCCTCAAAAGAAAATGTACATAACCATCAAGAAGAGTACAGGGAAAGGCCATAGAAATGGTAAAAATGCTGAAAACTTTAGGTGCAGAAAAAGATTAAACAGTGATTCTTCAGTCAGGAGAAAAGTAGGTAAGCTCCGCAACCCCTAGTTGCAGGAGAGTAATTTGTATTTCTCACTTCTATGACAATTTCTGTAACTATGAGAGAAAGAGAAAAATATCTTTTCCCCCTCAGAGCCTTTCTGCTCTACTTCTTGCTAGAAAGTACCTTTGGGAGTCTGTGCAGTTGCTGTGAGAAACAGCCCATGCCAGAGAATGGTCTGGGTAAACTCAGAACAGCTGCATACACACCCTGTCTGGATCCCCAGGTTTTCAACATTGTCCTCCATGTAAATTTGAGCCAGGAGTGTTCCAGTGAACACAGTAAGTTAGCTGGCACACGCAGTCTGTAAATCAGGATTAGATCTTATCTAAGGAAGGCAGACAAGTAATTTCTTCACAGGCAGTAGAAGGGAAAGCCATAGTCTCCTCTGTATTTGGCCACCACCTATATAATTGTAGCGGTTCTTGTTTATTTTTAAAAGCTATGAAAAGCCAGTCTCTTTTAATCTGAGGATACAAGATAAACTGTTTTCCTGGCAGTTTATTGCTTGATTAAGCGAATACAATCCTCTTTAATTTTGCCTGATGTTCAATAACTAATAATGAGACTCTTTTTGAATCACTAGATATCAAGCAACACAGAAAATCAAAATATTCACCATGGGAGTAACAGGTTTTCCATTTAAGTAAATGTTTCAGCTCTGATGTGTCCAATATCTGATTTTCCAGAAAAAAAGCCAGCATTCTGCTCAGAAAAGGTAAATCCAAACTAGAAAATGTGAAGAAATTATTACAAAAATGGACATAGGGAAGAGAATCTCCCTTCAAATACAGAAACTTGGCTTTTTGAAAGAATATGACTGTATACCACAATGTATTAGGATTATAAATACAAGGGATAGGGAAGAACAGTTTGCACAAATAGGATAAATTATGTAGCAGTTTTATGATACTTATTGTCAACAATATGCTAGCAACATTAAAGAAAAACACAGGAAGTGTTGTCTATATCAGAAATGAGAAGAAATGAGAGAGACATATCCATTGATAAGCATTCAGAGAAAAATTTTGAGCTTGTTTGCAGAAAAAAATGTCAGAGATATATTTATTGGATGAATTTTGGGCAGTGAGATACATAGTTACATGGGCTTCTCTTCTTTAGGGACCTAATGGGGGGAAAGGATTTGTACACAGGCAAAAATGTATTTTGAAAGAGTAACTTTGATAGCAGTGAGGTATTTGCATCAGCAGTGCCCAGGACTACATGTGAACTTGTTTCCAAGGGAGACAGGATGTTTTCCAAGAAGAATATCATCACACCTTGAAATAGCAATAGACTCCCCTTGCAGAGTAAGAGAGAACAGCCAAGAACAGCTTGACCTTTATGGGGGCTGTTAGGTGACAAAGCTGTATTTATTTACCTACTTGCTCTTGGTTGTGTAAGAGAAGGCGTGATCCCTTATTTGAAGAACTTTGCACAGACCCCAAATCACAGATACAAAACATCTGTTTGCCTTCATACTTCAGCTATAAACTCCAGCAAAGACTTCTCTTTGGCTTTTTCAAGCGCTTTGGCTTTTGCGGCTGCTCTTTAAGAGCAGCAAAGCTTCCTGGTTGACAGCAGGCAGAGAAAGCAATGAGTGCTTGTTTGTGTGACTGCTGAGGGGAACACAGACTTTGCATCTGTTTTCTGAGGGTTCCTATGGGGTGAGGTACCTCACAAAGCAGGTAGAAATCAGAGTGCTGCACTCTGAATGCAGCAGAGCATGACGTGATCCATCTTTACTTATCCTTATCAAAATCCATCTCTGAGACTCCAAGGAGTTATAACCAGATCTATTTAAATTAATTGTCTAATTGCCTTTCCTTTATGTACTAGTATATAAAATAAAGGCACAATAATGTGTGAAATCTAAGAGCAACTTGCAGTGAACTGCAGCCCCTTTAAACTGTGCATAACATGGGGCAGTATATAAGCTACGGATTACACTGGTTTTTTCAGCCTCTGCCAGCCTTAGCAAGTGAGGGCTGAATTGAGAAAAAGAGAGAGGGCAACATTCTCATTAAAAATGGTAGACTTAAAAAGATTCAGGGGCTCTGGGCAAAGCAAGTACAATGAAATGTAGGAGGCTACTCAGTCCCTCTGTTCCAGGACAAAGTGTGCTCTGTTCCTCCCTGGAAGAAATTTTTCTGACCTGGTTTAAAAATTCTCAGGGCAGGAGGTTTAACATCTTCTGCAGGGAGCTTATTTCAATGTTTCACCTCCTTAACAGATAAAAAGATGTTTCTAGTCTGCAGCTCACTTCATGGTTGAAACAGACAACCAGAAACAGTATGAGAGGATGGATTCAGTGACACAAGCTGAGCTTTTTTACAGAACAGTTTTGAGATATGAGACATCTGAAATGGATGAATTACTCAGAGTAAGAGCAAAGTGAACTGATTTCTTCTTGTCCTGTCCCTCTTCTATGTACCCCCAAAGTCCACATCTCTTTCATGGTCTGTGTGACAGACCCTACACAATGTAAGAATGTGAGAGTGAGCACATGGGGTCAGAACTCCTTCCAGCCTTTATCCTCTCCCCATCACCTGCAGCATGTGCCGTATGAAGAATATAAGACCAAAGCAAGTGCACACTGATGTGGTCACCAAGGAATCACTTCATCTTCCATCAATCTGTATTTTAGTGAACAAGGGTTTGGACTTGTGGGGTTTTGTCACTGATGCATTTTTCTTCCAATTAATTTAACTGACTGCTTTCAGAGTGCCTATGCAAGACCTTTGTAGCAATGAGTTTCACGATTTCACTGCCCAGAGACTGAATAAATATCACAGATTCACAGAATCACAGAATGGTTTGGATTGGAAGAGACCTCAATGACGATCTAGTTCTAACCCCGCTGCCACAGACAGGGATGCCACTAGATCAGGTTGCTCAGGGCCCCATCCAGCCTGGTCTTGAACTTCTATGGATGGGGCGTCCACAACTTCTCTGGACAACCTGTTTCAGTGCCTCGCTACCCTCTAAGTAAATAACTCTTTTTTTTTTTTTTATTCTGATCTTGCTGTGTGTTTCTTTCTTCCTTCCATCCTCCTCTTTGCTACAGAGGAGTTGCAGCGTCAGGAGGTTGGCAGAAAAACAGAGTCAAATCTAAAATAAGGTAGGTTTGTCTGTTTTATTATGCTGAGCTATCCTGCACAGAGACAATAATTCCCTTGTCATGCCACTTGTTCATATAAAAATTTCCATTAGCCACTTATTTTCAAATAGAGGTATTTCCAACAAGATAAGATATCTTCTGAGGAAGTATGACTGGGATATTTGTCTTCTTCACCTTAACAACAAAAGGAAAACATCTATGGTGTCTTCTTCATTGATGGCAGTCTAAGTCATGACTTCATAGTTTGGAAAGGCAAGAGTGTATCTGAGAGACTTGAAAGCCTGTTTAGTCATGGCATTGCTGCAACCCATGCTTATAGTTTGTGGGAATGGCGTGTGAAACTAGACTTGCAAAGCAGAACGGGTACAGCTAAAAATAATCTGCAGTGATTAATGGATGGACAAAGTTGTGACTGATCGCTCAAAACCCGAAGAGCTTCTCCAGAAACACAGGTTTCAGAAGTCACGGTGATTCATTGCCCTGGAGGTCAACGAGACTCTAAATATGTGGTAATCAGTTCTGCCTGTAAGATTGCCATGGCGTGATAGAAAACTGCCCTTCCATCCAATTCACCTCTGACCATTATCAGAGAGGTTCAGCTACAGACACAGATAACTCACTGCTGACTATTGCAGCTGTCGAATGGAAGAGATCACACTTAAGCAGCTAAATTTGGTATTTTGAGGTTAGGAGGGGGTTTTTTTGTTTGTTTTTTTGGTTTTTTTTAAGCAGAACTTGGGTGTGCATCTAAAAGAGTGTGAATTTTTTCCTTTCTGTTTGCAGAAGAAATCAAGTTTTTTGTATTCTCTTTCGGCTGTAAACTCATTGGAAACTTGAACTCATGAATAATTTAAAATTTGATGTGCATCTGGTTTACTGTAAGTCTTTCTCTCTATGCACTTTATGACCCCACCCAGAATTAAGCTTGCTATGTGCAAAGAATAGAAAGAAACATAATAAAATTATGTAATTATCTCAAAAACTTTGAAGTTATAGATTTCTCATAACTGCCTTGACATTTTCTATAAACATTAAAAATTCACAGGACTAATTTTATGGTTTTGAGTTCTTCTTGAAATGTAAGACTATTATAGTATCTATTGTTATCTATCATTAAACAATGACTTTATGTTAAATAACACTTTTCTTCTGTAATGTATACAGATTCCATTCCATTATTTCTACTCAGAGGCATAAGCACATAATTAGCCTTGCCTAGTAGAGACATTGTGCTACTTTCAGGCTTTTTAAAATTAAAGTTATACCATAAAATATGTTTAAGTATAGCAGTCATCATCTGTGACATCAGGGGAAAAAAATAATTTTCTAGACTATAAAAGACTTTCTAAAAAAGCACCACACAGATCTCATTAATTTTGAAGGGAACTAAATACCTCTACTTTTTTTTAATCCAACTATGAGTCAGTGCTTTGTGAAAGTCATTGATGAATACTTTCTGCAAGTTGAAGTTGTTCTCAGATCCTTCACTCAGCCCATTTACTCCACATAGCCTCTACGTGTTCATTTAAATCACAGTAAGCTAAGTGAAGAGCACACTCCTAGTGCAAATTATCAGAAAAATGATTACAGGCTTTCCAAGATTTGCAAATATTTTTGGGACTAGAAAGAAAGTGGCCAATTTCTACTTTACATAATGGGACTGTGTATTTATCAGCAAAACAACTTATTTCATGGATTGTTTGACTGCCTCTCTTTTCTAAATAAATAAGTAAACACATACATAGCTGTATATTTACCAAAGATGTACAAGTACTAATCTAAATTCACATTTACTCTTAATTTAAATTCATGTATAGTTACAGTGAAGTTCTACTCTTCTGTAAGGAAAACCCCACTGCTGTGGGGTTTATTAATTTATTATTTAATATATATATAAAATATATAAAATATTTAATAGATTTATTTATTAAATACCACTGAGTGTGATATTTAATATCTCTGTTTGCTCTAGGGTCATCAACAGAATACAAAGTCACTCCGTCCTTCAAAATAATGTTGAGTCATGTTTTCTGAAAATTCCTTCCATTGTTTTCAATGAAAAATGTCTTTCTGCCCATTGCCACTGATTTCAGGCAACTTACCAGAAAGTAATTTTGACCCTCACAGGTAGAAACCAGTTCAGCATAGTCTTGGGTGAATACGAACAGTGAAAAAGCTGAAAATATACCTGCTAGCTAAATTCTGTATGGAGATTGGTTATTCTGATAGAATGTGTAAATTTGAGGTGCACACTTCCATCACACATGAGGGATGTTAGTTTTCAGTGTTCACAGTATCAACGGATTATTCTTTCTCCTGTTGTGGTCATTTAATAGAGCATGTATTTTCAGTTGTCATCAAGCCTAGCATTCCTGAGGCAATGCCCTCCAGACAATTAAAAATTATTTTTAAAAGTGCAAATGATGGTCCTCTTAACATCATATTCTGAGAAACCTGAGAAACTTAGTTCTGAGAAGCTACCAAATCCAGGGGCATTCTTCATTTTAACTGCAGAAAATAGGACAGACTAGCACATTCTCAAAGGAAAGATTTCAAAGAATAATCATCACATAATTGAGGAGGTGGTAGTACCCACACATGCTCAGATTTTTACATTTTTACACACATTACTTTCTTATTGTCCATATCTCTTGTACCCTGGACAAGTGTTCCAGCTGGGAAACTGGAAAGGATTATTCCACAGGAGAAGCACAGAAATGAGAGATGGCCTGGTGGAAAGCTGCATTAGGCAAACTGCCATTTCTCCATTGAGGTTGCTCTCACATAAGAAAAGGCTGTAATTGTTGCTGTAGGTGTATTATTGCCACCACTGCCCTGAGGAAGACAGTGAAGAATAATGAAATCTAATTGAAAACAACAGACATTTTTGTCTTGAATTTAAAAAAAAAATGTGGAGGGAGGTAATTTGAAACAAGTAAGCACTGGCAGGTGACATTGCCTCTTCCTCTGTTTCAGCCAAACCATCAGATCGTGGGATTCTGACATTTCCAGAGGCACAGCTGGATGCAAAGCTGGTGAAGGGGAAAGTAGGTTCTGTCCCCAGAAACTCATTGTAATGCAGAGGAATTGTTCCATGCAAGACAACACCGCTGCAGTTTAATGCAGGTTGTAATTCTGTATTCTCGACGTGGTACATTTGGAGCCATCAAAGAAAAAAGAGCAAATTTGATGTAAGGAGTACAGCACATCTGGCAAGAAGGGCAGTTATCTGCACCAAGGCATGCAGGCTTCTGAACACCCATAAATTAGAGGTCTTCCCTTCCCTGTCAGGCCCAGAGCAGCCAGGGGAGAATTGGCACAATCCACCAGTGCCCCCAGCATGTGTGTCCGTGGGTGCGTGTGTGGAGGGGCTGCTTTCTTTTGCTGTCCCTCGAGAGAGCACAACTCTGCCAGCAGTGTGTTATGACATCTGTTTTTACAAACCCAATAATGCTCAGCATGCTGAGAAACCAGGGTGGTTTTGATGGATGAATCCACTATAGCAGCACGATAACATTCTGCGAGCATGCACAAGGGATTAAGCAAGACACCAGCCCACTTCAGCGAGGTCAGGCTGTGCACAGAATCTGAAAGGATGTAATATTAATGTCTATCTAATTGGTGAATTTGTCAATGCAGTGTTGCCATTAAACAGCCAGCCATCTGGACCCCAAGGTTTATGTGATCACAGCTGATTGCCAAACAATGGCATTTCACTGACCTTAAGAAATTTAATTAAACTGTTATATTTCTTTCCATGCAGTAAAGGTACACAAACTGATAGCTAAGAATAAGGTTGTTATAAGGGATGCTGCTTCTCTTTTCTACAGTGTAAAATCATTTTCACATAGACACATATTCCTGGTAAATCTAAAATAACACATGCAACTGCACTGACACTTTGAGCAAGTCACATTTCCTTGCTGTGTGCTCCTTAGAAGAGGAGATTTTTCCAGAAAATAGTAGTCTGCAATTCCATTCATCTTTTTTACTTAATAGCTTATTTAGGACATTCATAGTTCAAATTGCAGCTCAGAAGCTGTTGTAGTATCAACTCAGTAATTCTTCCCCTACTATTATTTTAACCACTGTTTTATAGGTCATGACAAAAAAAAAAAAAAAACCAAACAAACAAAAAAAAACCACCACCAAAAACAAAACAAAAAAAGCGCTCTTCTTTTTCACACACTGACCTCTGAGGTACGGAAATGTGGTGGGACAAAAGAAGTTTCCTGGGTGACTGAGTTTCCCCCTCTATATTGCATAGCTCTTCTCATAAACACTTTGAACACCATCTTAAAACAAGTTATTATTTCTCCTAGCCAGACTGAGAGGTTGGTTGAGAACTTCAGTGTTCTCGTGGCTACAAACCTTCCTTTAATTTCCATCTTAAAATTATTCATGTCCAGCTCATACTCCTTTGTTCTTATGCCAACATTGCTTTTTAGTTTAAACAGCTCTTCCCTAGTGTTTACCCTCCCTGTGAATTTATAGAATGCAATCACTTTCTCTCAGCTTTCTTTTGGCTAGAACGAAACACACTTTCTCAAATCCCTCATAAAATATACTGGCTGTTCTCCTGGACACGTTTGCTCATCTGCTCCTTTGACACCTGAGTTCACATTTCTTGAATGGGGGAAGCAGAGATGCAAGCAGCATTCCACATTATCTCTAGCAGATGCCCTGAAGAATGACAATGATATTGCATTTCTTTGCTAGAAATCTTCCATGTAAGAGGACTTTTGCTTCCTCATAGCAGCCTTACACAGCCATTTCCACATCCTGCTGGCCAGCTGGGGCACAAACTCATCCTCTGTGGTCCAGTTTTTTCTGTGGAGGGCCTGTAGCCCTTAGCAGCTTTTATAAGATTTCCAGTGCTTCACCTTGTGCATTTTACAGTGGGATTTTCTTTGTGTTGGTCTTTGAAGCCACTTAGACCTTTTTATGTGTTTTTCTTTTTGCCAGTAAATTTCAAGTGGGGTCCTCATAAATTATATCAGCAAATTCACCTGTTTTTGTAAAGGGCAGTAAGGAGTATAAGAGGGGCTTCTGTAACTTTCTTACAATATATCTTCATGCTACCTGTTGTGTCTTCCCCTTGAGACCTCCTTACACAGCTTATGTCTTTGCTAATAATTTTTCACACAATATCACATCAGCTATTTTGTTGGAGATAAATAAGATGTACTATTAGTCATGGGTTTAGAAAATGAAAGATTTTTTGATTAATTTAGAATAATAATTTATCTTTTTAGACTTTTTATTTTGCTTCCATCTCTTCCATAATTATTTATTTCAAAATATATTTAAAAGCTTCATATGATATTGATGTCTTAGTAGCAGACTCAGTGTCTCATATTTTTGTTTGTTTTTGAGGAGGGTTTTTTTGACATAAAGATGATATGTTACTCTTTGGTCATGTGGTGCTGCTCCAAATTTGATAATTCATTTTTTAATATTGCATTATCTGGAGTTCAGTTCCTTCCCATTGCTCTGCCACCTTTCAGGAAGCATATAAGCTATTTCCCTTGAACTTGCTATATGTGGTGAATGCATACCAATGGGAAATGTTCAACCTGTACAAGAACAAATACATTGAATTACTCCATCATTTTCTATTGTGCCAAGATGAGGTTAAAATAGCTATAAGCAAGAAGTTTCTAAAGTAACTCAACTGTAGACTACATGAAAATACAATAAAATAGCCCTCCAGCACATGGAGATGATACAGGTATTTATAAAATGTGTCAAAAACATAATCTCACTGATCTGCTGCTTTTGCCATCGTGTGTAGGGTGGAGAGAGATGCTTTCAAATGCTCACTGGGCAAAGCCTCTATGGCAGGCTTATTGTTCTGTCACTTGTGAATAAAGCACCAACTGCAACTTCTGGTGACACGTTTGTTTCACTGACAGCTCATCTTTTAGTAACAGAGCTTCTATAAAATGAAACTCCCATCCTGCAGTTGCTACCATGTCAGTGCAATATCAGTGCTTAAATCTACTGCATGTACGTGAGCATACCCTTCTTCAAACTGTACCACAGGAAGTTGGTGAGCAAACGTTTGATGTTTTTATACCCTCTGCTAGCTGCAAAGGAGTGACATTGTTTCAGTCCAGCGGGTCAGTCCTGCACATTTGTAATGCGTCATTCGTAGAGTGTGACAAAGCGATTTGAAATCAGACACTGATTAAAATGCCTGATCACATACTGGGAATATTGTTAGTTAGTTAGAACAAAGTTTTCTCCACTGTGAATCATTCTGCAAAGCTGACTGACTTGAAGGTTAGTTGTAGTACATTTTTTTTAATCCCAGTCCACCAAAAATGAACTGCAGACACATTTCTCATCGGTGAATTAATTATCCTGTGGAGATCAGCCAGTGAGTGCTAGAACATGCTATTTAACAACCTTTGGGGAATTGGATCCTTTTTCAAATTCACATCGGCTCTTTATTAACATGGAGTTTGGTGGTGGGAAGGGGGTTTGTGATAAAGGTCAGAGCTGCTCATTAGAAAGCTAAATGAAATGTGGTAATGCAGTTGATTCCTCTAACATTACAGCTTATGCAAATGAAAAAATACATAAACATATATCTACATGGTACTGTAAAAGGAGGGCAGTTGTACAGTAGCTTTATGTTACTCTCAAATGCACATTATCAAAGTATTTTTCAACAACCCTTCCAATAATACCCAATTACTTCAGGTAGGAACTACTGCACAGGCCAGTTGGATTTTTCCCTCCAAGAAAAAGCGTTCAGACTGTTTGAGTCAGTACAAACAGATGGGAGAATGTAATTTCTCCTCTCAGTGACATAAGCAGAAAACCATTTGCTCCAAAACTTGAGTGCAGGACAAGAACGAGGTGGTATTGGGTTATGTCACACAAATACTGAATTTCTCAGCATCTGGGCTGTTGCAGCCCTGAAGGAAAGATAGATGACAGCTCTCAGTGTCTTCAGCATTCACAGAAGTTAATATTGTCCTGTATTGAGTCAGTAGTCCATGAGGATCCAGGTCAGCTTTATTTGCTTGCTAGCTGTCTGTGTAGTTAGGAGTATCAGGTCTCTAGTAAGAGCTTGACGTGCACCGTGGAGCCTGGATGGCTGCACAAGGGAGCTCAGATGCATCTCAGAAAAACCTACTATAGCTTTTGACACTAGATCTAATCTCCTGCTGGTAAATATTGATGTTGCTAATGACACCAGTTTTGAAGAATGTTTTTTGAAGTAGGAGACTTGATGAAGCACTGCGTAAATGCTGCTGGGGTGTAGCTACCCTCACGTTATTATCCCAACCCTCCCTATTGGAAGCACAAATACTCTGGGTAAAAATATTAATAAATAAATATTAAAATATTACAAATATGGAAGATGGCAACACAGAAAAACAATGTCTTTTTGCTTTCATACTGGGCCAAATCCCTGGAAACCCTAATCATGGGAATAGGTCCTACCTGGAGGACTGACAGGGGTGACTGCAGCAGAACTACTCCCTGATGAAGATAAAGTCACGTGTGTGTGAGTTGTGAGAAAGAGTCCATTTACAGGGCTGATTCTAGAGCTTTATACCAACCCTTCACTGTCTCCCCTTTCTAATTTGTATCAGTGTTTGACAGCTTGTTGACAGCTCATTAGGAAAAAAAAAAACCCACACGTGACCAAAGCACCCAGTGCAAGCAGGGAGATCTGCTCTCTAATTGTGAACTGTATTGAAATCTGAACCACATGTGGCACTGCAAATCAGAAACCAGCCCAATTAGCATGTTTATTAAAATATTTTTAAATTTATTGAAATTATTAGCTAGTATAAAACGTAATAGCAGTAGCAGCTCTTGTGGGAGTCTGTCGTAATAAGGGGCAAATCAAAGGAAACCAGAGAGGTTTGTGAATTTATCTTTCCTGAAAGAAGGTATGGTGCAATATCAGTGGCTTTAAAACCACGTCAGCTCTGTCATTGAACAGGAGCCATTTGCAGGCAGGTGCCTCTGGTCTCAGTCCAGACTGCTGTCAGCACTGAATGAGAACATTAGACTTACAGCAAAACCAGAGCTGTGGTAAGCACTGTAAAATTCAGCCACATTTCAGTCTTGGGATTTTTTTCTTTTGACACTGGTTAAATTTAAATTAACCATTTGGGCTTATACTTCTGGGTTTAGATTGGCAATTCTGTTCATTAGGCTCTGTTCTCAAAGAGAATTCTTGAATTAAGGGTGTCAGGTTCTCCTAATATAATGCAGACACTACAAATCAAATGACTAGATTTGAAGCTTCTCTGAGGAATTGCTGCATCCTTAATCTGAAGGAAGTATTTCTGAATTTGTTTTCGGTGTCTGAGAGCTGGAAACAGAGGCAGCTCTTCATGCAATGAAAAACTCTTCTTTTTTTATACTTTACATTATTTTTCAACTCAACACACTTACTGAAACATCAAAGCAAACATCCAGGCTAGGAGGGATTCAATATATACATGCAAACAACGGCACATAGCTTAGGTCCATTAGGAAATATTTGTAACTTCTGCTAAGCATAGACAAGCTGGCTGAATGTTTTATGTACCCTTCTAGATGATGTGTTTATGTCATGGAAATGGCAGTCGGGGGTAAGATGTAGGTAGTATTTTCCAGCCCTGTACTCAACAAAAAGAGAAAAGCTTGCACAGGTCTGAACTAAATTATAACCTGTGCACACCATGGGGTAGATTCAACTATCCATTTCCCCCACAAGCTTCCCTCAGAGTCCCAGTAATGGGCTGACCATTTGTGTTTAAAAGTCTTTTAATTACTTTCAAAATACTTGGTGGAAGGCATGAGAATGCAGACTTTTCTGTTTGGGTAAATTTAGAAGAAAAAGACCTCTGTGAGTAACAGCTAGTCCTTCATCTAAGGACACTAAGTGAGGCCTTTAGAGCTATAAAAGTGGAAAGCACATTTTGCAAAGCAAGCTCTGTAGAAAAAGATTACAATGAAACAATGGCTTTCACTTCTAAATCCTTGAGAGTGATAACCTGAATAAAGTCACTCACAACAGGTATGTTCTGAGTATGTATATCAAACAAGATATCATCAGGAGAATCATCTCACTATAAAGTATAGCTTCTTAAACAAAACAGGTAACAGCTTTGTGCATAAACTGTTAGTTTACTGAATCCAAAATAATACATTTGAAATTACCATCAATGTCCTCTGCACCTCATTCCCTTAATCTGTGTACTAGCTCTTGAACATTATTTTCTTCTTGCTTTTAGAATGAGTGTAAATATTCTCTTTTGCATTCTACAGCTAAATGAGCTACAAAAGCCCGGTTTTGTTGCTTCCTGGGTAATTGATCTACATGATGCCCATTTCATAGAATATTTTTTTTTAATCCTGCAGCAATTGTGTTTATGTGACTGTCCATGCATTTGGCAGGGTAGGGAATTTTTGCACTTTATTGCTGGCACTGCAGGTTCAACTTTTCATCCTGTAGATCTGTCCCTATCTGTCTGTCTGCCTGCAATGAGATGTGGTGTGTTGTTTCCCAGCAACACATGCTTGGTGGTGTTTTAGTGTCTGGTGCTCTGAAGCTGCTGGATCACTTGCAGAAAAAGAAAATCCAAACCCCAAACAAAACAACCCTTTGGCACCCCAATTGCTAAAAGGGAAACACCCACTACATTTCACTGTCATTGAAGTGCTTTCTCTTTGGTTCCCTTTGGAAACATGGCAAAAGCAGCAATATAGGAATGACTCTGAGATTCCTGCCATCAAGAGAGATTTTTGGAATCTCTTGGTTGAGTTTGTCAGGTATTACCCCACTCCTACCTCACAACTGCCTGAGCTTTTGCTAGGCTTTGGCAAGCCTTTCACTACCCCTGCTTTCCCTCAGGCACCATTCCTCTACATTTTGAGCATTGCCACATCATCTGTAAGGCGACGCTGAAGTGCTTCTATGATCAGCACTGTGCAAATGGAACAATACAGAGGTATCCATCTCATACCTTCATAAAATGTGTCATTATTATAACCACACAGAAGAAAACAAAAAAAAAAAGATGGATTGGAAATATTTATCTGATCTAATTTCTTTTTTTTAAAATCTGGTTAAAGACAGTTTTCTTCTCCTTCAGGAGAATAGATGAGGGAAGAACATGGTTTCCTTTCTTGATCTTGGAGGGTTTCAGTTGCCTGCTGGTTGTGGTCATTAGCAGTCAGCCTTTTAAGAAAAGCTCTCCATCACTTTATTCCATCAGTTGTAACAACTGCCTCACTGCTTACCCAATTACTTTCTGTCACTATGAAAAAATCTTAGTTTTATATTAATTACTTAATTTAATAACAACCTTCGGATGTGCTAAAATCATAGTCTGATAGGAACTGCAGGATATTTACTGTGATAGGAACTGCAGGTTATTAGACTTCTTCAGGAAGCTGATTTAATCTCCTGAATTTAAAGCTTTTGAAAATGTGGTATATTCTTTTCACTTCATTTTAGCAACTCCCAATTTTAAAACAGTTTTTCTTCTTTTTAACTAGTTTCAGTCTGTCTTTCCCCACTATTTTGAATCCCAGCTTTCTTAAGTTTGTTCTAGTATTTCTTATGCACACTGAGTCCCCTAAATCAACAAGAGCCATGAACAGTGTGTTGATCTGGAATCATGTATATTAAGATAAGAAGCATTAAGATGCGGTGGAATTTTATGATTTTCCGGAATCACCCAAAGATTTTTCTTTTTGGCACCATAATATAATGGTTCTCTTAGTCTGAGACTAACGCTCATGAGGTGATGTCATAGCCCTGGGTGGTTGCTCCTTTATATCTTTTTTACATCCATAGCATTTTATGAAGGCATTTATACAGAAACCCACAGAAACAGTTATACAATAAAATTGAAAAGTACCAATCAGATATTTGTATTCACAAGCAATATTATGTATATATGCCCATATACTGTCTTATATGGAAGAGACCTAAGAAAGACCTAACTCGGCATGATGAAGGCCACGTGTTATATACCCCCAACTGCACTAAATTAGGGGTCCAAAATTTTTCCTGTAAGAAAAACAACTCTGCTTATCTTGGGACACAAGCTGCATTCCCAAGAACTCTATCTATCTATTCCCAACACAAAGCTGTCAGGAAGGTGCTTAAATTTGCATTACATGTGTTTCATAGCATCCTCAAAAAACACTTCCTTCCAGCTAGACAGTTGAGCTTTCTCCCTTTGAAGCCCTGTCCTCCCACAGCTTCTTGAGGCTGTTATTTTTGTTTCATTCAATAGCTTGTACCTAAATTGCAGGTTGTTTGAATGTTTGGGGTTTTTTTTGTTATCAGTGATGTTAAATCAAAGCACTCCATTTGGACTTTACCTAGGAGAAAAAAATAAAAGTAATGGGCCCTCCTGAGACTTTAACAAGCATGTTGGAGAAGAGAGTGGAGGTGGAGCTGCTTGCAACCAGCATCTTCTCTTTGAAATGTTCATGCCCAGAAGCACGTTCCAGACCATTTTAGCGACAGCGGGGGTGCTTTCACATTTTGGTGTGTTCAAAAGTTCAATCAAAAACAATTTTGAAATTTTAATTGAAACTGAAAATAGAAAGGAGTCCAACTGCCCTCTGTTGATCACAGCAGCAAGGAGGATAAAAGAGAAATATTGCCACTATGAAACAAAAACAAGCATTGCAGGGATTTTCACTGAGGATCTTGCTGTTGCTGCTAAGTAATTTTTTCAGTGATTTGTTCATATGGTCTAACAGGGAATTTTAAAATTAAAATTCCCAGTATTTATTGGTATTTCACCCCATCTTCAGATTGTGCGTGCGTGGATTTTATTCAGTAAATATCTGGAAATGAGGTTGCCTGTATCACTTGGATACACAGAATATTGGTGGTACCAGAAGGGTTGAAAAAGTGAGTAGCAAAGCAAAATACCTTCAAGTCATAAAGGAATATAGCACTGCACATGGGGACGCAAATGCTGCTTTATGAATGCAGCCAGGCTTTCAGCTCATAAAGGACATTCACTCTCATTACTCATTACAAGTTTTAGCTTTGCCAAGTGATCTTGAAACTGCTGTTAGCAATCATGAAAATTAAGGCCACTTGACTGGATTCCTCTTCTGGGAAAGGATGCCATGGCCACAAGTAGGTGATCCACCACACACACAAAACTTTAAGTAAAGTGAATCTATTAAGAGGCATTTCCTAAAGAAAAAAAAATCTTATTAAACAGCCCTGAAATCTTTAATACATCTCTGTGTTAGATGTGCTATTTTTAGTTCCTGTAAATATGTTACTAAGACAGGATAATAACAAATGCCTGGAAAGGAGAAGTCTTGATTATAACAGAATTTGTTAATGGAGTGTTGAGATTAAGAACATAATAAGGTTAATAAGAAATTTGTTTGAATACCATACATCATAGATAAGATAAATGAATATCAAAATGTGTGTTGGTTGACACCAGCAGGTTATATATTTGATACGAATGTAAGCACACTGACTCACAAAAATAAACACCTTATTTAAGACTAATGCTAATTTTAAGTACAACACAGTCATCTCATTTCTCTCATCCCATCTGTTGCCAACAGCAAAATATAAATTATGAATGGCATTCTTTTGCCTTTTATTCACTGCTTTGCAAATACAGCAGATGTTTCATTGAAGAGTTTTGTGCCTTTGGTAGCTAAGGATCACCATGCACAACCAATTATTTCACTTTTTTTTTCTGTCTTGGTGGAACAAACCAAACTAAGGGCAAAATTTCTTCCATTCTTTCTTCTTCTTCTTCTTCTTCTTCTTCTTCTTCTTCTTCTTCTTCTTCTTCTTCTTCTTTTTTATTTTTAAATAACTCACATTGCTTAACACTATTAAATATAACACTTCATTTACTCTCTGGAGTAAAAATAAAATAATTAATTATATTTCCAGTATGAAAAGTCACAATTCTAAACAGTCTGAGCTCCAACACTAACAGGGACAGAGGCCAGTTTTAAATTTCTTCAGTATTTCTGGTGCTTACAGGGAACTGTGCCTGTAGACCCCTCCCCTGGCCAGCAGGGACTTAACAGCAGCAGCTTAGTTAAGTCACACTCAAGGAGAGGAGAGGGCACTGGACTGAGGGCAGCTCTAGCTGTTTGAATTGTTGTTTCCTCTCCTCTCAGAGGAAAACAAAAACAAAAAAAAAAGGCAAAAGTTTGACAGGAATTGATTTGAATCAAACACTCTCTGGTCAGTCAATGGTTTTTCATGAGATCAGGGTGAATGATAAGACACTCTCAAAGATGTCACATAGTTCTTTTGAGGCATAGAACATTATTGTAGCTAAATGAAAACTGCAGTGTGGTGATCTCCTGCACTCCCATTAGAGACAGTTGTTTCACATCTGTTTAAAGAAATCTGAGTCGAACTGTCTGAACTGAGCTCAGGTAAATCTCTTTCTCATTAGCTCCAAACACCGAGCCAGAATCAGCCAAGAGCTTGGTGGACCTCACAGCATAAATTCCGCACATGATGAACAGCGTGGAAACTTTTTGTTAAATTTTTCTAGTGTGCCTGCAAACTGTTTAGCTGAAAAAATAACAAAGGTTAAGACTGAATCTGTTTAGACTGGATCCACTTTTAGACTGGATCTGTATTTGTTTGATATAACAGCTCCATAAGACAACAGGTCACGTAAGTGACCTTATCTGTATTAGCCTTTTCTTATTTACCAGGTTACATTCATTTCCATTAATAGGCTAATATCCAAAACAAAGCAATTTGCAGGTACACTAATGGATATCAGTAAATTCAGAGGATTTCAGAATATCTCCTAGGCTGCTTAGCGTTTTATGCTGTCTGCAACCTAGTAAGAAAAAAAGATATTTTTACCTTCTGGCCCTTCATCTTACCAGTTCAGCCTGCTGCCTTACTAGAAAAGCAGTGAGAAACTTTCACATTCCATAATTTTAAGTTACTGTGGGTTGTCTACCTCTTTGATTATTTTCACTGTGTGGGATCGATCTCTGACTGTGCCTTCTGTGCTGATGTGAGGTGTGCTGAAACAGTTTTCTGCCCCTTTCATCAGATCTGTTTGAGACGAATGACAGCTGTAAACTGGCAACCTAATTTTCTGGCAATTGAAAAACATGTCATTCAGTATGTCTCTACAGTCATCTCAATACCACAAGTTTTTCTAGTCATTCATATTTGCTGTTTAATTAGCATAGGTATAGCATAATTGAAGAGAGATGAATATTTGTCTGTCAGTACGGCATCCAACTCTGTCTGGTGCAGGCCTGCCTTATCATGTATCCCTGAAAAGAAACAAAGATTTATTCCATACAGGAGTTGTATTTGGTAAAGTTTTCTGACTCCAGGCCAAAACTGCAGATGAAGGTTTTGCTGAATAACCCCTGAGATAACAGGGAAGCTTCCAAACCCTGTTCCATCAGGAACATGGAGCCTAACCCAAATACCTTCAGAATGAACAAAGGTTTCTCAGCACTTTCAACTTGCTGAGAATCAAGTCCGCAAACTGCAAGATGCACTCCAGGGGCAGAAACACAGACTAAGTCAAGGCAGTATAAATTCAGTAAGTTTCTTTTAATATTTGTATAAAAGTACAATTTAAGTAATGTGCCCCAAAGTTTGAAGCCAAAGGAATGTACTCTTACTTTGTGTGAACATTTAATTAGATAACAGTCAGCATTTCAATTCCTAACTGTTATCAGGTTAAATTAAGTGAATGATTTCAGTTCAAATAAAATGGATTGGAAGCACTGCTTTTGTAGGATATATTTTCAATATTCTATATTGAATTTGTCCAAGACAGAATTTAAATACTATTTGAAAATCACAGGGATGTCTTCTCACATTTAAATCTTTATTTTTATTTGACAAATGCTGATGGTAGAGCTCAGGAATAAAAGGCCAAGTTACTGTTTTAATTCACACTGAGGATAGCAAAGGAATCTTGTTTTAGCTGTGGTAGTTTCTGATGCGATGATTCATGAGTGACACCAGATCAGAGCAATTTAATTTGGAATTGCATTACACAGAAACACTGTTATTATTTAATGTCTTTCTTTTTTTTAATGTCTTTGCTTCTTTAATGTCTTTTTTTTCCTTATTCTCTGTGCATATAATCTATATATCACATTTATCTGCAGATTGTATGTTTTCTTTTCTGCATTATCTCCTCATCCCAAATGATTACTGCATTGCTTGGTGTTTCTGAAAATGTTAGTCATGTGAAATGCCACTGAAATAATTTTGCTTTTCCTGTCAAAGGAAATGAAAGCAAAAAGATTATTACTTTTCCAAGTTACAAAATGGTATTGTTATTGACACGAAGCAAGCTAAAGCAATAACTCCTGATGATGTGCTAATAAATAATATATGTTTATATATGTTGGGCCTCTTTTTATACCACTTCCAACCTGGAGTAACTTCACCATAGCCAACATATTTATAAATAAGAGAATACTGAGAGCCACTACATGCCTATGAATTATATATTAATGGCAATAAAAAATTTCATTTATTGTATGCATATCTTCACTGGTGGGTGAAAATAAATAATGGTGAAATGCTAGAAAGTGAGTAAATCTTAATCTTACAATAATGAAAGGATATTTCCTGTGCCAGCTGAACTCATACAGTCATATCCTCCACTGTCCCAGGCAGTGTTGATGCCAGGAAAGTTTTGGCAGCCAAACCAAACAAATTTTCTCACCCATTTAAGAGATCTGTACAGCCTAGAAAAGCATCAAAATATTCTTTCCTACAAGTCTTTCTGAAGCAGGTAGTTAATGGCGCAAACATAATGAGGAGAGTATTATGAGCAGTAATAGGTTCAGATAGTGTTGCTTGCCTAGCCCGATGAAATCATCCATAGATATGTTACCTGAAATGCTGCTGGGTTCATGTTCAGGGCCAGGCTCAGACTTCCACTTCTGTTTCAGGCTAAAACACTTCAATTGTTCCACTATGACATTAAGGAACAAGAGGCATCTGACTCCTCAAATCATGCTGCTTTCAAATGTTCTTCCTTGGTTGTTCAGGGTAGATAGAATGGCTCCAAACCTTGCAGCAGGCACATCTAAGTCTGGTCAACTTCTCTCACTGCCTCAAGAGAAGGAACACAAGTGCATCACCCCAGGATGAGTTCTGATGGTGGGTGCTGGAGGAAAAAAAAGGGAGAGTGCTAGAGCTGAAGGATGGCAATCCTGAGAACAAAAGAGGACATGCAAAGCTTGGAAGAAGCCTTGGCATGTACACCAAAGTACCACCAAGTACTCTACATGCCCCAGAGGGGTAGTAAAATCTGTGCTAACCTGATAAAATGGCCAACCACAAGTTTAGTTGTTGTTCTGGACACAATCTGTGTGTTTAACAGCAGATAATTTAAAAAAGTAAGGAAGGAGACACTATGCAACATGAACTACCTTTCATTCAGACCAAATAGACTTGTGAGCTGAACATGGTAATACTCCCTAGTTCTAATTTTGTATTTCTTAAGATTTGTTTACATGCAAAAAGTAATTTCTATTAAGGTAAGGTATGAAGTGAAAAATACAGCTGCTGTTGCTGAATTTACCTTAAGAATATCTGTACATGGGCTTACAGACACATAGAGAACTCCAGAGATAAAAATTCAGAGCAAAGGGAAATCAACTGGAAGAAAAATTACTTTTCATTTACTTAACTTTTCAATTTTGAACTTAAATAAGTTACATGTTATGTAATTACTTGAAAGTCAAACCTTTGATTAACTTTCTTGCTTGTAGAGCATGGCAAAGAATGTACCTGCTATTCCACTATGAAACAGAATTATTTCAAGACATTTTCAATCCTTAAATTTGCAAATTTTTCTAAATCAGCTTATATGTATCCTGACATTGTCTGAAATGTACCAGTAACCTGTGTATGCTTATTTGTTAAACTAACATATTTTTGCAAGGGGACAGTCTTACCAGGCTCCAGCTTGAGTTATGTAGCATGAACTTGGGCTTAATGTAACCTTTCAGAGACCCCCCCACATTTACATACATTTGAATGCATTTAGTCAGCTGCTGCCCTGATTGCAGAGAATATGTGTAACATGGAAATGAGTGTGGATCCCTGGGAGTCTGAAGCAGTACATGGTGTCCTCTGTTGCTTAGATCTACAAGTTCTGTGTTCATCATGCCTCTGCCACAGGCTACTCTCAAAACCTGAATTTTGGGACTTTCTTTCTTCAACACTTTCTTCCTGTTTACATAAACATACACTGACTCTCAGTATCCCCTCAACAGCATTGAACAATTTTTGTGGTGACAACTGTAAGAGGAAATGTGCCCTGGGAGTCAGGATGTTCAAATGTTCATTGACTTTCTTCTTTGTAATAAGTAATTTCCCTAAGTTCCAGGTTAACTGATGTGTTTTGCTCATTAAAAGTTGTTCTATTCAGAAATGAATTCATTACTGTAAATTCACATAAAATTTTCCAAGACACATAGTGTGTATTTCATCAGATCAGCACTTCCAATTCCTCACAACATGTGCAGGACTCCACTTCTTGAATCCAATTAAGTGAATAAATATCTGGGAAGGGAAAAAAAACTGCATTTCTTTTAACATGAAACAGATGACAGAATAGGCATGGACAGATACAGAATTTCCTCCTCTCAGATGTTGCAGGGTCTGAACTTGCAAAAATCCATCTGGAAAAATGTATTTGTTGTGCATATAAATTTCACTTTATCCATGCAGAGTTAAAAAATGTTTAACTAGATTTTGGTGGCTTTCTGTGGGCAAGATTGGAGTATCACTATCTACCTGTTAGTCAGGCACTGATCTTTACTTAACAGAGCCAGAGTTTTATGTGACTGTTTAGGGTCTGGCACTATGATACCACATAGTAAACAAAGAGGGAAATCTGGTTTTAGAATATTGGATTTGGATAATTATCCAAATTTTGGATCATGACATAAGCTATATTTCAGTTATTACTAAGTAGCGCAAAACAGTTTTTACTGGGTTTTTTTTGCATATGGGATTTTTACTGAAATCCCATATGCCATGAACGATTTGCAACACCTACCTGAGGAGAAATATAGGGTTTTAAAGAACCATGGGTAGGATTGTAATATAATTGCAGGATCAATAGTAGTGCTCGAGTAGGGATGTAAAACAGGTGAGATCCTGTGGTATCTTCATCCAAACTTCCAGGCAAGCTTTTCCCCCTGTCACATATTTTAAGATATAAAAAACCTAGAACATATTGTGGCTGCCAGCTCTTGTGATATTATTGCAGCTCATACAATTTGGTCTTTTTATTCTTAGAGCGCAGTCTCCTCAAAAGATTCAAGAGACTTTCAGTTTATATCTCAGGGAAAAAACTAAAAACAACAAACAAATGAACAAACAAACAAAAAACCACCCAGATCTGCGTGGCCGTCGAGATTCTCAGTTGCAATGACAAATTTGCAAATGCACTGGAATCAAATGTGTTTCACAATCTTGGAAGCCAGAATGCAAAGGGAGCGGTAATGGCATTGGTAGAGGCAAAACTTTAAGCTAAGAAACAAGAGACAAATTCAAAACTGTTTCTGACTCTTAGGCAAATCTCATCACTTTTGCTAGCTTGAATCATGGACTTCTGCAAAGTAGGAACTGATGACTTTGAGAGTTTGCTTTTTGCCTTCATTTTTAAATGTAAGCTCGGTGTTGTTGGCCCTGAAAGCAACATGACATGTTGTCATCGAGCTGGTGGAACTTCCGTGGGTCTTGGCCAGGGCTGCTGCCCTCCCTCCCAGGGACAGTCCTTGCCTGGCACACAGGGACACACGGGACCCTGCGGACAGCCCGGGCTGGCAGAGGAGGCATTTCAAAGTCTGATGGGATAATAAGAGAGAATGGATGGGTTTGGTCATAATCCCTCCTCCCTGACCCCTAGAGCCACTCCTACTTCATGTACAGAACAGTCTTTTGTGCCTGTGTTTTGGTTTTCCTTCTGTTTGATTTTTTTCAAAGCCTGAGGATACAGAACACATTCGCCTTTCAGAATAAGGGAAGAAAATCCCTCTTGTGGGTTTTGCCAGCCCCCTGACCTTTAGGGCTGCTCATTCAGGCTCAGAGCCACCCCAGGCGAGTGGCTTCAGAGACAAACCAACTCCGCAGAATCCCCCAGACAGAAATTTCCTCCCAACTAATTTAGCCAGTGGGTCCCTGCTCACACCTGAAGCTGCACAGCAGCCCAACACCTGCCCTGTGTGCTCACGGCTGGCTGTGCCTAATAATCCCGGGGAAAACCAGCTAACCTCATTAACTGTCCTTCAGCTTTTTCCCTAGGCAAAGTTCATTATCCCAGTTTTCATCCTTTAAGAGAAACAGGCTTCTCCAAGAGACCTCACAGGGCAAGAAGCAATAAGTGAGGTGAGGCTGTGAATATGCTGCCAAAGGAGAGGCTTTTCCTTCTTGGAGATTTTTCTGTCTTTCTAGCTAAATTTGTGAAAGCAGATCCCATCACCTTAGTGACCAGTAGGTTTGTTAGAAACCTTTTCCAGGTGGCTGACAGGAATCCTTCCCAATGGACGCTTCTCCCTCTGTAATTCAGAATATTCCTCTGGCACTTCCTCTCAGCCACAGGTACACACTGCCACCACCAGATCAAACAGATCCATATAACAAATTCAGGGGGGCTTAGGTAGACTAAAACTGTCAGGTTCATCTGTTTTTTAACAAAATGACAGTTTTTAGGATGCTGCACTCTGCTGCTTGCAAACCTCTAACTAGATCTGATGGGGATTTTTCTGTCAAATTATTTTTTGAGCAAAAAATACAGATATTCATAGAAAATTCTAATTTTACTATTCCCTGAGTTTCTGCTGGGAAACCATTCAGATGGATTATTGTTTAATTGCTTTTATTGTTGTTTTGTTAAGAATTTGAATTTACATTTTTTTAATTTAGTAGAAGCTATTTGAAATTAAGTTTCATTGTACATGGAACTGTTTTCTTTTGTCAGGGTAAAGTGTTGTAGAAATTTACTAGCACCTCTGTTTGTGGCCAGTCTCTACCATGGGAAATGTCTCTCCTAACACATCCTAGCTTTTCATCTGCTCAGGCTGTAACAGTGCAGCACCAAACACACAGTTCAGTCAGGAGGTCTGACCACAGTGCAGGAAATAAATCATCAGATCTCTAAGAGACATCTGCTGATGCTTTTGATCAGGCTGTTACTGTTACCTAGAAGTCGATGTCTGGTGCTATCTTAAATATTTAAATTCTGGGTATCAGAAAACTATGAATTTCTTATACTTATCATGATTACTTACTGGCTTTACAAGTTACAGGAAGCAGGGAGTCTGTTTACGATTTAAGTGTGCCAATTATTTGTGTACTTTAGCTGGCAGTTTGGGTTCTATGAGAATCGTGGCTGCAGATGTGCTAAAATCACTCAGTTAAGCTATGGCATACCCTGAAACAAAAAGGGTTCTGGCTCTTTCCAGGATGCAATTAGCATGGATCAGTAAAGAAAGCAGTGGTGGCTCAAAGCTTGCTGTCATTTTCTAAGTTACTCAGTGATGAATGTCAGATATATGGCAGAATGAAAGCAGGGCAATTTATTAAAGGAATTCTACTCTAGTTGCTAAAAATGGAATGCTCAAAACCTGGGTATGGAACTGTGAAAACATGGAAGAAAATTAGACTTAGCTGCCTCTGAAGAAGCAAAATTGTACCATAATGTTATCCAAACCATTTATGGTAGCAAATTAAATACTGTTGGTTTTCAGCCTTCCACTGTAGTTACAATGGTGAGTCTTGATAGAATGAAAGAATTCTGTACTGCAAAAAACATACTAGAACTTCATTCAGCTGAGAAAACAATTAAAGGCTTGCTCTAAATGGGGATTTTTTCAAACCACACAAAGAACAAAACATTTCTCACAGTTGTTAGCTGCTGTGCAGCTGAAGACAGAATAATCTATGATGTCCTTGACTATTTTCCAGAAAGCAAGGAGATTGCTGTAGGAATATTTAAAAGTAAGTTCCAGTGAAATTGCTTTCCTATAACAAGAGTAAAATCTACAATATCGATGTAGATTTTGCCTTATTAGTTAACAAGTTCATATTCTTCTTAATGTAGCAATACATGATAAAAATTGTCACTTTGTTTTAAAGGCTACAACGTGAACATTTTGATCCTCTTCTTCAGAATTATGGGGGATATTACACTGTGTCAGCCCCAAACAGTCGGGAATGCTGAGTATACTCTATACAAAAATACTGCTCAGGCTGACCCAGAAAAAATCTTTGACCATTTTTCAACAGATCCTTTGTATGTTAGAAATGGACACCTAGACAAAAAAATTAAGTTCTTTAAGGTTGGGAATGATGAAGACAACCACTTTTCAGTTACTGAATACTGTATGTATTTCACAATACACTAAAAGACATTTATGACAGAGTTTTAAAATGTTTTTTGTATGGGGTGAAGTGAATGACATAAAGCATTCACTGATGGATAAACTACAACAAAGAATGGATGACAAATCATTTAGTCATAAATATGGCTCTTATCTGAAAGCACACCTTGGCAAAGCAGAACAAACAGCAATGTCATTCAGTGTTGTGTGCTTTAGTTCTCAGATACCTAAGTTCACATCACTTCTGCAAATAAAAATATTTCAGCCTGATTCAGACACTTCACAAATAAAAAAAATAAATAAATAAAAAAGTGAGAGTTTTTTTAGAGTTCTAGGTTCTTTCTAATGAGATGGAATTTGACAAAAAGGTTCTGAATATGAGCTGCATAATATTGCACTTGGAGATTGACAGATTGAGTAGTAATTAAACAGATAGTTAATAAATTAGGTAAAGGAATGATTCAATACTTTGCTTTGAAGTCCTAGTATTTTTGGTTTTTAGCTTTAGAAAATCCATGTCTTATCTTGCCTCCGACCAAACAGCTCCAAAAATAATGCTTTCTCTGTTTATACAGGAGACCTCAACAGTTTGGCAGAAATGTGCCAATTATTGCTTCTGCTAAGGCTGAAACCCAAGCTGAAGTCAATTCCAGTTTGACAACCTGGTCTATAACCACAAGGTCGTCTGCCCTCCAGAGCCAGTGGAGCTTGAAAATTCATCTTTCTAATCTTCTGCAGAGAATAAGGCTGCCAACTGGCTATAGTGGTTTTCATGCTCCTCTTCAGCAAACACCTCACCCGGTGGTGTCTGATATGCCAGGTATCGGAGTGCCCTCAGTCTCCTGTGTTTGGCACCATCCTGAGTCCCTGTTACAGACATACTGGGGTCTGGACAAGTACTCTGCCCCAGCCTTAGTTTCTGTTAAGGCAAGCAGCTTCTCCTCAATCTTCTCACAGCTCTGGTCCAGATAGCTGGGAGCCTCCACTTCACTGCACTAGCTCTGCCCTGATGACCTTTATGTCATCATAAAGGACAGTTTCTGGTTTCTGCTGCTAATATTTACTACCTTAATTGTATAAAATTAATACAAAACCTGTGCTGTGACCCTAGATATTATCATTAGTTTCAAATGCTAATGGATTTTTTTTCCCATTTAGATTTTTGTATTTAAATCTCTGGCTTAATCAACGTGAGGAGCAAGCTACAACTTCAAAGGCAAGCATTCCAGTGGTAGGAAATGTCAGATTTAATGTTGTCTGTACAGCATTAATCTACAGCCTTGTGCATTCTGATACAGCCTTCAATTATATAATCATTTGCTTCATCCAGTGCTCTAAATGAACAGTGAGAAGAAAGGAAGGACTGCAGGTAGGCTTGTTAAGTTGGTACTCAGGAGGTTTGAGACTAAGAATCATTGCATGCTATTGTATAAACTCTGTATTAATTAATTCAAAAGGCCAAGTCTGGGTGACAGGGGCTATCTTCATTTGATGTTTCCTAACTTTTACATCATTTGTTGAGATTTGTTTGTTTCTTGTTTGATTGTGGTTTGAGGAGTTTTTTGGATGGGTATTGGGATGTAATTTAAATCTTCATTATACCTATTATAGCAGCATGCAGGAGGTTCATTGCCCTGGGCAGTATGCAAATTAAGTTTGCAGCTATCAGTTACTTTTATCTATTATAGACAATAAAACAGACCTATAAAGTTAATATTCTTTTCAATTTAGTTGCCCTTTTCTTTTTTGTCTCTATGTGTCTTCCCTTACAGCTTTATCACCTATTTTTCTTATTTTTCATTTTAACCAGATGTTTCCCTCTGACAGCAAATCCCAGAGTTTCTTTGTAGCCAGAACTACATTTATCATTGTTGTTGATCACTGCTACCTCTCTTACGACTGGCATACACTTGTTTTTAAGTGAAGCTACTGCTTTAGGGTCCTCCCCAGTGAAATTTTTGATTGTAATGGTTGAATTGCTTGCCTGTCTCCATCTTAATCATTATGCAAGCGCTTGGTTTGGGGTTTTTTTTCTGTAAGTTTCAGATCTTTATTTACTTTATGCTTTTTCTATTCTTTTTTCCTATAGTTAGCTAAAAATGATCATGGAATGTTAAGTCTGGAGTTCAGTATTGGGCATAGGCTTTCCTTTGGAGACTAAGTGGAAACCTCATTGAAATCTGCAGCATCCTCACAAGAGGAAGCAGAGGGACAGGCACTGGCCTCTTGTCTCTAGTGACAGGACTCAAAGAGCAGAATGAAGCTGTGTCAGGGGAGGATTAGGTTGGATATGAGGAAAAGGTTCTTCACCCAGAGGGTGGACAAACCCTGGCTCCCCAGGGAAGTGGTTGCAGCACCAAGCCTGACAGAGTTCAAGAAGAATGTGGAGAATTCTCTCAGGCACATGGTGTAGTTCCTGGGGATGTTCTGTGCAGAACCAGCAGTTGGACTTTAATGATCCTTGTGGGTCTCTTCCAACTCAGGATATTCTATAATTCTTCCAAAAATGTGCCAATACTTTAGCTGCATCTGTCGCATGCTACAGATTCAGAGTTCGTTGTCCTGCCTTTTTCCTTCTAATAACTTATGATCAAGAGCAATTTTCTTGCAAAGGCTCTGGCTCACAAGACCATGATAGTTTCAGGCAATAGAATGGGGTTGACCTTCTGGCAATAGGTGGGCATTGATTCTACATTTGGGAACAGGAAAGAGGTAGAGAGATTACTAACTCCATCCAGTGTCCAGGTTAGTTGTTACTAGAGGGACACCTTGGCAGGGGGAGGGTAAGTGTCCCAGTCACTTTTTTCTCATCCTTGCTCCAATGTCTGCTGGTAGTCCCAGGTCTCCTGGTGCTTGAAAGTGAGGGGTGGGTTGCCTGCACTTAACCTGCTGCCATGAGGTTAGCTTGCACTTGCACTGAACTGCCTCCTGTGGTTTGTAGGGCAAAGCATGAAATGAGGAAAGCTGTCTCTGCATTTCTGCACAACTGGTCCTACAGAACCTTCAATGAACTTGACTATTTCCAAAATTCGAATTCAGAGAATTGTATTGTACACAATATTAATATTTCGGGATTAGAGTTATTTAAAGACTGGAAAGGATGTGCTGGGTAGTATTTAGTATGAACCACTGCACATGGTACACGGTACAGTAAATCCTTTACAAACAGTCATTAAAATAGCAATCCTATTACCTCATCCTCCTGGGTGCAGCAGTCCCAGCACTCTGCAGGGCTCTCTCATGCCTGCTCTGCAGGGACAGCAACAGGAATGAGCCAAGGGTCATTCTTTGTGTGTGCAGGAGAAAGCAAACTTCTTAAAATAGCTCGACTCAGGACTTCTACTTCTTATATCAGTGAATAAAGAACATCAAACAAGCCGTGGGCTGCCTACACGAGCCCATGCTCCTAAAGCACATTCCCTGACATCTGATGTAGCAAGGTTTATTAGATCACTAACTTTGTCTCTTTTAAATCACACTTGATATGTTCAGGCTGACACTGGGAAGGTAGCAATCACTTGACTCTAAATGGTGGACTGAAGTTCATTTGTCCTAGGCTTTTTTTCCCTGTCGAGACAGAAGATACTCAAGTATGAGTAGACTCATTATTTTGCAGTACAAGCCATTTCCCTGAGGATTTTCAGTGTCAGGATTTAATCCCCATTTGGCACTCTATGAGATAATAGAAACTTCTTACATGACTGCATGATATACTTGAAAACCACTGACACCAGCAGAGTCTCCAATCAACAGGGGTTTATCTTCATTTTTCCTGCCAGTGATAATGGGGTCCCCGCAGTTAAAAAACACCATTCAACAAATGAGAATGCTTCCCTGCACATAATCCAGCTCATTATAATTTCCAAGCCTAAGAAATAAGATAATACTGTTCACTGAGAATAACACAAAGGAAAAAACAGTGATGGAAAGTCTCTCCTAGTCAATCCAAGTTGCCTAGCTTGGATTCCATGTGAAAAATGTTGCTACATTAACGTACACAGATAACACATTGGCTCCAGTATTTTCTTAATATCAGCAAAAAAGTAATTCTGCACAAGGTCAATATGGTTGTTTTTTCTTCCTGTTTTGAAGTTTTGCTAATAGTTGTGAGATGTTGCAAGCTCTGAAGCATCCTTAAATCTTTACGCTGTGCAATTTTCCTTGCAAATGTCTTTTGATGCACCATGCTCAAAAAGCATGGTAGAATGTAGTGGTGAGCAACTCAACATCAGAGAAAGCAGGAGGTTTGAGAAATCGGGCTGAAGGGGACTTTTCTTGCTAGGTGTGAGGTGAGAAGCTCTGAACCCTCAAATTGCTCTGCTTCTACTGTGAAAATCATGACAAAAGATGTTTTTGGACCCAATGATTCTTATGGGCCCCTTCAAACTTCAGATATTCCATATTCGGTGATTCTTTAAATCTTAACAATTATTTGCTATCACTTCTTTGACTCTTGTTTTCATTGTTGGATTGGTTGTTCATAACAAAATCTCTTGAAGAAAAAGCATGTCAGGCTCTTTGCTCTCTATCCTGTACAGCCTCATATGCTTTCGGTTAATGTTGGTCAATATTAAGAACATCTTCCTCATAAATTACCCTGGTACACAAGTTTTAAAGAGCACTAAACAGCTTAATGGAGCATCTTATTGCATTTTATTCAATGGACACTGCTAGAGTTATCAGATTCCCAGGTCTTAAGGATATATCCCCTCAGTAGAAATGAAATGCCTTACTCTTTGACAGTGATCTCTAACACCAGGATAAGGTAGAAAGAGACAGAAACACAATCTTCATCCAAGGCAGTCCTAAACCCACAGTGTGAAGTTTTTCTTGGGAAGGTAAAACTGTATACTTATTTCTTTTTCTCATAGCCTTCCCTAGTATTCTGGTTTTGATCCCTGTGCCTATCTGACCCTTCAGATAGGATGGGCAAAAAGAGACATATTTTGGAGGAAAGATTTAAGCACAATGCAAACTTCTCCCAGGATAGGGTGTAAGCTTGCATAAACTTGTTCCAAAAAAAAAAAAAAAGAAAGGAAAACAAGATCAAAAGTAAAAATTTATTACTTTAAAAACCAAAATGAATCTAGTAGACTGCACTCAGTACTTTGCCCTCAGATGTGAATGTAGAAAGCAATCTTTCAAGAAGCTCCTTTACAAAGCTTGCTTCTGCTGTGGCTGTGAACAGCTAGCTTCAGGAAGATGAGGAGCAAAAGGTCTCGAGATTTCCCTGTGGCCTTGGTATGGATAAAAAGATGTGAAGGGAAGTTTAACCTGCATGAAATTATCTGGAAAAGCAGCATCAGAACATCAGCTGGAGCCCTTCAGGTGCAGAGGTCCTGCTGCAGAAAGGACATGGATCAGAGGCACATACACCATAACCCTCCATTCCCAAGTGGAGTCCCTATGACAACCTAAATAGCCCATGCCATTACAACGGAATGGGGCTTAGCCTTGCCCCAATAAGCTGAAAAGATATCCCAGAATTATTTGGCTCAGCAAAATGAAGAGGTGCATTGTGCATGTCATTCAGAAAAGACTGCAGAGCAGAGACCTGGAGGAGGAGCACCCTAAAATCCAGAGGGGATGGGATTGCTTTCCCACACACACTGTCTGTGGGCCACTGTTTGTTAGTGCCTGATACATTCTACATTCTCTACATTCATCCAACCCTTTGAGGCTGAGAATTCTTGAGTTTTCATCTTACGAAAATGGTGATACTCACACGTCTTCTAACTATAGAGTTGCAGTGTCTTCAGAGATGATTCTGCGCAAAAAATAAAATAGTTTATAACAGCCCATGCTTACATCAGTTCCAAGAGGGTTCTCAGTCTCTGAATCAGTCAGTGGTCAGGATGTCAGTACTGTTTCCCAAGGCTGGGGACAAATTTCTGGTTCCAGGTCCTCAGGTCTGCCATCCTGGAGGACAATCTGGATATGGGGATTTATGTTCCATCTCATAACCAAGCCTCTTTGGTGTGAACAGTTCATGTTCACACTTCTCCCAGCTCCACTAAATAAGGATTTCTTAACTGTTAAAGTAGTCAGATTATTAGTTTTTTAGCTCTACTAAGGGAACTGAATGCCTCTTTTCTTTTCCTTAGGAACTCTCAGCATTTTAGACGCTGACTGAATATAGCCATTTTCTACTAAAAATGAAAATTTATCCTGTTACTGACTGTGCCAAAAGTTGGATACTGCAAAGTATAATCATATAATCACATATTATGTAACTGATTTCTGGAGATCACCCAGCTCACCCCCCCACTCAAAAAGGGGCTAATTTTAAAGTAAGATTCATCTTCAGAGTTAAATTAGACCCTTGTCTAATTAGACTTTAAATAACTCAAGATATACTTCACATAACCTCTCTGAACAACTTGTTGCAGTGTTTGACTACCCATAGTGTGATATTCTTTCTAACAACTAATTGACAGTTTCTACCCTACAATTGGATCTGCTGCCTCTTTTATTTTTACTCCACTTTCTTTAAACACCAACATTAGGTAGATGAAGGCAGTTCAAGACAGTTTCAGATCCTTAGATATTTCCATTTCAGACTACACAAACCCATTTCTGTCTGCCTTTCCTCATTCATCTTGTTCTTCAGTCCCCCTTAGCATCTTGGTATCCCTTCATTGTACTTGCTTCAATATATGAGGACCTTTGCTGCCAGGGTACCCAAAAATGGATAGAGTACATCAGCACACTGTTCAGGCTGCTGAACAGAGCAGAGTGGTCTTTTGCCTCAGCCTGCCACCTGCAATCCCAATAGCTCACTTTGAGGTGTGGTTACCTTTGCCACGGCAAAGCCACACTCCTGATTTGTATCCAGACTCGCTATTGACCATTTGGACTCCAAGGCTCTCTAGCCATTCTGCTCCACACCTGGCCTGTTGCATGAGGTTATTCCATCACTTCTGTAAGATTTTGCAGTTTTATTCCCAAGACAAATCAAGGTTGGCTATTCCAAGTCACTCACTTGTTCCCAGTCTTCTTCAGAAACCTGGGTATGATTTCCAGGGGGATTTGCTCTACATACTTCCCAGGAACCAAGATTAGGCTGGCCAGCCTGTAATTCCCAAGTCTTTTGTGCCTTTCTTCCTGAAGAGGTGCATGACATTTTCCTTCCTCATCAGGGAGATTCCCCAGTTGCTGTGACCTTTCACAGGTGATCTGAAGCAGCCTTGCAATGACATTGGCCACTTCTCATGGGACATTTGGAACACAGCTGATTCGCCAACCAGTGACTAATCATGTCTTGTACTGATTCCTTCTTAAGTGAAGGGCATCACAATTTATTTGGATGAAATAAATATAACCGCATGATCATCATCTCTGGCACTTAGTCAACTGCAAATTTTTAGGTGAGTGATTAATTATTTTCCTACAATAAAGAATGTCTGCCAATTTGTAGCTAAAATTTAGTTACCTCATACAGCCTACAGAACGGGCTGTATTCAAAAATTACTGTTTAGGGGTGGTTTGTGGTTTGTAATAAACAGATGCCCTGTAGGTTGCAGTCCATGAAATAGAGATTTTTTTCCAATACATTACACATGATCACTTATCTCTCTTGAGGAGTCAGAAAGTCACGAACAAATGTACTCTAAGTCTGTACTGTTTCAGTGATGATAATGTTAATCCTCAAAGTTTTGGAGTTATGATCCTAAACCATCCAGAATTCTCTAACAGAAAACAGTCTATGAGAAGGGGGAAAAAAGTGCATCCAGATTTCTACCATTCTCTTTTTGGAACAAGTTATTGACATTAAGTTTTGAATTCTCATTGCATAATTTCCCAGCAAGCTTCTGTCAACAACAATTTCTCTTTTATTCCTCTTTCTCACTTTGCATTTCTAAATCTTCTTGCTAATCACCTGGATTCTTACTTTGATACATAAACAAATAATTAAGAATGATTTAGTTGTATGCCCTTTTCTTCTTGTAAAGTGTGGTCTTAGTGAGGATTATGACTGAGTCTAACTTGTTTTTTCTCTTTCTGTCTTCTGCTTGCTAAAAGTTCTTGGCAAATTTCGAATTCATTTTTTAGCTTATACAAAGCAATATTGCTTTGAAACATAGCTAGGAAATAAAAGTTGAGGAGCTAACACTGTTGATATTATTATTATTATTATTATTATTATTATTATGTCTTGAGAGATGGATTTTTTCATTGGTGATGAATAATGGAATATTCTACCCTAATACTGAATGTTCTCCTTTGTCATGTGAGCTGTTTCCTTTGATTGCTTCTATATTAGTGTGTGATGTCCATGATCAGGTATTTCTACTTGAGCATTTGATTTGATTTAGATACTTTTCTCAAAAACCTGTGTTTTTTCATAGATGTTTATTTCTTCACTGACAGCTGTATCATTAGCAGTTAAGAACCTGTGCCTAGGTCTGCACACACACACTGTGTTAACACTCTGTACTGTGTTCTGCAGTCTCTGCTCCCCACCTTAGAACAATTCTAGTATTTTAAATTAGGTATTGCAGAAAACAGACACAGAAAATTGTATTCCTGGCCTGTTATTCTTGCAGTAGCTATGAGGACCAGTTTTGAGAAGGAGCACTTTTTTTAATATAATTTTTAGTGGAAAAATAGTACAGAGAATGTTTTCACACTGTGCAAGTAGCGCATAGAACTGGATCCTATCTCATGGGAGAGCCTGTTGGGACCTGCAGTGGATATTGTGTCTGAGCATCACAAGAAGATGCAATGTTCCTTTAACACAGGATATGAAAGGGTAAATCCACGTCTTTGCTGCAAAGGAATGAATTAGCCTTTATCCATCCTTCAGAAGTCTCCACCCTAGCTCTGAAGTGGTTATTACCAGTATTTTTCACCCAAACAACATGAGAGTACTGAAATGCTAAAGGCCAGAGGCTGGCTAGTTTATCTGTCATATTATTCCCTCTAACAGAAGGTCTAGACCTATCTGATTTCTGTCTTCAAAAGCTGTAGTTTTTCAGATACTATCAATAGAATCAGACAGCATTGCTTCTTTTTACCTGTACTGTACACACTGATTTAACTTTGTCAATTACACTCTGAGCAACACATTTCTTCTTTAACTCCCTAAAGTGCCCTAGTTCTAGCTAGCTTTGGGGTCCTTCCCCTTCCCCTTCCCTCTCTCTGTCTTGCCCCAGAAATAAAACTGCTGCTTCCATTCTGTGGTGTGCCTCAGACATATAATCAGGATTTGTTCTGCATTAGGTGTAGCCCAGCAGATGAACCTGTATTGAAATCCTGACATTCTACTGACTGCAACCAGTCAGTTGATTATAATTAGGTAAGCAAATGCAAGGTGATGCTGCCTGCAGATTGACAATGAAAACAACAGATGTAGCTTCAACAAGAAATTTTGAAGATGCTTATTTTTAACTTGCTGTTATATGGGAATGTTTTCAGTGTACTTTCTTTAGTGTGTTAAAGGTGAGCAGACTGCATTTTTATTTACAGAGCTGCTGAGAGTGAGACATCATGAGCCAAAGTGTCTCTGAAATGTAAAATTTAAATTACAAATAGAATCCATACAATCAAAAATATTTCAAAAAGGAAACATCAAACTTGAAAAATTAATATTTAGACATCTGAATAGTCCAATTTATTACCCTGATTCTGAGATCTGCCAAAAATGTGAGGTAGAAATAAAAGCTAGAACTTTCAATTTCAGGTGAGTCACTCACTGAGGCAGCCTGCTGCTATAGTCTTTACCTCAGAGATGTAAAGCTTCCTCCTCCAAGAAGAAGGAGGAGAGAGCTTCTTTTTATGTTGACATTTCTGTAAATTATTATCTCTCTCATACAAACCTTCTCCTTCCACTAGTACTGATACCCCATTTCTATAGAACTCAGCCCAGTCTTCTCTTCATTAACATTTCACTGATAATGGTTTAATTATGACAACAGTAGGTGTCTGCAGCCAGATCTTTCCATCATGTAACTTTAGAGAAGTATTTAACCTGGAAATAACTTTTTTCTCCCTGATACAAATAAAATCATACCAGGCATAAATCTAGACCAACAGAGCTAAAATATTTTTAGCATTTTTTTCCTGGTGATTGTGAAGGGCAGATTTCAGATAATTAATTTGGAGAGCAGCATGCCATGTATTATAATCTCCTCATTACTTCAGCGTGCCTTCTCCTACCTGATAGGATGACTTATCACAGGTCAGGAAATTTAAGGTTGTCATGAATGAGAGGTAGCCAACAAAATCTTCCTGATGAGAGAAATATCTTTAACTAGCTGGCATCTCTCTATCTTGTGATAACTGCTGGTTGCGGCAGCTGTCTTTATGCCTTGGCGTTTAAGCATGCCTGAGGGAGACAAAGCAAATAAGGGACATGAAAGTCACTTAGGGACTCAGTAGCCTAAGTCTGAAAGCCTCTTTGAGACACAAAATTTTCCCATTACATGTGTTTTCAGGTGCCATCATTCCCAGTGCCAAGCTTGCTGTCATGAGACGTGCTAATATACAGTCCAACACTGTAGGTTAGGGGGTTTGGGGTGGCATGATTTATAATCACCACAGAAAACGTTTCTGAACATCCAGAGTCCTTCTACACAGGAAGTATCAAACAGTTGGGCATGAAAAATGTGTGGATATGAAATCTAGTATCTTACGGTTTCTAGATGCTGTGAGGGTGTAAAACTCTCACTGGTCCCCTGTTTCTCACTAAAACACACACACACGAGAACACTCTGTGTATATTACTTTAATAGTTAAACTATAATGGAAAAAGCAGCTGTTCTTTTCCCCTTCAAGTTTTCCAAATGGAAAAGGTCAGTATTGACTGCATGCAAAACAATGATTGCTCTAAGTCGATATTTGAATCACCTCAGGATTTCCCTCTCTTCTTTTTGTTTGAATAGTTGTCAGACAAGGATTAAATTACAGAGATTTGGGCAATACAGTAGAACTAAACTATTTGTGGAATAAATACAACCAGTATCCCTGAAACATGTACATTTAACAGCAGTGCAATGTGCACAGGAGGAGTGGGGCAGCTGGTAGGGTTACAGCTATTGGCTTCAACTTTTCTGCAGAGTGCCAACATATATATATATATATATATATACACTGTTAGAAAAGAGACATAACACACCCCTGAGAGTAAAAGCCTCTGAAACATTTCTAGGTTGTGTATTTTTCCTTTTTTCCTTTTCCCCTTCCCCTTCACTTTCCTTTTCTGCCTCCTTCTCCTTCTGCAAATCAGAATCACAGAATAGGTCTGTTTGGAAAGGACCATGGAGAGTCCTCTGGTCCAATCTCCCTGCTCAAGCAGAGTCATCCCAGAATATTTGGCACAGGATTGGGTCCACAGAGTTCTTGAATATCTCCAGTAAGAGAGACTCCACAACCTCTCTGGGCAATCTGTTTCTGTGCACAGTCACCCACACAGTAAAGAAGTTTGTATTTAGGTGAAACTTCCTGAGCATCAGTTTCTGCCCCAATGCCTCCTGTCCTTCTCCTTCTCCTTTCAGAAAACCAAACAATAAATAATTAAATATATAAATAAATGCATTCTAGGAAACAAAGACCTCACCTTTGCAATGAATGACCAAGGATCTTACTACTTCTCTCATTCAGAATAATTACAATGTAGTCAGGAGGCTTGACTGCAGCACTTGGAGAAACACTAAATTAGATATAATTTATCTGTCTGCTTTACACTTGTTTTCCACTTCCTAGGCACACTACAAATTACATCTCTGACTATTGCAAACCTGTATAGTTTAATTTCTTAGTTCATTTCTCTATACCTTCATACTTCTCTTTTCATCTGCAACATTTCCTGCCAAGAGTACCTTTTCTGCATTTCCTACTTTATCTTTTGCTTATCCACCGTGCCTTTCTCCTTCATTTCATCTTTGCACTCTCTCCTTCCCTAACGCCTGCTTTCAAAAGTGCATCTCATTATCTGTTACCTGGTATGACAATAACATTTCATTCCGTAGGGTAGACTCTGGAAATAATCCTATCTGAAACTCTGCAAAAAGGAAAAAGGACACTTTTTTGTTATTTTATCTGTCAAGTTTGCAATCTAAAATTTAAGAAAAAAAATCTAAATAAGTTCTTTCTTGAAAAATCATTTTGCTCAAAAATTGAGGTAGTTCCTTCTTTCTAAGTGCCAATTTTCAAAATCCTGGACTTAAGGTATGTGTTGTGTTTGCAATTACCTAAATACTTAATGGTCAAGTTCACTTTTCTTAAGAGATGTGTATCAGAGCACAGACCCTGGAAAAAGCCCCAGTGTTCAAGAATCTTCATATTTAGTCAGACTGTTGATTTGGTCTTGTTTGGGATTATTTTTAATTAGGATTCTATCTCTTATAGGGATGTGCAGGAAGTCAGTTCTAGAGTTGGTTCTTCCCACAGAAGCCTAGTTCAAAGGAACCTGGCACAGAGGAATCAAGAAATCAAGAGCGAGTCAAATACCTTCATATAACCACTTCATACAAGCCACTGTACTTTTCAGTGAGACCTGAAATGAACTGCATCATTGTAGAGAAGAGTGGCAAAAAAAAAAAATTCTGAAGGTGGGTCCCATGAGGAAAAGATGAAAAGGGCACATTTACTCACTGCTACAGTGTAGGCTTCCCAGAAAAATACCTGTGACCCAGCCTCTGAGGTGAAACAACTCCTTGAAACTCAACAAAGACCTTCCCCTGACAACCAGACATGGCTTGTCAAGCTCTTCATCCCCATATATTGTCTCAGCATTTCTGACAGTGTGTGATAGCAAAGGCAGATTGTATTTTTATATTAAATATGAGGTCAGGGTTTGTGGCTTTTCTCACTCTGGAAGGCACCCTACATGTGTTTTTTCATATATGTGCTCTAAATCCTCAGCCACAAATTCATCCAGTTTAACAGCCACCTCGTCCCACCCTGCCTTACAAATGCATCCATGTGCAGAGCTGTGTAAACAGCTACTGCTGCATCAAAAAATGGAAAAACACTCATGCCACAGGTTGCAGTAGGTGAAAGCTATTTCCGGTTTTTACAAACCAAAAAGCAGTTTTCAAAGGTGGAACAGTGTCATCTTCCCATTCAAATATTCTCAGAAAAGACATTAAATTCTGGAATATTCCTGTTTTTACAGGACAGCTCTTTGCTACAGCTCCTGAAGTATCTGTGGATCCAACATTCACACAGTGAAAAAAGTTCAGTTAAAAAGTGTCTATGCATTTGAATCAAAGGTTGAGTAGGTTGAACTGATTTCAGAACAAAATTAAGATCACAAAGCTGGCATTGCAGAACTAAAACAAACAAGCAAAACCTTAGTGAATTAGTATTCACTACAGATACATTGATAGAAATTAATTCTGTGAATTATCAAATACAGAGTGGGACTTCAGCAAAATCTCTGACAAAATGACACAGACAATATCTGCAATGGCAAAGTTTGCCACTCTTAACCGCCCATATCTATAGCTCCGTAAAGGCAGAAAGAATAAAAGATAAATGCAAAGCATAAATAATGTCTTGCAAATAAATATTTTAGCCCGCTGCAGTTTCACCTGTACACAAATGTGACATTGCCTTGCCAGCTTGTCACTCTGGTGCTGTCAGAGCAGAGTCTTGGCTGGTGTTTTTTCACAGAATGGCTTGGAATAAAAATCTGTCCTTCCTTGATGTCAAGGAAGGTGCAACTTCATAGCTGGCCATGTGCATTATGAAACGAGTTCAGCAGACTTCTTCTGAACTTCTTCTTGCTGTGCAGATATCCTGACAAAGACCAGAGTGATCGTTGTTAGTCTCTGTCATGTTTTTTGGAGAACAGCTGAAGTGGAGGGTGAAAGAAGAAAATCTCAATGGAAAGACTTCCTAAGTAATCCCAAGTAGCCATCCTGTTTCTGTGTTGGGATCACCATAATATCTGTAGTCTCCATATAGAAAATAACATTATGGATGACAGCACATCTAACCAAGAGTAGTTTGGATTAATGTACCACCATTGTGAATTAATTATTCATACTATATGCAACAAGATGGTGGCCTCAAAATAGAGAAAGAATCGATTACTCTGTCTCTGGGTTGGACTCTATCTCTCCCTCTGTGGGTTCATTTATAATTTTCATATATGGACTTACGCTGGGAAATTCTTTAGAAAAGAAAAGAAGACAATGTACATTTGTACATCAGTCATCTTGGTTTTCTTCTTTTTTTTCTTTTTTCTTTTATCTGAGAATGAATGAATTGATTTGGAGAAGTAGTGGGACTATTTCCCTTATTTGATCTTTTGGTAGTGAACTAACTGTCGTGGTTCAACGACACTAACTTATTGCACATCTTTATTTTTTAAAATTATTGTTAAGTTTGCTTTTTAATTAATTTGTGGTCTTGGATTTATTTTCTGATATTTGTTCAGAATTTGTGCTGTTCATAATGTGCTAGTCATTGATTTAGTTCTATTTAGTTCTGTTCGTTCCAACAGAATAACAAATCTTCTAACTGAATCTTTTCTTTTGAATATTTTAATATTTGATATTTAAATCTTGCTCAAAGCTGCAAGGAAAATTAATGTAAAATATTTGTGAAAATATTTTGTAGTGTATTTATGCCATTTGCTTAATGCTGTACTTGGAATCCCTATGGCTGCTCAAGAGAAACTGGCAAAAATGGGTCTTAGATGAAATGAAAATTAATCTGTTCAAGGAACTTTATGTAAAAACAGTAAAGGGAACTAAAATTTCTCTTCATAGGTAACAGCAGCCACGTCATCCCATACAGGTTCAGACTCTTTCTCATTGTTCCTTGCTTTTCTCCAGAGGTACAATTTGTTTGCTGGGTTGCTTTCTCCTAAGAGAATTGAGACAGACACATTGCTCTGACCTATGCTGATCCTCTCAGTCAAACACTGCACTTCCCAGTATCATAAAAGGAAAATCACTCTGTTGTTTCACAAATTATTGTTTGATGAGTACTGAGGGTCTCACACTGGAAATACTAAGTTATCTGGATTTCCTTAAGGTTGTGAACGAAAACTTTCACTTCAGGTATGTTGTATTTAATTTTGTGTACCTGTTGTGACAAAGGAAAAAGTTAATCAGAGATCTGATTAAATCAGTGGTTACATTTATTATATTCCAAACAGATTATTTTGCCAGCCATAAACATTCAGTTCTTTAAAAAAAGAGTTTGCAAAGCTAAAAATAAGTATAAGCCTAATCTGTTGGTATAAATATTAAAAGTAAACAACAAAAAATTAAATATGTCAGAAAAATCTGAAGAATATTTAATTTAATATTCAAAAATGTCTATCCATGGTCTAAATCTAGAATCCAGATGTAATGTTATGTTGGTTTAAAGAGAACCCAAAACCTGTTTTGGAGGAAAATGAAAGCAACCACGAAAATACATGTATATAGGATGTGGAACTTAAGACAAAAGTTTTAATACTATAATTTAGAAGCTAGAAAATTATTAGAGGAAGCCAGTGAATGCATGAAGATCTACCAACTCATAATTAAGACCATTTAGAGGAGATTTTGGAATCTTGGGGCAGTTCCTAGTTGTTTTTTTCTTGATCTTGCAAATATATTCAAGAAATATCTAGTTTAGCAGGTCTTTGGGTTGCTGTGCTCATTTCCCCTGTGAGAGAGCACAGGTCCATTAGCAAAGGAAAACTATACAAGCAACTAATAATTAGGCAGAAAAATGGGAGTGTTCAGCAAACATTTCTCTTTTGTATGTGTCGGAAAAGGCAGTGATTTTAATGACCCAGATCATGATGCTGAAATAAATTCCTTTACAATAGTAGCACCTTAAAATGTTAAATATATAATAAAACTATGATATTCTGTAAAGTTTTTTAATAAGTGGACATAGTTTGAAATCCTCTCTTTAAAATGCTTCTCAAGCTCTCTGGACCGGTAATGCCAACTTTCAAAAAGTCTAGGAATTCAGCAGATGTCCCAGAAAGCTGCAAGAAAAGAAACTTCACAACATTTTGAAAAGAACAAACAGGGTGATCTATCCTAATGTTGATCAACAACTAAATAATGCAACAACCACTTGAGGAGAGTTAATGGATGGTAATATAATTAATATAAATCAACATGGCTTATGGAAAATAAATCTTGTCATATTAACTTTCTTTTTGAAATGAAATTTGGCATTTGACCTAGCACTACCTGACATTTAGTGGTAAATAAAGCACTCTGAATGGATTAAACTCAGGCTAACTTCTCAGTCCCAAAACATCTTCATACACAAGCAATTACCCCTGAATGTCCATGTTGCTATCATAGTTCAACAAGAATTCATCTCATCTAAAGAGGATTTATGCTTCAGGGTAGAAATTTTGTTCCTCCACTACCTAGGTAGCACAAATAAAACCCTGCAGCCTCTCCTCAAAATATCCCAGCAACACAAACACACAAGTTTGCTGCAGTCACACCAGCTACACCACGTACTGTGCACAGCACACCAGACCATGGATTGCTGGCAGTTTGCACCCAAACCTCCAGCGGTGGTAGGAAAGGAGAGCAAGGAGAGAATCTCCTGCATTTCAAGAAAGGCATTCCAAACTACAAATTAAATAAATGATAAACAGTCTTTCACTTGACTAGAGAAAGTGGCTGACATGGATGAGAAAACATGGACTAGACAGTAATCAAGAAAGGAAGAAACATCTGTTTGTTTTTCAGGTGTACAAAATACAATTTAGAAGACAGTAATACAAGCAAAGGCATAAGTAGTATGGAAGAGATATTTGGATGTATGAGCCCGGTGATGTATGCAGCAGTTCAAAAGAGATAACCTTATTCCCATCAATATATGTGGTTTTAGAGTATATTGTAAGACTGACGTCCAAGCTTTCCCTCAAGAACAGAGACTTCAGTCCTGAAATGCAGGTTAGCCAGTGAGCACAGCATTGAGACAGAAATGAAAAATATGATCCAAAAGGGCTTGTCTGCTAATTCTAAAATAGAAAAGCGTAGTATAAAACTCTTTTGAAAAAGTATTTTCTAAATGAATGTTAAGCTCCAAGGGGTTACCCAGGGAGCTATATATTACACTGACATTAACACCAAATGGGTTCATCTTGGTTAATGTTCTTACAGTGAATGCCAAAGTAATTCATCACTAGTGGTTACATATGGCAAAGTATTAACACGTTTCATCAGGAAAACATCCTTTGAATGTCATGGTTCCAGCACTTGGGACCCAAGAGTAGTTCAAGATGCATGACACAAACCACTATCACATTTTCAAATGCTATCAAAGAAGTTATAGATTAATCTGGTGTCTGTTAAGTAGGTACGCAAATATTTGATTACTTGACAGCAGTTCACAGTCTACTGAGAGCAATCACTCAGAAAAATTAAAGGTGAGTTCATTTTAATGCAGCATTTTTTAAACATGTGAGACCACCTTTTTCCTAAAAATCAGGTTTGGGAATAAATTTGTTTACCCCCACCAGATAATCTCAGATAGTCCAGATTTTATCATTATTGCCTGAAGTGGAAAGCAAACTCATTCCAAAAGCAATAAATACACAATGGAAATAGGAATCTGCTGCTGTCTTACCCAAAAGCAAGGGAAAGATCATAACAGTGGAATTGTTCCTATACCTTCTGGAGCTGAGGGTATGCACTGGATGCCAGTGTTGGCCACCAGAGGGTAGAAAAAATGAGTCTCAGAGTCACCAGTGACAGAGCAAGCCTGTAAGCCTTCCTGTGAACAGAGCAGTTTCACCTCATATTGAGTCCCTGGCCCAATTATGGCATTCTTATTGCACAGAACCATATATATCCATGTATATGTCAGAGCTGGCTGGTGGAGATTGTGGAAAGGAGCCAAGTTTGAAATCCATGGAAAAAGGGTGGAGAAACTGTTAATGACTGTCCTGTTTGCTCAGATTTTTCAGTCTTCTACATCTTCTGTATATGAAAACCTCCTGTGAATTGTCTTCTCCCATCCACAATGGTGTGAATGGAGCTGTGGTAACTGGGGAAGAAGCTTATCTCATCATTTTAGGTCATTGACATTGACTGTAATAATATTACTCAAGTGCTCAGGGTGGCAGAAAGGGATTTTAGATGTTTCAGATGCACTATTCTGTGACTTTTCTCTTGGCTTACTGTACTTGTGCTGTTCCTTCACAGGGTTTGACCCAATGCACAGGTGTTGCATGTTCTGTTTTCCCTAACGGGGGGTCAGGTCAAGGGAGACAACAATATTTATGGGTACAACCTTAAATAATAAAGCTGTATCAGGATAATAATAGTATGAAGGAGAAGAAGAAAGAGAAGAACAACAACAGTATCAGGCTGTTGTTATTATTAACAGCAGAAAACTATCCCCATGGTGCTTATTCCCTCACATAATTAGGTCTCACTCAGCGCTGCCCAGCTGGAGCAGCAGCTCAGGGGTCAGACCCAGCTGTTGACTTAGAGGCAGAGAGACAGCAAATCCCTCAAGGGGTCCCTTGTTTCATCAGCATATGTATAATCCCATATTCTTTCTCTAAACAGAGCACATAAAATCCTTCATGGATGTAGTCAGATTTACACAAGCTGTTGTTGCTCGTGGCCTTGTGCCGATCTGGATAGTTTGTGGTGTCCTGAGTTTATCAGCTCTGAGGAATCCAATAAGACAACTAGTCTGACAAGTTTATAAACTCTCAGCAGCCTTCATACAGTACCCCTCAGCATGTATTTTTTCTCTGTTTAACCTGTTATTTTTGGTAATATTTTCTCTATCCACACCCTATATCAATAGAGTTCAGTTACACAAAGGCTTTTGTGACACAAAGCTCTCACTTCAGACACATAAAATGTTTATAATCAGCAGAATGCATAGCATTCTGTCAGTCATAGCAAGTACTCTCACCTTTATTATGTTATTTTTACTGATAAATTACTATTTCTACATACTTAAAAGTACAGAAGTCAACTGATGCAAGCAGTGAGAAAATTAAACACAGCCTGGGAGATTTCATCTATGGTGAAGGTGAAAACATTTCTTTTTATATTCTTTTACCTTACAGAGATCACCTACTATGCTTGGTTTGGGCCTGTCATGATGATATTACCTTTACACAGGGAAGGGTGGGTGGGACATTAGAAGGCCAGAAGGAAATGATGAAGAGAGAAAAGACTGAAGGAAGGAAAACTCTTGGAGATTTTCTGTCCGTTCTTGGGCTCACCTTGTTATATTACTCCTTGTTTTTAGAATATTTCAGCTAGTCTTTTCCGCCCCAGAGAAGGAAACTCTAAGTCTCTAAACTCCTAAGAAACAATAGCCTCTTTCCACAGCTCTCTAGAGCAGCGTGCTGACCTTAACAATGCAGCAACACCCAGGCTTTTGAAGACAGAGTCATCTCTGAGTCTTCTCTTCCAACTTAGGGAATCCAACAGGTCGTGGGCATGGTGCTGACAAAGGAGAAGCAGAATAGAGGTAGCTGTCATGTTTCATCCACATGTGTGAAGGAATGAACTGACACTGAAGAGCTCCTTCATATGCATAACTTTTTATACGCAAAATGTCCTTTTACTTGTCCTTGGATAATAAGAGCACTCATGAGAAGTTAGATATGAAATGTACATTTTTTGTCTAACAGTCAAGGAAGTGATATACAGCTTTTCCTGTCATGTCAGATTTTGAGGAATGATGACAAAATCAAAAACTACAAAACTTTCATACTACTTTTTGACTGTGGCAGGTTTGACTTGGTGGATTTGTAAATTATAAAAGAAACAAGATACTGACTTGCCCCTAGTGTAACCCTTGATTTAACCACTGTTTTTTCGGGTACTCAAGCTTGGCAGCACCCTCTGCAAAAAATGTCATGTACATTGTGCTCACAAATCTTCATATGACTGCAATACATATTCATTAGCACCAACAGTTTGGAGGGCTGCTGTTCTTCATTTTGTCTTAAATCACCTTGAATGGTTATGAGCAAAACTTGAATTTTCTTCTTTTCTATTCCTAGAGCTTAACAGAGTGCCCATACGCCTGTCTGAAGTAGAAGTTCTCTCAGACACCTCCTTAGGACCTAGCATTTTTGCACCAGAAGCACAACAACAATGAAACCTGTGAATGGCACAAACAGCACAAATTCGGTATTTAGAAAGAGCCTCAACCAGCTCCATCTGTGGACAAATGGTTCCAGTGGTGTGGAAACTCCAGCCACAATCAGGCATTCATTTCCCTTGCATTTAGTTTAAGAGGTAGTAGGTAAAAAATGGCAGGTTTCCTCATGCTCATTCCCAAACCTAACCTTTTCTCCTGGGGTCTTGTAGCTACAACTGGGGAAAAGAGCCACAAGGGAACACCAGTCATCCATCCCAACTGTGCTGGGAAAGAAAGGATGCACATCTGAAAAGAGCTGACGTGGCACTCTCATCTCCTCACTTTGTGACTCGCTTACTGCATCAGAAATATTCTGTATTTTGGCTGACAGGAACTGAGTGTTTACATCACGCAGAGGTGCCAGAGCCAGCTTTGTCCAGGCTGGTGTGTCTAGACAGGGCTGCGTCACACCAGCGAGTTAGCTCAGGACACATAGCCCTGCAGCCTGGCACTGTGCCTGAGGCAATTCATCTTGCTTTCTAGTGTCACTAATTAGTCTGGGGGAAGCACAAGGCTGACCAATAGACCAGTGCTAGATTATTCAAGGCTTTTGCAGGTGCCGCTGTACGGTGCAGTGCTGGGCAGCATAAACATTCCCACAGGAAAAGTGCATGGCAGGTCCTCAAGGCATGAGGCTGTGGGCCTGAATTTCAACTTCATTAAGCTCCTGGAGCAAAGCAGCCTTAGTGGAGGCATGAGAGTAATTGTCTTTGGGAGAGGATGCTAACAGCTGGGAAGGTGAGGAGCCTTGGAGGCCCTTGTGCTTAAGGCCCTGGGATCTTTGCATGTAACTTTTAGAGAGCTGAGCTCAGCTGAAGTTTTTGGACAATATCAACATAATGAACAGCAAACCAGAAAATTGGCTGTTCACTTCTGATACTGGGGGTTTTCTGTCTGAAAATTCATCTCACATTAAAAAAAAAATAGCAAAATCCCAATATTATTTTATGAGCCATATAAGCAACCTGATCCACTGGCTGTCCAGACAGCAGATTCTTTGTGCTGCTATAGGGGAAGGAGCAGGACAGGGAGCAGGCAGAGAGGAAGAGCTGCCCTTTGGAGGCAGCCTGCCGTGAGACCGAGCAACATGATTTACAGTCATGGTCATCTGCAAGGGATGGAAACAAACAAAAGTGAGCAAATTGTGGGTGAGCAACTTTATTTATAAGCCTCCTACAAGCTGAAATGCAAGCAAGACTTTCTGACAGATATCACCATCTCACCATTTAACAGTGACACATAGGACATTTCTTCTTTCCCATTTGACTTTTATTTCCCTGTAACTAAATATTGATGTGTTTATTTCAAACATTGGCCTCAAACTCCTTTCCACTACTTTTTATTTTAAATGGAGAAGTGTGAGAGATACAAGAGTTCTTTCTTTTATCTATTTTAAGGAAAAAAGAAGAAAGAAAAAAAGCAGAGATGTACAAAGGATCAAGGAAGGCCACTGCATGTTAGCTGAAAATAATGGATTCACTCTAATCCTGCTGAGGTAAATGAAAGCTGACTGCTAAATAGAACCATTGTGTCATAATAAAGTTGAATGAACTTGGGTTTCAAGTCCTGGAGAGGTTGTGAGGTAAAACTATGAGCCAAGAAGGGTTTATTTGAAAAATAGAATATGTAATTTGAGTCTACATAGAAATAAATGGCATCTCTCCCCTTTTAGGAATCATGCTTTATGTCATTTCTGGAAAAGTAATAGCTTAGAGGTGGCAGAGACACACGGAATTTCACAGATGCTAAGTAAGAGACAATGAAAACTTTTATAGACTTGTCATCACATCATTATATTTGCTTTCAGATAAGATAAATCAGTGTCCTAAGAAACAGAGCAGGTAAAATAAAGACGTGGTGTGATCTGCAAGTCCAGTAGATCTCTAAAGTTTTCCAGTGGATCTCTATCAATTCTTCCAATGTCTTCATAAACACCATATTGGTCACTATCAAAATGGTGAGCAAAATGATGCTGCTTCTCATCCTTTATGTAAATTCTATCAGAATTTCAGATTTTTTTTTTCTTCACCTTGCTTAAAAATAGTGGAGAAAGGCCACAGGCAAAATAGTAAGTCATAGATGGAAACCATGTTTCTAATGGCACTGACCTCTGCCAAGCGCCAGGGCGGCCCACATACAGCAGAGCTGATTGACAGATTTGTAAGCAGCAATATCAGAAGAACAGAAGCAGCTAGAATTTTCTTATCTTTCCTGGTGGCAATGGGCAATATCAATTTTCTCTCATCAGCTGGGATTTCCACCTTATAAATAAATTTCTTTCAGTCTCAAGGGTCTATGACATTGGCAGTGATAGATATTGTCACACCTTTCTGTGGGGCCTCATAGTTGTGGCCTTCTGGGCCTTTTATAAAACTGTAGCTTATTGGAGTGTGCTTTATACAATTGTGAGTGAGGATTTGGATGAGGATATTTTTTATCTTTCCTCTTCATCCTTCTTTATTGACCAGGCTCCTGTGTCACCCTGTAGTTTCGCAAGCTCTTGAAGAAGAATCACAAGCAAGGAGTTTAAAGATTCTCACATCAAAATCCATGCCATGACTGTGTCTGTCCTGCAAAGATGTGTCAAAATCATCTCTGCCACCCCACCAGTCTCCCAGCCCTGCTGTTCTTCTGGGATGCTTGTGGACTCCCAGGGCTACAGTTAAACATTTGAAACTGTCATTGATAGAATACGAGAAGATCCAGAGCCTGTTGCAAACAAATGGTATGGATGAGATCACACCAGGGCAAGGAGGGGAGGACTTATTCCTGCAAATGGGTGTTGTTGCATGCCCCTTGTCCTCAGGGATAGGGAATGTCCCCTCCCCTTTCAGTTACTACCCAAAGTGAAGGTAATACTGAACTCTGCTGTCTACGATCTTTCAGAAGGAAGTCTAAGCTCACCCATTCGTCAAAACCCTCAGAGGATATTGGAAGTGCCTTAGCCTTCCTTCGTGCCTTCCTGCTGTATCTGTCCTCAAATTCTGTGGCTGTACTGCTGCCTCCCCTGGGAAGGAGGACATGGGTGGCTTTTTGCTGTAGGAAGGAGAGGCAGGAGCAGCAGTACTTCTTATGAAACTACAGCACCAATGTTCTTACAGATGCTCTTCCTTGGCAATTCAGGGTTGGTGCACACTTGTTGTGCCTTCAGAACTGCAGAACTTCTAAACAGCAGGTCTAGAAGAGTAAGTACAGAGAGAATTGCAATGGCAAGTGTGACCCAGGATGGTATTTGCTGCTATGCACATGAATTCTTACATGGCACCAAGGAGGATTTATCTTCTGTCTGAGCACCTGCAGAGCAATTGCTGGAAGATTTAGAAGACTTGAACAGTGCAGCATGAATAGTCTGGGTGTCAGTAACCCAGTATTAATTGTGTTGTCACTTGCTATGCTTTGATTATTTGTGCAATAAAAAGAGATGTATCGTGATCAAGGAGCCAGAACGGGGCAGAATGATGCTGGTTTAGTAACAGCAGACTTTGTGGTAATTAAGAAGAATACATTGGTGCTGTATGACTAAGGCAAGCCATTAAGAGCACACTGTGACTGCACTACTGTCAGATCATGTGCTGCTTTGTGTCAGCTTGTGAGCAAACTGAGCTCAGCTCCTGTATGACTTTGAAATGAGTTGCCAATGCCCTTTTGGAATCTTAGGAAAATAGTTTGATTTTGGAGGTATATGCCTGTTTTGCAAGACAAAGTAAATAATGAATAATAATTTTTCATAAGGTAGAAATGGCACTGAGTAGTCATAAGGAACAAGAGAATCTGAATTTGGAAGTGCTATCAACTGCTTTCTAATAAAGAGGCACTATAATATGGTAGATTAATATCACTGTGACAGAACCAGGTAATCAACCCAGAAATATCCACTTAGCATGACAATTTGCTCCTGAACAACTTCTAGCATGTTTAGTGAGTTTCTGGCAATGCAGTTTTGTGGTGTTCTTTCTGATGCAGCTGTTGGTACTTGTGCTTCTTTCAAGCACTTCTTCTTTCCCCTCACGGGGTTTCTCATCTTTGGGGGGGCTGAAGAGGTTTGAACACGTACTTTCACTTTTCCACTTACGCACTTCATCAGCTCTTTTGTAATTATGAAGGAAATGCCTGTCAAATGCTCAGGACACTAAAATTACTGAAGAAGCATTATTCTTTTCTTAGATTTAAGACATACTAGACTTAGAGGATTAAAAAAGTTATGTATTAAAACCCTTAATATGTTTAAGGATTTATCATAACCTAGGCATAAGGCTAGATTTGCCTTTCACTCAGAGAAAGTCACCAGCTCCCAGCATATTGAGGTGGTGAGGGCATTTACTTACAATTTGTTCTCATGGTGACTGTGCCAAAGAAGGGAAAGATAAATGATCTTCAGGTAATATCAAAATAAGCCATTTAGCAATATCTCCTAAAATTTGTATAGAAGGAGGTGGTTTTAGTTCACATAACATTTCTGAAGGACCTGAATGCTTAAGGAAAGGTTGTCTTTCCCAAAAAAGCAAGGAAGCTGTTAAGAAAAGGTGTCCTTCCCATACCAGGGGAACAAAATAAGTTGGGTTCCCAAGTAAGTGTAGTAAGATTGTGTCTGATACCCGGACAGTCCTTCACACTAGTGTCAGTCTTATGGTCTGCAAATGGGAAATGGGAAATTGTGCCATCACTACAGACTTCTGCAAAAGCAGCTCAGCAAGAAAATTCCCTTTCTTCTAAAGGACTTTGTTTAAAATTGATAAAGTACCAATTTCATTCATTTTTCTTTTGAAATTAAAATAAAAAGCTTTTTCTGCTGAATTTTCTTCTGAATTTTGCTTAAATATTGCGTGACCTACTCCAGTGGACGACGCTTTCTACTCACACTATACTGGTTCATTCCTGTAGAAAATGTGCTTACTGGCTTGTCAAGAACATGTCATGGTTATGTTCCTATTGTTTAAATTCACTCATTTATTTCAGCTGACTTCCAGAAAGCACTTTTGACATAAATAATGCAGTGTCCACATGAGAGTTGTTCCCATACAAAATGGGTGGCGGAAGACTTTGACCTTTGAGCAGCAGGCTAATCTGAGTGATACTCACTCAAAGTTATCTATATCCAGACAAAAAAAAAAAAAAAAAGAATGAGTACAAATGCATGCAAGGATGTGTGAACCTAGGTCAGACTTGTAGGCAGAAGTGTGTAGTCCAGAGATGTAAGCAACTCGGGAGACAGGTGATTTCAGTAAATTGCAAGACCTCTCACACTTTCCCAGTGGTAAACATAACATGACTATGAGTATACCTTAGTCTTAAATACCAAATTTCATGAAAAAAGAAAACCTCTTCTCTGCAAATATTATGTTCCTGTCCATCTTTATGCTCTAGTAGGTTGAAGAGTTATTACATGTTTTCCATGGAACCAGCTTGCAGTCATTTTGAAAAATTAGGCAAATCAGAAACAAATAATAATTTTCCAGTGATTGAAATTGTTGTCATAGAATTAAGGCATTAGCAGGATCCAACCATAATTATTTTGTAAGCATATTATCTTCACTGGACAGCTGATTTCACATAGTATGCATGACTTTATTCATCAGTTCCATCTCATGCTTACAGGGATGGCTTCCAAAAAAAAACCCTGTTCTTAAATAAGCATCATTTTTGCATTGCATTTCAAATCCCCTAATCAATATTCAGCCTTTGCCCTTTTTCTACCCTGCCTTTTACCTTTAGGACAACTGTGTGTGTGTGTGCGCCTATTATAATTTTAACAATGTATCACAGTTGCAAATCTGATTCAGATCAATGGCTTGAAAGTGACAAACTCTAATGATCTAATCTCCTATTAAATATTCATTAAGGAAGCTTGAAGAATACACACTCCTCTCCTTCCTAATGGATGTAAAAGAACCAACTGCATTTTACTGATTGATCATGTGCATTTTCTTATTGCAGAAGCGTATTACAGAAACCCCTACATTGTGAAACTCTTATTTCAATCTGCAGCATTTATCTACCATTAAAGAAAATAGCAACATCATTCCTTTGATTGATAGATAGATAGATATGTCAGAAGTATATTTATGCTAAACATACCTATTCTTTATAGCAGCTTTTCAGGTAAAATTCTTTGTGGAATATAAGCCATATAAGATTCACAAGGACCCAGAGATATAAAGCTGTGGCAGTCACAAACTCTGAAGCTCATGATGATTTCTAGGTAAACAACCCAGGACAGTGTGTGCATATGGAAATTATCCAGGTCCCTACCATGCCAAAATTTCCAGGAAATGCATAAACCTATAAAAAACTTCAAGTATTTGTTGATCTAAGTAAGGAAACGTATATAGTAAGATATGCACTTTTGCCCACATCATCTTCTCTTCTCAGACAAACACAAGGCCTTTAGATTTTAAGCTGGAAGAAAAAAAAATATGATTGCAAAGAAGCTCTAATAATACTAGCAACTCTTCATGAAACACTCTTTAGAATATCAGCACCCCGGTCATATCAGGAGGCTTCTGATCCTCTGCAAACACTGAGAAATTGAATTAAGTGAATAATCCTCTTCTTCTGCCTTAATTTCTATGCCAACTTTTTTACTTTGTTTTTAATGATCACTTTTTAAACGTTAGGGTGCGGGGGGTATATCAAAAGCCACACCATTTACAAGCAAAAAAATACCTTCCCACACTTTCCAAACTAACTGCTTGATAAAATAACTAAATTTGAGTCTTAGGCTGACTCAGCACTCAAAATGGGCCTGATTCGGAAGTTGTTATGCAAGTGATGATCTCTGCTGAGATCAATGAAAGTATTGCCTGTGCACATCCTCTGAGATCAGGGCTCATCTATGACTCAGAGTCATACTCACTCCCCCCTTTCTTCTCTTATCTCAAAAGATCCTAAATTTGTTCCTGCCATAATGTCATTACATTTAATCTATTTTGGTACAAGCAAACCAAACAAAATTTAACAGCTTTCCATGTATATTTCTGTGCTGTCCTGACTAGAAAGGTTTTACTGCAGCAACCCTTATATTTCCTCTTTCATATTTAATTCATAGGACATAACAACACAAAAGGCTCACTCCTGCGTTCCAGGCAAAGGATAGTTTCTAACAAAGTGATATAAAAGTGTGTCCTTTTCTTTCCTACAACACATCAGGTAGATGAATTGTGACTCCCACTGAAAACAAAGAAGGCATCTGAAGTGTTTTGCAGACCATGGTTTGACCTCTTGGCTCTTTTTGATTTGCAAAGGTCAGACAGTTTAAGAGTACGAACCACAGACAGTGAGACTTCACAGGAAGGAATTTGTCTCAGTATATGCAGGTTGAGTCTTCTCTCTGGATATGCTGGTGTTGAGCAAGAAGCTGGTGTTTTATAATCTAATAACAATGATATGCAATGATTTTATGAATAGCAGATGCAATCTAGTCAGGGAAGTGACGTTACTACATAAGAAGTTAATAGTCTCTTCAGCAAAAGTAGGGACTAGCTAAACAAACAAAAAAAAAACCCAAAATCCTTTCACCTTTGCAATAGCATAAATGCCATCAAAATAAACAGGAAGGGAAAGAGCACTTGCATCAGAATAACTTCTACCAAGCTGTGACACAGATGTTTGGCCACTGCAGAGAACAGTGTCACTAAGCAGCTCAGGAGTGACCCACACTCCTGAAGGGGAAGGAAGGTTATAAAAGGGTCCTGCACAGTGGAAAAACCTTTTCCTTGATACCAGAGAAGACAGGAATGACTGGTGAGTATGACACTTCTCCCTGCATCCCAGCTGCTGTGCAAGTGCTTTAGGACACTGTGAACATGCAGGATCACCATATGGAAGACAGACAGACGCTATACGGCCTACACATAGCTACAGACAGTTCATTGAATCCTTTTTTTTCCTTAAAGGCTTTTGCTCTCAATAAATTATGCTGTACTTGTAGCAGAATGTTTGTTCACACAGGGTCTGTGAACAGCCCTGTTACCCGGTGTCTCCTGCTCATTTTCAAGCTGTTGTGGTATGGGTAGAGTTACATGGAGCTGAGTGAAGGCTTGGGAGCCTGCTTGAAAACACAGGTAGGTTTGGAGGCTGGTAGCACTCTGCAGGGTCCATGTTCCTGGAAATAGCTTTCTACCTTTGACTCAATTACAGACATTCCCTAGTATGTCATATGCACAGGCTGAACACCACTTCAAGCACTGTACTCACTAAGCCCCAGAGAAAGCCCCCAGGCCAGTTTGAAAGGGCATTATCAGTTCCCTGCTGAGGAAGAGGCTAATTTGATGAAGGAGACTATTGGAGGTGTTACAGACCCTTTTTGAGTCAACTGGCTGCGGTGTCTTTAGCCAGGCACAAGTTTACCCAGGATATACGCAAGTTAAAAGTCAAAACTGATTACCTGGTGGTTGGCTCCCAAAAAAGACAGCTAGGATCCTCCAGTCCATTGAGCTAAGCTTTAGTGTGTTCCCATCCCTGACAAGGCACTGGAGTCAGACAGGCAAGAGGGGAAGGGGCAGCTGCTACAGTTCCCAGGGACAGACAATCAGCATTGGGGAGTGTTGTGGTTTAACCCCATCCAGCAACTAAGCAACACTCAGCCACTCAGTCTCTACCTTGCCAGCAGCATCAGGGAGAGGTTAAAAAAAAAGAGGTGAAAAAACTATGTGTTCAGACAAAGATAGTTGAATAGGGAAAGCAAAAGCTGTGCATGCAAGAAAAGCAAAACAAGGAATTCCTCACCATTTCCCATGGTCAGCCAAGTGTTCAGCCTTGCCCAGGAAGGTTAGGCTCTATCATGCATAACAGTGACTTGGGAAAATGAATGTCAGAATTCCAAGTGTCCCCTGCCCTTCTTTTCCTCTTTCCCCAGCTCTATATGCTGAGGCTGATCCCACACATTCTGGGATATTGCTTTGGTCAGCTGGGATCAGTGTGTCAGATGTGTCCTCTTCCAGCTTCCTGTGCACCCCCAGCCTCTTCACCAGCACAGCAGTACAAGAAGCAGAAAAGGTCTGGATGCTGTGCAAGCACTGCTCAGGATTAACTAAAGCATCTCTGTATTACCAGCTCTGTGTTCAGCACAAATCCAAATCATAGGCTCATACCAGCCACTGTGAAGGGAATTAACTATCCCAGGAAAAACTAGCACTCTGAGTTACCATCTTCATCCCCTCTGTTAACGTACGTGGTCCCAATAGTTTGGCCTGGCAACCTGACGATTTCCTCTTTTTTTCTCTTTAGGATTTCACACTTTTTCATATAAACCCTATCCCTTCTGGATCCTTGAGCTGCTAACGATCCCAAACCAAAATCCTAATTTTTACCTTCCTTTGCTCCATACTGACTTTGTCATAGGTCTTTCTGGATGCCCTTACTCAGCAGTCTGGGAGAAGGTTGCACAGTTTGCTGTGTCACAGCTGGGTCCTGGACACTTGGTCATGAGGGAGCTAAAGCCCATGGGGTAGCAAAAGGCTTTTACAGACTGAGGTTGCAGAGGATGCAGACCTGAAACTGGCAAAGGTTACCCTGTGAGAGTAGCAGCATCCTCCATGGCTTTGGAGGAGCACTCACTGGTGAGCACAGCTCTGCATCCTGCACTGTCTGGATGGGATGTTTCTGCACCACTGGCAATCTATTAATACCTGAAGCATTCCCTGCAATGAATTACACAGCTGCTGCTGCGTGGGAGGGCGTGTACGAGTTAGCACTCTTGCTAAGGTGTCATTTCCAAGGTGCTTCTGCCTGCAGGCTTCTAGTCTACTGCTGAATCTCAGGGATAATGAGGAAGTGAGCAAAGCAGAGCAGAAAGTCAGTGGTCACAGCACTCACCCCTGAACAACCTAGGATTTTTATGGTATTGCTAGTATTTTACAAGATATTTGATTTTATTATAATTGCTATTTCTTTTAGAAATAGAAGTTTCTGATGTCACTGCATCATCATTTCAAGAGTCACATCAGCCCTCAGTGTTGTCAAATAGGTAAAAATAGCATAAAGTTCTGTATGAGCCTTTTCAACAGCTCTAGCACTGGAATGTCTTCTCTAAAATTCCCAGGAATTGAAGAACATATAAGAATTTGTGTACCAGTTTCAATCATCTCTCCTTCTTTAACTTGCCAGAGTAATTCCTGAGATCAGCAAAATGGGCCCAAAACAGGGCTTATCTGTTTCGTGATTTCTACAGCTCTATAAAAAGTAAAAAAAAAAAAAAAACAAACCAACCTTCAGTAAAATAAGCAGTGGACAGTGGAGACTGTGATAGTGAGTCACAAATAGGCTGGATGATTTAGCGAGGGCTTGTCAAAACTCCTTACTTGAAGAATAAGATATGTTTCCTAATACTCTAAATATATTAAATATTCAAGGGCTTCTTATGTGAGTGGAAGCTCCCGGACAACGGTCTTGGGTGGTGTAGACACCGATCTTGTCTGTACCTATGCGCAGAGAAGGGCACATCATTATATAATTTATGGTATGTTGCTAAATCCCCTTCATCCTGGATTCTTGGACTGGATTTAACCGTGCCATTACAGATAAAGTGGCAAGACTTTTCCAGGGGCCTTCAAAATGAACACAGCTGTTTCATCCTAAATCTGCTTGCATCAGTGAAAGTTATTCCCATTTTGGCACTAGGAGTAAGCCACTTCAGAATACCTTGTTCTGCTTTCTCACTTGAAAAAAAAAACACTTTTAATAAACAGGTATACAAAGTAATGAGTGAAATGAGCTCAAAATCCAAAATTTTGGTCATTTACCTCTTCTTTCATGCAGAACCAAGGCAAGGGTATTCTTCATCCAGCTCAAATTAGAAATATTTTGGATTATCATTTTGTAGTAAATAGACAGTGAGAGAGTATTTGACAGGCCAGATAAAGTAAAAAATTGACAACATTTATCTGCTTACCTTACAAGTCCTTTTATGTGCTAAGGAGATTTTTACTAAAAAAAAGTCAGCCCCAGAGCATGTAAGACAATTCTAAAAATAGACATAGTTATATGAAGATCATTTCAAATTTAAAAAAAAGAAAAATGTTACAATTTTTGCCTGCAGGAATCCTTCTTTTTACCTATGTTAAGATACCTATTTCTAGAATCTCAAAATAGAAGACAGTGTGAAACAGCCAGAACCATAACAAAACCAAAAGGCTCAGCTAAGCTTCCTTGGTCTGTCAGACTGGAACAACTGAGGAGCCCCACGGCTGTAAGCAAAGGTGTGAGAGGAGTCTCCAGCACCACATTTGGCCACAGATGATCCCAGGCCCCAAGAACTTCACCCTGACTCATAGCTGGGCTAATGGACTGAGCTCTTGGTTTGATTTTGATTTGAGGCTTTCCTTGGCCCTTCGTAAGATTTCTAAGCTTCCCCATATGCCCGTTAAAAGAAAAGTACATATTTTTACTCAAAAGAGCATTCCTAGGAAAAGATGTTCAGCTGATATGAATATACACCTGTGTGGCTCTGTTGAAGACTGTGAGCCCAATGGTTCATATGAGCTAATCAAATGCCTTCAATATGAGAAATGGGTTCATAATAAGCAAAAGAGAATAAGCTCAAGAGTATGGCTATAACATATTAAAATACTTCCCTGCATTGCTTTACTCAAATCTGGTGGAAGTTATGATGACTGGAGAAAGCTATAAACTGTATGTTGAAATGTAAATGTAGACTTGACCCAGTACTGATAATACCATAGTCCAACTAGTTTCTGTAAGATATTTTTGGACATCAGGGATGAGTAAAAAGGGCAACAACACCAATGTAACTTATTTCTCCTTCTAACTCTTTCTCATAAATTGGTTAAGGGAATTACTGACTGAGAAATCAATTTAAATATTTATTTGTGCTAAAATTGTTTAACTTCTATTTTAAAAATTATTTGTACTCTAGGAGTCATCCAGACAAGTGAAGCAAAAATCAGAAAAGCATTTAAGTGACCAGCTATCCAGTACAAGCAACAAATGAGGACTAGCAAATAGTCAAAGTAGTAATGTCTCTCCTATCTTAGTGAACAATTTCAAAGCTGAAAACAACCCCAATAAATCAATTTTTTAATAACTTAAAGTAGGAATCTGATTTAAATGTAATGAAATGTAGGCATTTCAGTGAAAAGAGAAGATAATTCTGCATATGAAGTGTTCACTGCAAAGCCTGGGACCTAGTCTATTTATTAAGATTAACATCATTTTAGTGATGTTAATCATCATTTTATCATTATTACAGGAATGGTTCTGAAACTCACAGACAGTTAGACATTGAAATAATTGCCAGCAAGATGGCCTGATGGCAAAGAGGATATCCAAAACAGTTGAAGCATCCCAAGTGGAGTTAAAGCAGCCATAGACAGATTCTTAAGATATTTTGATTAACAGTCTGAAGTAGGGGAAACTCTTAATAACTAACTGACTTTGATATGTTTGTTTCTTTTAATCCCACTAGGTACAAGTCATGCAATTAGAAGCTGTGTTCCACTAAGAAACTGGTGCCAAATTACTTTGGGCTCATTTATCAAGTCAGAGTCAGAAGGCCATGCAGGTCCTTTCAATCATCTTTATCATCCTAAGAATTAAGGCAGAGCACAGTAAGTGGTATTTGACATTAAGAGTGCTTGGAGGTTTTCAAAGTAACTTGTAAATAAAGATTAGATGGAAATATATGCTTTAAATCCCATATCTTTAAAAACCTATAGGTATGTGGGACCTCACAGAGCTGTTTCTTTCCAAAAAGAGACATAACTTACTTTTATTCATTATTTTTTAGGTATTTGTGATCAATAGTTCAACAAATTACATTTCTTTTTTTTCAGACACATTTAGAGAAGGACCATAGGAGAGAAATTGAAACTTTTTAAAATCAAAATGACATTGATATTTCATCCATACAGTTTTCCAGCAGACTGTTAAGTAAATAATCCATCTGCTGTATTTCAGGGTTAGGAAAAATGGAATTCATTTTTGGATATTGGAAAGTGGCTGTGGAAAGGTCTCATGTTTTTTACCTTGCACACAGGGCTTCATCCTGTTATTCCAAGGACTAAGACACTTGTTGCTCCAAGTCAAATCTTCTGTTGAGCTGTAATGGAGCAGAACTAGAGCCTAGAATCATGAATCTTTGTGAAATCTTTGGGATGTATCATACAAATTATTATTCCCAGTAGTTAGTCTTGTTCTTATTAAATAATAAACATTGCTGAATGTTTATGAATGAATCTTGCTGAATTGTCTATAAAAGAATACAGGGAACAAAAGACAGTTTGACTTTAATCTCAGTTTTTGCAGATTATTTGCTCTTTTTATGTCATTACATTTCCAAAATGCAACCAAGAAAAAAAGTATACAGAGTAAAACAACAGAAAAGTTAAATGCTCAGTGGATTCTAGGAGATTTAATAAGATAACCCAACTATTTTTAGCTAATTATTTTTAACTAATTTTACCTAGTTATTTTTACTATTTTACTTTACCACACTGTTAAAGACTCTCCTAATTCTTCATGTCTTAGTCTGAAAGAATGGCTAATGTCCTGTTACACTATTTTTGGTGACAAGAATCAATATTACAATACAGACGAAAGAAAAAGCTATAAAATTCAAATTAACTTCTGCCCTCTTTGCCACATTGATCAATTGCCTTTGTGTTTTCAAATGCAACATCCCTGTTATTGAGTTTACAATTCAGACACTCCTTATTTTTCCTAAATATATTAAAGATCTATTTAAATATGTATTTCATAACTCAGCAGCTGTTGATGAGTACACAAGCAACCTAGTTTGCTAATGTTCATAAAGAGTTGGAGATAAAGTCAAAGAAAGTTGCAACCAGATAGGGTCAGAAACAACAAGAAAAGATGCTACAGATATGCTGAGGTCCTTTACATTGCTGTCAAACAATATAAGAACCATTGATTTCAAAATATTAAGACTTTTGTATTCAGAGAATTCCCCAAACATGTAATACTATTGAAAATTATCGTGACTATAATCTATTCATTTTCCTGTGCAATTCTTTGGTTCTCAAGAGATAGAATCTACAAAATGAAACCAAAATTTTGTTTATGAAGGTAAAACTGCTATGTTAACTATCAAAGAGCTTGCAACAAGAGTGATAGAAAATTCCCAACAGAAAGCTGTATCATCTTATATATTTAATGTTGTGTTTTTTCTAGAGAAAGGTAAAGTAAACTGAACATGAATAAGAAAAAGAGCCTACATAAACACACATCAGAATAAAATAGAAATCTCAAAGAAGATTGAGTCTGACAGGTGCTTTTAAGAACCTGGATGTGAGGAGACTGAGCATAATTGTAGCTCAGCAAAATGAATGATCCCTTCAAATGTGTATGCCTATTGTCAGAGCAAAAATACTTAATTTGGGTTCTAGCTCTCACTGCTTTGGAGGAGGTAAGGAAAAATAACTGGGTTCAAAAATAATAAATTGCTATTGTTGACAGAGAAAGGTTAATTAGAGGTAAAGGCCCTTAGGGAGAAAATGAGGAGAGAAGGTATTTCAAAAAGTAGAAAAATCACGAAGGTGATTATTAGATCTGAAATATATCACCGTAGAATGCACAAGATGGGCTGTGGATTTTTTGAATCACAGACTAAAGAAGAACTTGCTGGTTTATTCTGAATCTCAGTTTACAAAAAAACTAATTCTAGGAGAGAGAAAAGTTTCAGGCTTGAAACAGTCTTTGATAAAATAACAGTGATTTCAGTTGTAGCAAGGTCTCAGCTGATTTCTGAGGTGTGTTTGTGCCCTGGATTCAGTGGGGAAGAAGCTGGTGAGTTGGATACTCACAGATGAGGGAAGACCACAGCATGATGTTTCTGTCAAACAAAACATCAGCCCCAGGTTCCCTTTCCGTGCTTACAGGCACAGTTTACAAACTAGATGGTGGCTATCCCTCTTGCTTAAAACCACAGCAATAAAGGTCAGCCCAATTAAATTTAAGTCAGAACAAATCATAGAGCATTTTGCACAGAAAATTCCAAACAAAAGAAAAATCAAAGAATAGGATTTTAAAGTTCAGTGTGTGGAAACACACAGTTTTTAGGGTATAACTAGTTATGCCCCACTTTGCAAAATTTAAGCCCTGTGTTTTCAGAAAACTAAATGGTCAAGGACAATTTTACACTGCATGCTTTACCACAGCAATGATGATTTTGTGGTCAATGTGAAAAGAGCCGTACAAAATTTGCCCTACAGACACTTGTATTTAGCACTGGAACGTCACTTTGAACACATTTTGACTCTACATCCCCAGCCCAGATAATAGGGACTTCTGCTTTTTCACTTCTGCTTGTGCTTAGAATACAAGCATGATCAATACCATCAAATGGCACATAAATACGATTGTTTACAAAATGCTTCAGAGATGACTTCCTGGACGACAACTTCCTAAGTGGCTCACTGCTTCTCTGACCCTTCAAAACCTAAAAAGAAATTGCAATGTGTGAAACTACCACCAACAACTCCTACTCTGATAGGAAATAAGAAAATCCTTTCAGCCATCACTTAAGCTTCTGCAACCACATCATTTTCACTTACCACACTCAGTTTGGATGGGAGGAACCTTGCTTTCAATATGAAATAGTATTTTTGAATCAAAAGTAGATATTCAGCCCATTATCTGAACACTGTGCATTCTTGGCATT